>OY829914.1:74892182-74983958 GCA_963691935.1 Nephrotoma guestfalica | reverse complement strand
CACGATGTCCAATATAAACAATATCCTTAGACAAAAAACTGGCATTTTCCACAAGCAAAGACAGATTCTAGTTTGAATTGTGATCTATTAGAATTATGGCCCTGTCATTATAACATCGGCCAAATACACTAAACGTTTAATAACATTTAATCCACTTAGTATATGGTTCATATACCATACCATCAGCGTTGAAATGTTGCCGGCACGCCTTTCAACCCCGAACGGCGTTCGCTTGAACTAGAAATGGCCTAAAGACGTGCAAAATGCAGTTTTTCTTTGTCAGATTCATCTTAGTATATCTGGTGATAACCATTAGAAAGATCTATCGTAGAAAAATATTTTGATTAACCGCGATAATCCAAAGTGTCTGAGATATTGGTTAACGGAAAAACATCGTTTACCGTGACATTATTTAGCATCCAAATGTCAACAACAATTCGCCATTTTCTTTGTCCGTCGTTAGTTTTCTTTGTTTCCACGGGCTTTTGCTAGTTTCGATTATTTCGCCATCTAGCATTTGAGCAATCTGATCATTGATTTCACTTTTGGTTTGATTAGGTTCTACTCGAATTTTATGACGAGTAACATCCGTTGCGGTAAGTTATTACCCGGCAAATAAAAGATATCGTTATATTTGCGGCAAATGTTTAAGGTCGATTTCTTTCCCTCCGAGTTAAGGTGATCTAGACTAAGCGATGATTGAATTATTTCAAACCGATTACTAATATTATTGGACCATGATCGTAAATGGAAAAACTTCAAATTCATCTAAATTTTGTAGCGATAAATCTATATTTTCTATTTCCACGTCATAATTGTTTGTATTAACAAGACTTAGAGTAGTTAAATTATTTTTCGCAATGTGAAGTCCATTTAAAATTTCACGAGACTCACAAAAAAATCTGTTTTGCTTTTGGTTGGAATTTCGAGATTGTATTTAGAATAATCAATCTTACATTTATGTTTTGGTAAGAAATTCTTTCCGATTATACCAGCACAAAAAATAGGGAATGAGCTAGAAAGAATTTGAAACGAATGTGGGATTTGTAATGAATTTAAAATGTTTATGTTAGCCTCACAACTTTCCTACAGTTTCAATTGTTTCTGTAATAATGCCTTTCATCTCACACTTACGTTCTAACTGAACGTATTTTTATCGTAATCATCAGAACTGAAATTAATTGAATAACGATTTGAATTTAACGAATATGGATTACAGTTTGCTTCTAGAGCATAGAGTTAAAAAAATTAGTGCCAGAAGATTTTGAATTAAGATCTAATTTAGGATCAAGTGGAAAATTGAATTTCGATTCAGTTGCGAGAATATTGGTGTTTGAATTCTAACACTCTACTTTGGAATTTCTTCGAACCGAACAGGAGTGTTCATTGCCTTTTTTGAATCGGGTCCTAAACCATTTCCCGAAGAAGTTGATTGTTCATTTTTCATGGTAGATTGGCAAATTTCGTTTCGGCAAATATTTAGACCGTATAATTAAAACGATTTTCCGAATTGTATTAGGCGATTTTGGAATGTCTTGAAATCTTAAATCATCCGATGTACAAAATAAAGAAAACGCCAGGCCATCTTTCGCCGCCATGCGTGATATAACCGCCGGAAAAGAATAGTCACTTTTATTAAGAAAATGTCCTGTAATTTTGAAAGAAGAACAGATTTCGGTTGACGGCGCAGATAAATTTGTGAATGTTCCAATCTGGAAATCCTCTTTTCACAGCAGTAATTATGTGTGCTGGTCGTAAATGCGAATAAAGTTCACTAGTTGATCCACCCGTGCATTTAATAACTTTACAACATATTTTGCATTTCGCCATTTCTTTCTCGAAGAAAGTATGCCCAAAGTGATTTGTTGTTTTCAATATCTCGAATTTGTAACCCATATTTTGACCCCATCTCTCATTATAAACCAAATAGTTAAAAGCCCCAAATTAAAATTAAACGGTTAGCAAATCTTGATCTCACGGCCAAACATTTATAATTTTTCTTACACTTCCGTTTGGAGTACGAGATTGACAGCCTCCACGAAGTATTCGTAAATGGATACGGTTGTGGTACCCAATCCCTTCGTATTAGTAAATCAGAATAGCTATTAGTCAATCAAAACTATGCAATGGTACAAACAAAAGGAAATAATACCCCATGTGGTACACCAATATCAACATTGGTAAATCTACTCTCTCTGGAGACTGGCCCTATAGATTCTAGGGAGGGCCATCTATTGCATTATCAGGGAACATCAAGTCCGAACCAGAGAAGACCAAATTTACAAAGATCACCGATAAAGAAAAATAGAAGCAAATCGGTAGCTGACCAAGCCGGTACTTTTTCTAACGCTAGACCTAGACAAACATTACACGTAATAAGTGATGCCACCGGAAATTTTACTTTGCAAATAACCGAATCTAGTAAAACAACTATTGACCTAGAAAACGAGAATATGAATCTCTAGGCGAGGCTAGAGCATATGGAGCAATTATTTGCCAAGAAGCGAAGAAATTGAGTATCTAAAGCAAGAAAATGAAAACCTAAAAATGAATTGGGATTCAAAAGAAGGCCCGGGACTCATCTATTCCACTGATGAAGATGAATTACAAAGAGAGACGGGCTGGATCCTAAAGAAGAAAACACATTCCATGAAGAGTAAGAAAAAAAAAGCTGAATCGTCACCTGAGGCTGAGCAATTAAATGGTAGGGGATAATCTAGTCCAGATTCAAAAGATGCACTATCTAAATTCAATCAACCAAAAAGTAGTAAATCTACCAAGAACATTACACCAAATTTGGTGCAACCGAAAGAAAAATCACCCCCACCAATAAATATTGTGGGTGTAACTAGTTACCCAGAAATTCAGTCACTGATGAAATCGGTTACTGACAAAGACTATAAGGTAAGCGTTAAATAATGACGCTTAGAAAATTAATACTCTGGATTCAGATACTTGTAGTACCTTATCTATGAAATTGAATGCGGAAATGTATCATTGGTTCACTTACGAGAACAAACAGGCCCGACCTATAAAAGTAATGGCAAGAGGATTGAATCACACTTGCTCAAGCAAGGAAATAAAGGTCTTCAAATACTAGATGCTGTGAATATTGTTAAAAGTGAGAGAACAGAAATCCAGGAGGGAAACCAAATTATCACAGTAAAAGAGGACTCCCTCTTTTTATGCTAGTATTTGACAACAAAGAGAATGTTCAAAACATTTATGGAATAAGAGAAATCCTTCACATGAAGGTGAAAATTGAACCAATGAGAAGAACCACAACACGCATACCCAATGCAAGAAATGTCAGGCATTAAATCACACCCAAAGATAATGCGGACGGGATCCAAGATGTGTAAAATGCTCAGGTAATCATTTTACCCAAGCATGTACAATAAGCAGAAATCCGGCATATTATCGAGGCTGTGAGGTTGTTAAACAACTACAAAAATTAAGAGATAAAACAATAAATCAACAGCAAAATCACAAGAATCGAATGGTTTGAATATCAGATGACTTAAAACCCACAACCAAACAATACAGGGCAAAGAAGTTTATTTGCACAGGTAGTGACAGGATTGGGTTCAACCAAACATATCCAACAAAAAATGTTAAGTAAGAACACAACTTTCAAAATAGCAATCTGGAATGCGAATGGCATTATGCAACATATTCCAGAAACAGAAATATTTTGAAATTCTGAAAAAATCTACGTTTTCTTAATATCTGAAAGTCAACTAGTTAAATCGTCGTTTGTTAAAATACGGGATTATAACTTATATCACTCCATTCATCCGGCGGAAAGAGCAAGAGGCGGTTCGGCATTACTAATAAAAAAAAATATAAAACACCACTTAGAATTAAATATCGAAGAAGAAACAATGCAAGTCACTACTGTAAGGATCCAAATTAAACACAGACAGCTTACTGTCTCTGTTATATATTGTCCTCCCCGGCATAACTTCAAAACGAAGGACTACCTAAAACTATTTAAATCGCTTGGATGTGATTTTATTATTGGTGGTGTCTTTAATGCGAAAAACACCTATTAGGGATCTAGAATTACGACGTCAAAAGGTAAAGAATTGCTTCAAGCAGGGCAGACATCAAAATGTGAATTGTACTCTGGTAGTTCCCCAACATATTGGCCCAGTGACAGAACGAATATATTTGACCTAATAAACTTTCATGTAGCAAGAGGTATATCCCAGAACTACATTCACATTGAAGACAGTCATTCTCTTGTATCGGATCATTTCCCAGTTATCATGACAGTCAGTGAAATGGTAATTCAAAGGGAGAGTGCTCCCAGATTAACAAATTCAAAACAGACTGGGATCTCTTTCGTGAAGTATTGGAGGAAAAATCAATCATCAGGTTCCGATAAGAAATCCCCACCAGTTTGAAGATAAATTAGAACAACTCAATGAAGTAATTCACTATGCTGCTTTGGCAGGTACCCCTTTTATACAAAATAAGAAGAGGCTTAAAATATCCTACCCAATGGAAGTTAGACAGTTGGTAAGACAAAAACGACGGGCACGTAAAACCTGGCAAATAACTAGAACACCGTATATCAAAACAATTCTTAACAATCTAGGCTACAGTCTCAAATCTCTTCTTAAAGAAGTTAAAAATGCATCAATCAACAGATATCTAGTTAGCCTAACCGATGAAAAAAATGATTAGTCTCTGTGGAAGGCGACGATGGGACTTAAACACTTAAAAAGAAGGAACCTGGGCAAGAGGTCCAAAAGAGAAGGCTGATTTGTTTGCGGAGTATCTTGAGGATACCTTCCAACCACTACCAAGGCAAACGGCCAATGAAAATATAATGTCAATCCACGAGCTAGATGATTTTGATATACGCCCAGTAACTCTCAAAGAATTAAAAGAAGAAGTAAAAAGCAACATAAATGTTAAAAAAAACCCAGCATATTACTTGATTACTTACCAAATAATCAAGGCTCTACCTGGTAAAGGATTTTGTAAGCTATTACACATAATCAATATCAAGCTTTCGGTTAAAATATGTTCCGTGGCAATGGAAAGTAGCAGAAGTAATTATGATAGCAAAACTTGATAAACCACCAAACGATAAAAAATTAATCAGGCCAATTTCACTGCTGCCAATTATGTCAAAACTCTTTGAAAAATTATTACTAAAGAGAATAAAACCAATAATTGAAGACAGACGACTAATTCCTCCACATCAATTTGGATTCAGGGAAAATCACTCCACAATTGGACAGGTGCATAGAATCACCAACGTAATTGAAAGAACGTTAGAACGCAAAATAGTATGCTCCAGCATATTTCTGAACGTCGCCCAGGAATTCGATAAAGTTTGGCACAGTGGACTGGAATTCAAGCTGCATAGAGATCTGCCGAGGCAATTCTATGCCATACTAAGATCTTATTTATCCAATAGACATTTTCGTGTGAAATATGTGGATGAATACTTCGAACTAACGATAATCTCTGCCGGTGTACCACAGGGGAGTGTCTTAGGACCAATCCTGTATTTATTATATACAAGGGATATATCAACAACAGTTGAAGGAACCATAGCAATGGAGCAAACTCCAGAAGATTGCCAATGCGGTTGTAACTGGACTAAGTGCTGGAGAGTCAAGCTTAATGAGACGAAATCCTCGCATATTAACTTTACATATCAAAAGGCTTCCCATCTACCGATAGTAATTAACTAACGACCGGTGCCATATGCAAGCAAAGTTTATATCTGGACATGACTCTCGATACCAAGCTCAAGTGGAGAAAGCATGATATAAAGGAAAAAGAAGAACTTAATATTAAGTTCAGAAAAATGTATTGGCTCATAGGTAGAGGGTCTGAGCTTACAAAATACAACAAGCTGCTGCTATATCGGCAAATACTGAAGCCGATATGGACCTACGGGATTCAACTCTGGGGATGTACTAACAAACGCCACAAAGATTCAGACGCTTCAAAACAAGATTCTCCGTAGCATCGTAAATGCTCCGTGGTACACAAGAAATGATGACCTTCGCAGGGCCTAACAGCTGAAATATATCAAAGATGAAATAAAAAAGCAAGCCGCCAAACACGAAATAAGGCTCCAGGAACATGGAAACCCCTATATTCGCCATATGATAGATAACCCTGTCGTTGAAAGAAGACTTCAAAGACCTAGTAAACATACCAAATTAAAAATAGTATTTCGGTTTAATTAATTTTGGGACTAACAATTGGGTTTCACCCCAACGAATCAGAACTATTTAAGAAATGTAAAATTTGTAAATTTGAAATATAAATTGCTAGATGAGCACAGTCTCAGTTGTTATTAATTAGCAAAGAAAAATGATTTATCTAAAGTCGTATTCATATGTCGAATGAAAATCCGAGATTTTTCCCATCTCAAGCGTGAAGTTAGTAGCTTATTTGAGTTTTGCATTATATTTGGTCGCTAAAATCAAATAGGTAACTAACTTCGCGATTGAAATGGGAAAAATCCCTGATTTTTAATTACGTCTTAAAGAAATTTTTTAATTAATAAAACCGTTTTTATGGATAACAAAACCAGTTTTTTGGTGATGTAAAATAACAATAAAAAAAACGGGTTTTCGATTACCGAAAAAACCGGTTTGGAATCACAAATCGTAGTTCAAAAATTTAAAATTTAGAGAATTAATTCAATAAATTATTTCTAGCAGTATTCCTCATGATATCCTAATGATAATTTGCTGTCTTATTATCTAATGACTCAGAAGCCTGAAACCACTACTCAAATTTACAAAAATTAGAATGATTCAATAAAGGATTCCTCATGATGTCCTAATGAGAATTTGCTGTCTTATTATCCAATGATTTAGAAGCCCGAAACCACCACATATTTGGTTCAAACATTTCTGAGGTCGTTTCTGGGTGGTTTTTCGGGCCATATTAATAGATATGTGGATGCTGACACTTCCGATACACAAATTTCCACTAATTTTCGCAAGGAACTCGTAAATAATAGAAAAAGTTTAAACTTGAAGTTTCATTCCAAAAAAATCTTTCTGAACTTTATACCAATGTCGAATTTTGATGAATTAAAGATTTGACAAAAACTCGCCATTTTCGTTCTCGTCAACTCCTTAGTAAATTGAGGATTCAGTATCTTGTTAATGCACTAATTCAGCCCTTAGAAAAAATTTATTTCTAATTTTCAGTATTGCAAAGAGAGCACATGGTGCATTGTAGCATCGTTACATAGAATTTTTTCTACTTGAAACAAGTTTATTTTACTTTATGAAAAAAACAGCAGTCAATAAAATTGTATTAAACTTGTTTATCTAATCAACCCGTCAATCATTTTTAATCATATTTTAGAACATGGTGTATGTTAGAGATCATAATTCTAACTGGGATAATTTTGTAAATATCTGAGTCGTGATTTCCATATGATTTATAATCTTGAGTGTGATAGACTTGTGCTCAGAATAGCACTCCACTAATTTCGCATTAATCTCTGATCTTAACGCTTGATTAGCTATCCTGTAATTTATAAAATTGAAACCATGTGTAAGCAAAGCTCGAAATATAAATTTTCGAAAACTTTGCAAACTTTGCAACTATTTTTGAACATACCATGGATTTGGTTGGTATATTTACTTGTATATGTATGTGTTACTTTTCGGTTCGGAAAATATCAATGGAACGAAAAAGGAAAAGCTCAGCATTAGTTCTCTGTACTATGTTTTTCTGTGAGTTTAATTCTTATGTGCATTGGCACATACTCGTAGGGATGAGTGTTACATTCTAATAGTTTAAGAGACACCCAATTTAATTTTTATGTTTTCTGAATTCTTTTTTTTTAATGAATAGCATTGCTATGCTCTACATAATATTCTTAGTTTTGTTATGTTTCTGCAATTGGGGAGAGACGCAAAAAAATAGAAACACAGCATATTAATATTAGAATATAACAGAAAAATGTTGTACATGAGAAAAAAAATAAAAAATTATGTTCAGATGAATTTTTCATTTTGTGATTAGACAAAGGGAATTATATTTCGGAATTAGAAATGTGAAGGATGTAACCGGATGTATTGTTTAAGTAAAAGAGGGAATTTTATCTATACGAAAAATGCTGTTCATGGACTCCGTATGAAGATGTAAATATTACATCCCAAATTGAATAATAATTTTGAATAATATATTTTAGAATTTTCTGTTAAGTTTGTTGGAATTAATTTGAGTAGGGCTGGGATTAGATGAATGTTGATATTTTTATATTTAAAATGATATTTGTTTTATTTTGTATTGTTCCATAATGTACATATGGCAAGTATATGGCTAGGGCAAATGTTCAGTGCTTTTAATATTTGTTCTTGAATTCAATCCCAACCAATTTCATGAACATCAAATGATAACTATTCGAATACTAATGGTGTATTGTGAACCGTAAGAATTGAAAAATGCGAATGTTGCGGTTATTTGAAGTTTGATTTACCGGTTATAGTTTATTGATCAATTTCTGTTTAATATAAATCAAATTGACGTGTAAATACACTGCGCAAAAAAAACGGAACGGAATTTTTTTTCGAAAAAATACCCCGACTTGTATTTTGGTGGAATAAACACTTTTCAAAAAAATTGTTTTGCTTCTAATTGAAGGAAATTTTGTCTTCTTTTCGATACCCAAATTCGTTTTATTTTATTCTGTTTTCTATGACTTTTACAAGTCGAAATTTTATTCTCATGGCCAAATTAGTTTTATAGAGCATTTAGAAACCTTGAGAACGGTGTTGTGGAAATTTGTGTACGGCGACTCTTTGTCGTCACCAAGCGTAACCAAAAAATGAGACACGTACACTTGCTAGAAAAAGTCTGCGTTCACCTGCTATATATCAGCTTATAATGGGTGTCTCAGCAAGAGCGTCAGATTCGAATTTGCATTCAAATACTTCTCGATATTCTTAAATCGCGTGGGCTGTACGTGACAACTGTCAAAAATAAATCACCGTACAACTCGTATTAACAAAATGGCGGCAAATTTAAATCCGGCGCTCTTTCTGAGACACCCTATATTAATTACAATATTAGTATTGACTTGTTTATAAGCTGATCGAGATATCATAAACTTTTTGTTACTTAAATTTAATATAAGCATATTACTAGTAAAATACTCGTTCAAAATTATTAAATCAGTTTAAATCATATCCTGGAGATCGTTGAGGTTTCTAGTACTATAAAATCAAAAAGGCGAATTTTACCCTTAAACTTTAAACTACATAAATCATTAATAACAAATTTGAATCCGAGTTCAGTAATTATATACAGACAACTAATCATTATAAGTATTTAGTGTGTTATTATCGGCCATGTTTATTTTGACAACAACAACAATGTTTGACAAAAACAAAGTATTGCCTACGATCAAAATACATTTCAATATTAATCCCAATTTACATACAGACAACTATAATCATTATAAGCATTTAGTGTGTTATCATCGGTCGTGTTTATTTTGACAGCAACAACAATGTTTGACAAAAACAAAGTATTGACTACCATAAAAATACATTTCAATATTAATCCCAATTTGGACAAATTTAAATCCGAGTTGAGTAAATACAGACAACTATAATCATTATAAGCATTTAGTGTGTTATCATCGGTCGTGTTTATTTTGACAACAACAACAATGTTTGACAAAAACAAAGTATTGCCTACCATCAAAATACATTTCAATATTAATCCCAATTTGAACAAATTTAAATCCGAGTTCAGTAATTATATACAGACAACTAATCATTATAAGCATTTAATGTGTTATCATCGGCCATGTTTATTTTGACAACAACAACAATGTTTGACAAAAACAAAGTATTGACTACGTTCAAAATACATTTCAATATTAATCCCAATTTGAACAAATTTGAATCCGAGTTCAGTAATTATATATAGACATCTAGCCCTTATAAGTATTTAATGTGTTATTATCGGCCATGTTTATTTTGACAACAACAACAATGTTTGACAAAACAAAGTATTGACTACTATCAAAATACATTTCAATATTAATCCCAATTTGAACAAATTTGAATCCGAGTTCAGTAATTACATCTAGACATCTAGTCCTTATAAGTATTTAATGTGTTATTATCGGCCATGTTTATTTTGACAACAACAACAATGTTTGACAAAAACATAACCAACAATGTTTGACTTGACTGTCAATTTGGGTGATTGCAATGGTTTTTCATGAATAATTTGTGGATTTTCTTCGCACCAGTATTGACAGTTTTGTGTATTTACCGCAATTTTATGTATCTTCAGCCTCATCGGTCAAGATGATTTTCTTAAAAAAATCCTTATCGTTTGTAATTTCAATTTGTAAACGTTGTTCTTTCGTATATCTCACCTTGATGAAATTGTAAACATTACTGATTACAATGAAACAAGAAATGACAGATCATTACATATTACAAATGGCCGAAACGTCACTTAAAAATCATATCATTCCTATTGGAAAACCCTATAGTAAGACATAATTCTTATTTTACATATTAATGAAATTTAAATTCAGTTCAACAGCCATTTGAAATGAGTTCTATGGCACCTCAATGTTACTCGCAATACAAAGGCAGATAAGCATGATAGCCAAGTTAAAATTTGTCATATAAATCATAACGATGGCTGAAATTGGAATAAAGAAAAGATAAACTCTCATTTTGCAAACATTATATTTTACCAACAGTATTAATTTACATCTGGTATTTTTAAAATTAGGTTTATTTATATAAATCAAATTTGAATAAAAAAAGTTTTTAGAATTCTTTTAAATTCATCTCCGGACAAATTAAAATCGAACACGGTAGATACATTATTAAATACACGGCTAGAATTACAAACCGGGTCCGACATACCAAAATTAGACCCATGGAAGTGCAGATTAATCACTAAGCCTCGGTGTCTGAGTGATCTCACTGGGGCACGTATTGAAAACAAGGAAAGTAGTTGTGAACAATCAATTCGGCCCATTATAACGTCGCGCACAAACATTGCGGAAGAAATTTGTCTTCGAACGAACAATGGTTCAATATTCAATATCAAACAATGGCCTAGATACGGAGGAAACACATACTTAGGAGCGTTTACCTCTCGAGGAAGTCGCCTTAAGGCAAACAGCATAAATCGCTTCTGGATTGATTCTATACGGTTAGAGGAATTGATATAATACGGATTCCAGACAATTGACGCATACTCCAAGTGCGATCGAACAAATGAAGCAAAGAGGACTTTTAGAGTATATGGATTATGAAAGTCTTTGGAGAAACGGATTAAAAACCCTAACATTGAATTAGCCTTATTAATACATCTGTCAATATGGTCCTTAAACGATAAATCTCGTGAAAACAAAACCCCTAAATCTAGAAAAGAATGAACTCGCTCTATCATAACGCCATTTAAGAATAAACTATTATCATGTCCATTACGTCCATAACGTCTTCTAGAAAAGTTCATAACTTTACATTTCGAAACGTTCAGGCAAAGCTTATTCAAGCTACGCCAGTCGCAGAAAACGTTTAATTCCTGTTGTAGATTTAGCAGATCGCGATCATTTCTAATCTTACAAAAGATTTTTACATCATCAGCGTAAATCAGAAACTTACAATGTTTGAAGCACCGCTTCACATCATCTATGAATGCAATAAATAATAGAGGTCCAATGTGGCTACCTTGTGGGACGCCAGACAAAACATTGATGTCTCTAGATAAAATATTATTTAAAAAAACTTTTTGAGTTCTGTTCGTCAAATATGAAAAAATCCACTTTAAAGGAAGGGCATCACACTTGATGAGCTGTCCCAGTTTCTTTACCAATAAAACATGATCAATTTTATCAAAAGCTTTGCTAAAATCAGTAAACACTACCTCAACACCATCACCACCTTCTAATGCTAGCGTCAAAAAATTTGTAAACAAAGCAAGATTTGTCACAGTTGACCGTCCGGGGTAAAACCCATGCTGGTTTACTGAGATGGAATTTTTAATTAAGAAAAAGATGCGGTCCTTGACCATCGATTCAAATAATTTAGGAATAGCCGATAAGATAGAAATACTCGGTAATTTTCGATATCCGTTCTCCGTCCACTCTTGAAAATTGGTTTAATGAAACTGGATTTCCAAATTAAAGGGAAAACCCCACTTTTCAAACTCAAATTGAAGATGTTCGTCAGCGGCTGAACTAAGACCGAAGCACACTTTTTCAACACAAGCGGGTGAATTTTGTCCGGGCCACAACTCATATTCACATTTACATTCAAAAGAGCGTGCAGAACGTCATCGGTAGTAAATTGAAATTGAATGTTTGGATTATTATTAAAAACAAGATCGTCATTCCCTCTCGAAGACGGGACATACACATTTTCAAAAAATGCTGCAAACATGTCAGTGATAATTTGTGGATCACGAGCCGTCAAAGAATTGAAAAACATTTGCGAGGGTATACCTCTACAATTCCGTTTCGAATCAACATAACTCCAGAAACATTTAGGGTTGTTTCTAATATTCGATTCGATCTCGACAATATATAAATTATACAAGAAACGATTTAAAATTTTAAATTGAGATCTGAGAGCGCTAAATATTTCATAATTTACGGCGGATGGGTTTAATTTATATTTTTTATGAGCTTTAGATTTCCGATTTTTTAATCCTGAGAGGCGACTATTAAACCATGGCTCGCGCATCGACGAAACTACAGGTGAACGGGGAATAAATTGTTCAATTGCCAAGTTCATTATTTTATAAAACTGCTCAATATAAGCGTCTAAACTACCCGTTATATATTGATCCCAATTAATATTGTCCAGAAACTCATTTAAAGCATTATAATTTCCCTTATTAAAATTGAAAGACTCACTAGAATTAAAATTTACGTTAACATTAACACAATTTTCAAATATTAATTGGATATGTAGTGGTATGTGAAAAATACTTGAAGAACCGCCGTGATCATTACAAGCAATGATTGTGCCATGTACTTCTACCGGAACGAACACCAGATCGAGGATATTGCTGCACTGGTTCTCGATGTTATTAATCTGTCTTAGCCCGAGTGAACAGATTGAGTCTATCACCAGATCTGAAGTTAGATCACCATTGAATGGCAGAAGTTAATCATCTAATGTAAGCCATTTTATTTTCGGTAAGTTAAATCTCCCAAAATCATCACACAATCAAAATCAGGAGATGCAGCTGCTACTTGGTTTGAGAAAAATAAAGATAGCTCACCATATGTATTAACTGAGGATCCGTATGGTATGTAAACAGCAACTATCAACACCAGCTTTCCATTGAAAGCAAGTTTAACAGCCAAAATCTCCAACTCGTTACTCCCAAGGTCAATAATATCCGCACGTATATCTTTCGTGACCGCTATCAGAACTCCGCCACCTCTCGCTGTTGATTCAAGATCCGTATAACGATCGCGTCTGAAAACATAGTAGTCATTAACGACAAACACACGGGAATATCACTCTGACCAAACTCTTTAATAAAATTTATATTTGTATTTGATAAAATGATGCAAAGTGTTAACAATAACTAAAACATTTTTTTTGGACTATTCACCTAACTATGTCTTATTAATAATTCATATAACCAAAATCTTAAATATGTGCAAATTAAAACTTTCAGAAATTTCAATAAATAATAATTGCAAAATATCATAGAAATTTTTGAGAAAAAATCTATCCTTCAAGCTGTTTTTCGCTACATCAAAACACACGACAACATAAAACTTGATTACCCAGAACTACCTACATGACTACCACAGAATTTTGCTTCATATATTCTTATACGAAATATTATTTCATATCCACCTTGTTTTCATAACCGAAACATGCATGAATATGTACCTAGATTTCATATTTATCCTATAGATGAACTTTATCGTTCCTATAAAACTATAATAAAAGTTAAACTTTATGTGTACCACATTATATACACATGCACATATATCGAGAAGTTTAAATTAATAAAAGCTCAAAAGTTTTTATTTTTTACATGTACGAGTACGTACATATTTAGTTGTTCAATGCGATATGCATATATACCTGTATATATGTTGTTGAATAGTTAAAAACATCAAGAACTATAACATACAGCAACAACAACAACAACACCAACAATGAAAAGTTATTTGTTTCAATTATTAAAAATCAATAATCGTTTCTACCTGTTGTTGAGCTTCAGAATCTATAATATAACAACAGAATATTGCTTCTCATATTGCTTGTATCTTTTCGCAATAAATCGAATTACGTACTTTTGCCTTTATAAGAGGTACCCTCGATATTATACTTACTTACCAAAATATATATTGAAAGATACGCAGATAAGACGGAAAATAATGTGTATATAATACAAAAAACATAAAACTTAACAATAATAATAAAATAAAAGTTTATGTTAAGCAAAATGGTTAAGCTTTAAACAAAACAAATAAAAGCTGTATAGGTGGTGTATACGGCTATACACGAATGAAACGAGAAATGCGAGACAACAGGAAAAAAAATACTCGGAATTTTTCCTAATTTTTCCGACTCAATATTATATTCCAACCATCATATACAGATTCAAGGTGAAATGATGTTACATAATAACGACTTTCAATTTGGTTATTTAATTAAATTTTGGGATTGGTTTTTGTTGTTGTTTAATACACACAAAATTCAATATGAATATATTACCTTTGAATATTTAATGCGATTTTAATGACTTTTAAAAAAAAAAAATTATTTTGCTTTTTTGAAAAAATCTTAAAGTGAAGAGATGTGTACAATATTTATAAGATACAAAACGATTTTGAAGTTGTTTTCTGGTTCATGATTTCTTTCTGTTTGGTACATGCTGTATTTGGAAAATTACTGTTGTTTTCCTCTAAGTTTTCACGAATAGCTTTAATAAATATATTACATTGAGCTGTTTTGTACTTGTTCTATTTGTATATGTACATTATTATACTGTTCTCGTCGAATTTAATGTCATTAGGAATGTTAGGGAGATCATTTTACTGGAATAAATTTTCGTTACGCTTTTGTTTTGTTTTTCTTGTGAAAAACACCTCTAGTGTATATTAAAAATACCTATCTATATTTTGAAAAAGTATTCAAATTTTTTTTTTCTGTGAATTATTCATAGCATGATGATGGGTTTAAGTCATTTATAACGAGGTTAAGGAGCATTATAGATACAATTACCTGTTGTAGCGTATCATTTACAAAAACGAAATGGCGTAATTTACACTGATTTTCATACATAAATGTTTTAACGAGAATCTAAATAATTGAGTTAGGAGAGAATTTAAATCAATTGTTTCTATTGCATCATTAACTAAAACCTCGTTAAAGCTTGGCTCGTTTGGCGGTGTAGTGCCATATTGTCTACACCGCGTAGATAATTAGTATTCTTGAATGTAGAAAATGTCGAAAATTATTATTTCTGTTAGCAATCATCAATTATTCTTTCTACCCATTTAAAAATATGACCCCAGGTTTTTATACGGTAATAAAGCATATTTACGTATATATTGTGCGAAATTGTTCAGCTAAATACCCGTAGTATTGTGTATTCAGGTTGGGAGAAATAAATGCTGAAATGAAAATGCTGCAACTTGCCATGTGCCTGTTTTAGTGCCATGGGTACTAAAATCAAACCAAATAGTCAAACAAGTTCAAACCAAGCCATGGGCTAACAGAATGTTAATGTACCTACTACAATATTCAACATAATCACCACGTAATAAAATAGTGCATAAAAATGTCATGTAAATAATCATACAAGCTCCTAGGTTCAAAATCCTCATTTATGCCAAAATATGACCGTTGGCTCACTGGGTATTTCAAGCAATTATATATTTTCCCTTTTTCTCCAAGTTATAATGAGCTGGATCGTACAATGAGCTGGATCCCACTTTGTGGGTTCTATGCCAGAGACCTTCTTGTCATGTCATTCTTCGATTTCCTCAGAGTGACCAATCCATCTTCACTACGCAACGGCTGTTTGATTTGTTTGCCTAAGGAGCTCAACATTTGTTATTTTGTTTCGCAACCGTACCGCAACCCTGATTTCACACACGAATTGAATATTTTTAGTTTGGTGTGGCGGGATAAGATAGGGGTTTTCCAGGCTTTTTGTAACATTTCGAATGTTGTTCTGGCTTTGTTGATTTGTTTTTTTATATCTTCATCTGTGTCACCCGTTTTCGCTCGAGTACAACCAAGGAATATAAATTCATTGATATTTTCTATTTCTTCTTGGTCTTGGCTTCCCTGATATTTATTTTAGGGCCAACTTATATTGCTAGATCCGAAAGCTTCTTAATTTATATTGCATGTCGGCGTGTTTGTGTGTTAGCAGACATATTTCATCTACGTAGTCTAGATCATTGATTTTCTGCGTTAATTCTCTCCACTATCTTATACTATTAGGAATATAAGTGGCCAAAGTACACATCCTTGTCTTACTCTGTTTCTGTAACAGTATGATTCACTTTGCTTTCCTTTGCATAAAACTCGATTACCTGTTCGATTATGAGTTCGATTACTTTGGGATGCCAATGTCACCTTCCACATTGCGTTCCTGTATATTGTATCTAATGAACGTTCGAAGTCCACGAAGAGTTGGTATAGTGGTGAATTACATTCGGTAGACTGCTCAATGATAATGTGTGTTGTGTTAATATGATATGATCGGCGTAACTTCGCCCTTGTTCCATTGTGAATTTCGGCTTCTTTATGGTTATGTTAAGGAGTGATATATCCTGCCGATTTTTGATTCTCTTTTTAGGTCACCTTTTTAGGGAATCGTTATAGTCAAGTCTTGTTTCTTTCTTCGCGGTATTATTCCGGAATTTCAGACTTTTGTTTATCCTGGTGTTAGAGCTTTCGCAGTTTCTAATATGTCTTCTTTGAATATGTCAGCTTTTATATTGATTTTCTTTGAGTATTCAGATGTTTTGGGTTGCAAACGCCTTTTATCTTGCTTTGAAAATGTGTATTCCCTACAATCATTCCTTACCATTTTCTTAATTTCTCATGCTGTATCTTTGTATTGACGTCTCAGCTCCTACGTATTTTTATCACGTAAATTTTATCACTTGTTTGAGCGCTTCTCAAAATGTGTTTCTTGTGTCGGCATCTTTTAGTCTGTCATTGTTCGATTTTTTTTCTTGATCCGTTTGGTCACTTTGAATGTCTGTTGCACGCATTGCCTTGGCATCTTGTAATGACGTGAGAAATTTCTTGTTGATTAGTCATCAGGAGATGTTCATTTGTATTTGTATATCTTTTTGAGTCGAAATTTACTGACTTCTATGAATAGTTGGTTTGTGATGCAGAAGTCGATGAGTCGTTCTTCATTATTAAGGCAAATAGCCATTTTATATGAAAGGAGGCAAATTATGTTGGGTATATTGCAGGGAAGATGTGCATCCGCACAAACCCAAAAAAATGTAGGGTAATTTTGGAATTTCCTCTTATAAAAACCACTAAGCAAGTCCAACGTTTTCTGAGAATGTGTGGGTGGTACAGCCGATTTATAATTTTGTTTTGCCACTTTAGCAGTTCCCTTAACGAATCTCAAGAGGAAGCCGGTTAAGAATAAATCGTCTCCTATCGCCGAGACAGCCTTTAATTCATTGAAAAACGCATTGACTTCTGCTCCAGTCTGGGCAAATCCAGATTGCAACCGACCCTTCTATATACAGTGTGATATTGTCGGCGTAGGCAGTGTATTATTTCAGGCGGATGAGAATGGCGATGAATATTCTATAGAATGCATTTCGCACAAACTCAACGCTACTTAAAAAAATTACTCATTAATCGAGCTTGAGTGCTACGCAGCGGTACTGCGTGTTCAAAAGCTCAACCCGTATATAAAAGGGTATGAATTCACCATATATACTGATCACGCCAGTTTCAACCAACACATCCACCATCATGACTCAGAAGGACCTGTCCGGATGGCTCGCCAGGTGGAGCTTGAAACTACAGACCTACAACTTCCAAATTAGTTACAGAAAATGATCGGCTAATGTAGTGCCAGACGCACTTTCTCTGGCATTTTACGATGAACTCGGCAGCTCAAATTGTATAACGTACCGTTAAAAATCTGGATAGCAGTTTCATCCTTAACTCAAACTGACGACCCCACGGTTTTCCATATAAACCTTAATTCTCCGGCCTTTCAATCACAGAAGTATATATACCTAATTCAGGGTGTACAAAGTTATCAAATCATCGTCACAATTTCCTAATTCAGGATGGAAAGCTTTTCATTTCACTATCATATTGTTTGTTTTCTTTATACTGATTCTGACCTTACTGAGTGGAAACTGGTAGTTCCGGCGGCTTTGCAAGATACCCTAATTGAACAGTCACACGTCCATCTCACATCTGCTCATATGGGAATTTGTAAAACTATTGAGCGCTTGCAAAGGCAGTTTTACTGGCCAAAAACGTTTTTTCAGATCAAGCGATAGGAGCGCAAGTAGAATTCTCGCAACCTTTCCAAAAGATCTATGTGGATTACCTAGGGCCTTATCCTCGTTCGATACGAGGGAACTCTTATATCGTAATTGTACTCGACCATTATACTCCAAGGTTGTTTTGGTGAAGCCGATGCGGGAAAATTCTGCCTCGTTACTATGCAGTTTTTTGGAGTATGAGGTTTTCGGCCCCTGAGGTTGTTACACCAGACAACGGCAAACCATTTTTGTCTAACTGTTCCAAGACCTAATCAGAAAGTACAAGATAAAACATATTCGTTCCTCGGTTTTCTCACCCCAAAGCATTGTCTCTGAATGAGACAAAAAATAAAAATTAAATATTGGGACATTTTTGGGTGAGATAGGTTTTGTTCAACCACAACATTCTTGTTGTTGTTGTATAGTATGATTTTGAGTATAAAGGGGCGAAAACGATATCAAGGGGGACAGAAAAACTTGCAAAACATGTGGTTCAGTGGAATGCAAGAATGACCGGCAACTGAAAATATTAGTTACACTCGAAAGTTTCTAGAAATACGCCTTGTATTTCTAGGTACTTATGATCCCCATTGTGCTGTTCTAATTATAACCAGTATATCCATCAGACACCAATCTGATGTTATTTATATTTTGAAGGTCCATTTTATGTACATAGGTGGTGATAGACACAAGATGACGTTTTGTTAGAACCTTTTTGATGTACGTTTTCGACCCAATAGTAGAAGAAAACATAATTTTGTGTTAGTTTTGAGTACTCAATGCCGATTACCATTCCAAACAAATATAAATATGGTTGGCGACTATAATATGCCGGCTGATCGGCCACTTTAGGCAGCCCCATATCTTTTTAAAAGTCGAAGGAATTCGTTAATAGCCCATCATTTTCGAAATCTAGCATCTGAAAGAACGCTTTACCGCACGTAATTTGTGTATTCAAAGCTTCTTAATAGCAGCTGCTTTTTTTGCTGAATCTAGTTCTATTTTTTTAATTTTATTTTAATTGTAAACAAGTTGATCACATATTGGTTGAGGGTTGCTTAAAACTTATATTAAATAACATCCTGACTACCAACCGGAAATAAAACGCTTTGACAGAAAGGCCCGAATTAGCTTCCGTGAACATTTTCTACAATTTTGCGATGGAAAGGTTGCCACTGAGATATTGCCGTCTTGCAGTGGTATCCCGGCAATAATGCAGTTCCAAGGTCTTAATTGATTTAACAAAATTAATATTTGATTTTGCTATACGATCTTCAAATTTAATGCACACTCTGTCGCCCCCCGACTCTCCACTGGCATTTTGCTCGTTTTAGCATGCAATTTGCAAAGTTTTTGAACACGTGCTTTTTCCCCAGTAAGATCACTCAAGTAAATATTCATGGATTAGTTTTTGACTTCTTTAATTAGCAACTTTATGTGGCGTTAAACTTCTTTCTCAGGCCTTTATTACTTTTCAGTTTCCTAAGTTTCAGAGGATATATAGCATTTCGGCGCATTTCCTTTAACTCATCAACAGTATACAAGACGCTGCGTCTTGTATACTGTTGATGAGTTGTTCTAGTTCTTCTTCTAGCTGTATTGGCCTTTTAATTGACACCTAAAAATCAATATTATTTTCAACAAGTTTCCGGAATTTCTCTCTGTAGCTTTTTTTATTAGTTAGCGAAGATGGACTAATTTTCGTAACAATCGCTGCACTGATTGTCATAATAACAGGTAGGTATAGGTTCATAGGTTTATATGGTTTCCGTCTATGTCTTTGGTGATAAAGAGGTTAATGATATCGGATATTTTGTTTCTATCCGTAGGCCAATATTTGGTTTATTTCCAGAATGAAAATCGCAATTGCATCGTCTTGCTTCTGTAAACGCTCTCTTGGAAATACATTTATTGGTAGAGGTGATTTCTCTTTCGGTTTTTGCTGCGGTTGTTGTTCTAGAGCTAGTTGTTTCTTGATGATTAACTGGTTTCTAGAAGCCTTTTTTGAAGTTAATGGTAAAGTTACTGCCATTTTAGATGAGTGTTGCGCTTTCCTTTTCTTACTTGGTCTTTCAAAATTAAAGTTGTTTCTCTTTATAATTCTTCTTCATCTGAATGGAATGGATTAATGTCACCATCGATTGCAGGGCTAGGTGGCGTCCCAAGTTCTGCATGTGTTTCAACTGCTTTTTTGAGTTCTTCATTTTCTTTCTTTAAAATTGTAAATTCTTCTTTCAATTTAGTTGTAAATTCCTTTAATTCTCTTAATTATTCACGGAGTTCGGCATTTTCCTTCTCGTACTGAAATATATTTCCAGATGAAAATTTTGATGATCTCGATCATTTGGTAAATATATAATGAAAAATTCAAAACAAACCCGGGTGCTCCCGGTTAGCACCTCATTGCAAGAAAATCATACCGTTTTTATCAAATTTCGTTAGGTAATCGTTAGGTCAAGATTTGTCACCACATTTTAACGTATAGTCGCCACTGCATCATTTTTATTGCGGGAAATTAATTCAATAAAAATCAGGTTCGTCACTTATTAAGGAATTTCATTTTACAAAATTAATAACAAATCCAATTGGAATAAACCATTTAGATAAAAATATGGAATGAACTGATGGCGTGAAGAGATTGAAATGAACTCCTTACACGGCAAGAATAGACAGGCAAGAATAGACTAAAAATCAAGTCAGTTTTACGTTGTAACGTAACAGGGGTTATTTGACTGAGAAAGGTAAAATACAAACATCAACACAGAAAATGGTAGTGATTTCGAAATTTCAAGATTTTGATTCAGTAAAAAAAGTTCATAAATTTTTGAGACATACTGGATAATTTCACAGCATGAAGAATACAACTTTGACTGCTAAGTGATATTCTGCTGAAGAGCAAACATTTTTAAATTAAGTTTTGATCAAAGGCTGCGCTCGAGCAACTGAAGAAATGTTTGGTCAGTCATCCGGTGTTACAAATATATCCCATCCAGTAAAGCAAAGACAGAAATACACTCTGATGCTTGCAAGTTAGGATTGAAGGCCATATTGAACGACGAACAAAAAATGCATACATCATTATATTATTTAAGGAAGTTCTTAAGAAATTGCGAATACATCTACTCGGCTGCCACTACAAAATCGTCATTGCGCAACGTTTAAAAGTACGATCGGAAATTGTTAAGCTCTAGAACTACAGAAAGAGTGCTTGCATTGCAGAAGTGTAATTACCAGCTGGAGTATCGACCGGGGTACCAACTGCCTGTGGAAGCACTTAGAAGAGATCGCCAAGTCTTACTAATAGTTGATGACGTATTACATCGAGTGAGAACAGACCAGAAAGAAGATATCGAATAGCGACCGATTTTAGAATTACTAAAAATCGGTAAGTTTATGAAATATTTCTCTGATAATGATATTCTATTTAAGAAGAAAAATGGATTTTTGCTTTTGGTTGTGCCGCAAAAGATGGAACAAGAAATACACCACCACCAATTTGTAAAACCGAGGAATTCATAAAATTGCAATTTTGCATCGCTACTGTGCATTCGTGGCATTGTTATAGAACGCAAAATGAGGGATTCCTTAATTCGATAACAAAAGGAGAATACCCGCTGATATACATATCAAATCGACCATTTGGAAAGATTGTCGGAAACTCGAAAATCATATCAATTCATATTTTGAGTAGTAGATGGCTTTCAAAATTCACTTGAACCTATCCCACAAATAACACAAACATTAGCGAAGTGACATGGCGACTAGAAGCACAAAACAGTACTTCCTAGGATCCAGACAACGTAATTACATACATAGATGACACTTTCTCTCGGTCGAGAGAATTTAACGAATAATGTGATCAGGAAGACATTAATCTCTAATTAATTACAGCAGCTGTTGTAACTGGAAACGACCAGTAAATCAAATATTTCGTGTCATTATGCCAGTTCTAGCTAAATTATTGAGCAACAATCCTGAAGGATGGTATACAACTGACGATCTCCAACGATAATTGAATAACTCGATAAAATGGGCTATCGAAAAATCACCAAGTGAACTGTTGCTTGGTGTAAAAATGCATACCGTTGAATTGTTAAAGACGTTGTGGATGGCCGCAATTCAAAAAGAGTACGCGATTAGAGAAAAAGTTCTTGCTAAACAAACCGAAATTAACAGTGGTGGGAAAACAGATAAAAAATATCTGGAACCATGCGAAATAACTAAATTAAAAGGATGTAACCTGTTCGACGTTAAAAATAGAGGGTCCAATGTTTATATCGTCATGCTAACATATTATTTTGGAATGTCAAGCGAATATGATAGCGATATGGAGGCGGAGTTCCAGAAAGGCCCATCTGGGTAGGTCAAGCTAACTGCGTAATTTTCTTGTTTTATTTTGTTCGATTGACATCACGAGTAACGAGTTGCGTTTCAACTAACAACTAACCAGTTATGCATTACTTGTCTAGAAATCCGTTCCTAGATATTTTTTCAATTTGTCTCACAAACAATATACACAGTGTGTTCTGAAAAAACTTGTTTAAAATATAAGCGGCGTATTTACAATAAATTATGAATGACTTAATGTTGCCGATGATAAATATTCATTCCTACTTCCTTCTTTTAATATGTGAAAGTTTGAGACTTTCTCTGTCTTGTATAAAATAATGTTTCTTTTGCAACGATTTTGTTAATTTTGTACATAATGTCACAATACTTTACCCGATAGGGACAGGATGCAAAAGGAAATGTTCCTCAACAGATTACGATGTGTGATTAAAAGGAACATTACTATGACCGCCTATCGGCGTATAAAACCCATGGGTCGACCCATCTTCCATGCCCAGTACTATAGGCTGGCAAAGAGCAATGCAATGCGAAAATAATCTGCGAAAGAGCAGGGAGTGCTTCGGTCCCAGAAAAGCTGGCTTGGATTAAAATAAAAACCAAATAAAACAACAAATTGCGATCCTTTGGCGGTATATTTATCGTCAACGTCTGATCAACCTTTATATAATGCCTAGTAACACTATACTTAGTCGCCAATATATTTAAAAATCCATGACGCAACGATCCTTCTCTAGGCAAAGGTTGATAATTTCTTTTATGCAGATTTATATGGTAAAGTTTCATTAAAATCCGCGCAACATTATGTTTCGAAATGGCTGCTAATTTTTAAGAACAAATCTTCAAACGTATATTTGAAACCCATATTCATAATGTAAACCGAGAACTGTTTCAGTGGGTTGAAAACGGATTAGTTAATTTAGATCTGTTGAGAAGTGACTTAGTTTTGATAAATAGGCAGTTTTTAGGCCACATACTTGCAGTTTTGGAGAACCAATTTCTCGGAAATAATTTTTAAAAATTGAATGAAATTGGTTTAATGAAAACACTTGTAAATTACCTTAGAGTGGCAATATTTATTTATTATTGGAATATCCAATAATAAATAATCTTATCCTTTTTACAACTAATGATGCTTAAATTAATAAATAAATAAATATTGCCACTCTTAGAAAATTAAATGTGTTTTCATTAAACCAATTTAACTCAGTTTTAAAAAATGCTAGAAATGGTTTTTAACAACAGTTAGCACTATCTAACTGTTCCATCCAAGCGTAACTATCAGTTAGAAAAATCACAAAACTGGCTAAGTTCTATGCAACAAGAAAATTTGGAAAAATTACAAAAGACGTCTAAGCCACCTACAAGAATGATTGTAAAAATTGGCCGATTTACTACAAGAATTGAACGCTGTCCACAATACTGTCTTGTAAAAACTATCTATATTGTCAATAAATGGTGTTGTTTCGTCACAGTTGGCAATACTCCAGAACTTCTGTTACATATAACTTTTAAATCAACTTTTATCTAACATACCTAATTTCGTTAATAGCTACGTCTGGTTATTGACCAACCTAAGAGGGGGTTGGCATCTGCCATCCCCCCTTACCAAATTATTCATCTGCAACCTAAACCAATCTAAAAGTTCCTTTAAATGTAATTTTTAAGGCCCGAAAATAAATAACGGTATTTAGAGTGCTTTTATAGTTCTTTAGTTATTATCACCCAATACTCACAAATCTATTTTGAAAGAGTCATACAATTATTTTTTAGAATCAAATCAGTAAGTTTTGTTACAGTTTTTTTATAAGAAATTAATAGGGAATCCACACTCCTTGTACTTAAATAATTCAAAATAATTTAGGTTACACACTTTTGTAATCGATCTAGGTATAATATATGGTATCAACATTTATTATTAATAAATCTTAATCCTTGTCATTTATATTTACATCCGTCAAGTCAACCATTTTCATTAGCATCATTAATTTATACTTGAAACATTTTCGATATAACATACCCACTACCTCATTACACTTTAACAAAACGCTAATAATAATAATAAAAAATTCTTTGGAGTGTTGTACAAAATTATAAATAATTTTTTTAAGAGAGAACACATTAAACATCGTAATATCATTTCATAATATTAATGTAAAGCAACATAAAGTATGTAGTTATGTATGGCATTACAGCGCACGCGATTAAAAAATTAATACCCATAGCGTGAATTAAACAACAAAAACAACACAAAAAGCTCAACTTAACACTCATTCGTTCAATTTAACATGAATGGGAAATGCCTACATTTTGTACATACAAATAATCATATTATCATAATTATGCAAATTGATATGTTTTTAATTATATCAACTATATATACATATAAAGAGTGGTAATGTTCTTGTATGTACAAGACACAAATTTTATTTTATGTGTTCGCGTACTTTTTATTTATAACATAATAATTACTCATACCAAAGAGAATTTTTTATTATCGAAATTATGATTGAATCATAAACTAGATAATAGTTTCAGTTTTTTATTAACTATAAAGTAGATACAATATTTTACTACTCTTTGCTCTAACAGCGATTAACAAATTATTTACTTTTCTTAAAAGAACTAAATTTACAGATTGATTTATCGTATAAGAGGTATTTCCAATTGTCAACCAGTAGAACCAAACGATCCGATTTTTGAGGGTTATGCGGATTAAACCAACTCCTTTAATATGACCAAAAATATTTTTTTAATACAAACATGTTAATCTTTTTTACTCTTTATTCTCTTCACTCCACATGTTATTCAAATCATCATTGTATACGCTTGTCCTGACTTACATATTTTTGTCCTGACTTACATCTAGTCCTTATAAGTATTTAGTGTGTTACTATCGGCCATGTTGATTTTGACAACAACAACAATGTTTGACAAAAACAAATGATTTAAATATAATTGAATATTAATCCCAATTTGACCAAGTTTTAATCCGAATTTTGTAATTATATACAGACAACTACTCATTTCACGCATTTAGTGTGTTATTATCGGCCATGTTTGTTTTGACAACAACAACAATGTTTGACAAAACAAACTATTGACTATGATCAAAATACATTTCAATATTAATCCCAATTTGAACAAAGTTAAATCCGAATTTTGTTATTATATACAGACAACCAATCATTTCACGCACTAAGTGTGTTATTTTCGGCCATGTTTATTTTGACAACAACAACAATGGTTGACAAAAACAAAATATTGACTGCGATCAAAATTCATTTCAATATGAATCCCAATTTAAACAAATTTAAATCTGAATTTTGTAATTATATACACACAACTAATCATTATAAGCAGTTAGTGTGTTATTATCGGCCATGTTTATTTTGACAACAACAACAATGGTTGGCAAAACCAAAATATTGAATACTATGATCAAAATACATTTCAATATTAATCCCAATTTGAACAAATTTGAATCCGAGTTCAGTAATTATATACAGACAACTACTCATTATAAGCATTTAGTGTGTTATTATCGGCCATGTTTATTTTGATAACAACAACAATGTTTGACAAAAACAAAATATTGACTACGATCAAACTACATTTCAATATTAATCCCAAATTGAACAAATTTGAATCTGAGTTCAATAATTATATACAGACATCTAGGCCTTATAAGTATTTAATGTGTTATTATCGGCCATGTTTATTTTGACAACAACAACAATGGTTGACAAAAACAAAATATTGACTGCGATCAAAATACATTTCAATATTAATCCCAATTTGAACAAATTTGAATCCGAGTTCAATAATTATATACACACAACTAATCATTATAAGCAGTTAGTGTGTTATTATCGGCCATGTTTATTTTGACAACAACAACAATGGTTGGCAAAATCAAAATATTGAATACTATGATCAAAATACATTTCAATATTAATCCCAATTTGAACAAATTTGAGTCCGAGTTCAATAATTATATACAGACAACTAATCATTATAAGCAGTTAGTGTGTTATTATCGGCCATGTTTATTTTGACAACAACAGCAATGGTTGGCAAAATCAAAATATTGAATACTATGATCAAAATACATTTCAATATTAATCCCAATTTGAACAAATTTGAATCCGAGTTCAGTAATTATATACAGACAACTACTCATTATAAGCATTTAGTGTGTTATTATCGGCCATGTTTATTTTGACAACAACAACAATGGTTGGCAAAATCAAAATATTGACTACGATCAAAATTCATTTCAATATTAATTCCAATTTGAACAAATTTGAATCCGAGTTCAGTAATTATATACAGACATCTAGTCCTTATAAGTATTTAGTGTGTTATTATTGGCCATGTTGATTTTGACAACAACAACAATGTTTGACAAATACAAAATATTGACTACGATCAAAAGACATTTCAATATTAATCCCAATTTGAACAAATTTTAATCCGAGTTCAGTAATTATATACAGACATCTAGTCCTTATAAGTATTTAGTGTGTTATTATCGGCCCTGTTGATTTTGACAACAACAACAATGAACAAATTTAAATCTGAATTTTGTAATTATATACAGACAACCAATCATTTTACGCATTTAGTGTGTTATTATCGGCCATGTTTATTTTGACAAAAACAACAATGTTTGACAAAAACAAAATATTGACTACGATCAAAATTCATTTCAATATTAATTCCAATTTGAACAAATTTGAATCCGAGTTCAGTAATTATATACAGACATCTAGTCCTTATAAGTATTTAGTGTGTTATTATCGGCCATGTTGATTTTGACAACAACAACAATGTTTGACAAATACAAAATATTGACTACGATCAAAAGACATTTCAATATTAATCCCAATTTGAACAAATTTGAATCCGAGTGCAGTAATTATATACAGACATCTAGTCCTTATAAGTATTTAGTGTGTTATTATCGGCCATGTTGATTTTGACAACAACAACAATGCAATCCGAGTTCAATAATTATATACAGACATCTAGTCCTTATAAGTATTTAATGTGTTATTATCGGCCATGTTTATTTTGACAACAACAACAATGGTTGACAAAAACAAAATATTGACTACGATCAAAATTCATTTCAATATGAATCCCAATTTAAACAAATTTAAATCTGAATTTTGTAATTATATACAGACAACCAATCATTTTACGCATTTAGTGTGTTATTATCGGCCATGTTTATTTTGACAAAAACAACAATGTTTGACAAAAACAAAATATTGAGTACGATCAAAATACATTTCAATATTAATTCCAATTTGAACAAATTTGAATCCGAGTTCAGTAATTATATACAGACATCTAGTCCTTATAAGTATTTAGTGTGTTATTATCGGCCATGTTGATTTTGACAACAACAACAATGTTTGAGAAAAACAAAATATTGACTACGATCAAAATACATTTCAATATTAATCCCAATTTGAACAAATTTTAATCCGAGTTCAGTAATTATATACAGACATCTAGTCCTTATAAGTATTTAGTGTGTTATTATCGGCCCTGTTGATTTTGACAACAACAACAATGTTTGACAAAAACAAAATAGTGACTACGATCAAAATACATTTCAATATTAATCCCAATTTGAACAAATTTGAATCCGAGTTCAATAATTATATACAGACATCTAGGCCTTATAAGTATTTAATGTGTTATTATCGGCCATGTTTATTTTGACAACAACAACAATGGTTGACAAAAACAAAATATTGACTGCGATCAAAATACATTTCAATATTAATCCCAATTTGAACAAATTTAAATCCGAATTTTGTAATTATATACAGACAACCAATCATTTTACGCATTTAGTGTGTTATTATCGGCCATGTTTACTTTGATAACAACAACAATGGTTGACAAAAACAAAATATTGAGTACGATCAAAATACATTTCAATATTAATCCCAATTTGAACAAATTTAAATCCGAATTCAGTAATTATATATGGGCATCTAGTCCTCATAAGTAATGGGTTATCAAATTCAAGCTTGATAAAGTAAACTTAAAAAAAACACACAAAATATTCGGAATGTATTGTAATTTTTATTTCATTTTACAGATTGATCCTTGCCATTTTTAGTTAAACAAGATATCATTCAAATGTTCTCCACGGGACTTCTTACAGGCCTTGATTCTTTTGCGGTAATTTTCAATGACTTTTCGGCACATTTCGGGCGGTATCTCGGCCATTACCTTACGAATATTAGTTTTCAATTCGTCAAGAGTTCGAGGATTGTTTGCGTAAACACGATCTTTCGCGTAGCCCCACAAAAAGAAATCCAAAGGCGTTAAATCACAGGATCTTGGAGGCCAATTGACATCAGCCAAGCGAAAAATGAGCTTCATCACTGAAGAAAATTTTGTTCGAAAAATCAGCATCGACGGCCTGTTTTTCCAACACCCAATTTGCGTATGTTAAATGCTCCATATTCTTAAATGGCAGAATGTCAACTAAATAAATGACAGCGTACTTGACGTTTATCTTTGACAGATGTTGGTATACAGATTTCTACTTTATCAACTTCGAATTGGATAACCCATTATTTAATGGGTGACGGTCTGTTTATCGTAAACAATTTATCGTGTTTATAATTTAACGTGAACATTTCCCGTATAACAGTTAATCGTAGACACAATTTACCGTCGACGCAATTTATCGTGTGGACAATTTATCGTATTCCAGTTTATCGTAGCTTTGAAAATTGACTGTAAAACAAAATAATTTGTAAATGAAAATTAAATTGTCTTCGGCTTATAAAATTTTATTAAATTCGGCCATTACCAGCTTAATAGATTAATAAAATAACATGGGATTTTGTAAGTTGAAAATAGAATTTTTAAATGTCTTCTTTAAGAAGTTCTGGAATATGGCCATCTGGGACGGAATTTGGAAATTTCTTAACCGATTATGATAAAATTTGATATGGTGAACAGAAATGGGATTCTTTAAAGATTTTTGGAAGAAGTTCTGGTGTATGGCAATGTGGGACGAAATTCGATAACTGTTTAACCAAGTATGATGAAATTAGATATGGTGGATGGATATGGGATTCTTTAATGATTTTTGGAAGAAGTGCTGGAACATGGCTATCTGTGCTGGAACTCGGTACTTTCTTAACCGATTATGATGAAATTGGATATGGCAGATGAAAATGGGATTCTTAAATGTTTTTTGCAATAAGTTCTGAAAAATGGGCGGGACGTAACTCGGTAATTTCTTAACCGATTATGATGAATTTAGTAGATATGGTAGATGGAAATGAGATTCTTAATTGATTTTTGAAACAAGTTCTGGAATATGGCCATCTGGGGCGGAGCTCGGTAATTTCTTAACTGATTATGATGAAATTGAATATGGTGGACAGAAATTGGATTCTTTAATTATTTTTTGCAACAAGTTCTGGTGAATGGCCATCTGGGACGAAACTCGGTAATTTCTTAACCGATTATAATGAATTTGGATATGGTAAATGGAAATGGGATTCTTTAATAATTTTTGCAACAAGTTCTGGAATATATAGTGCTGCAATATTAGCCGTGTTTTAATATTGGAGCACTATCCGGCGCCGAACGGAGATTTCTACTGAAACATATTTTAGTTTAGCTTAGATTAGTTCGCCAGCTCGACCTTTGCACATTTGAGCTAAAAAGCAGGTTCACACATACATTTATATTCGTATATTTGATTTATAATGAACATATCAGGTTACTTAAAATTAATTGTGTTAAAACATTTAAGTTCCCGTAAGCCATCCCGAGTTGTACGATACGGAACATAAGGACTACAAATCCAGTAAATTCAAAGATGGTATTTGGGCAGAGTTTGCCGTAGAATACCAATGTGAAAACGGTATGTAATGGAAATTTCTCCCAATAAAACGAAAATTATTTTTTTTAATATTTTCGAGCTTCTCCAGCTAAACATTAATGGAAGCAACTTGGAGATTCTCATAGAGAACCTATTAAAAGGTTAAATACTAAAAGTGTCCAAGGAGAAATTAACACCTAGAAATGGAGGTTTCATGACCAAATGTAATTTTTAATAAAATTTATGATTAATTGCGAAACACAGTCTCATATTACTGATATCTCGGGTGATATAATTTCCACTGAAGAAAGCGACTCAACTAATGAAATAAATACTGTGAAAAATTATAAAAAACAGAAAAAAACTTAGACGAGATCATAAGTTTGTTGAAATCAAATAAGAAAAGCAGAGAAGAGCAAATGGCAACACGAAATGAAATTCGCCAACAACACACAGAACCAGCCAACAAGGCTCTGCATAATTTTTTTATGTCTATGTATGAAACAATCCTGACTTTTCCTTAAAATTTACAAAGAGAAGCAAAAACAAGAGGTTTCAATGTCATTGGTGAGCTCGATTTCAACCATTTTCTATTCCAGAGAGATCAAATTCAAATACAAATTTATAGAGGTCACGATCGACTTCGGGGTCATACATAGACGGAGATTATTGCACATCAAATACTACGTTTTATAAATATTATATTTGTTATTATTCCTTACTAATATTTCTTACTTTACTCAGAAGTTTATATTTCAATGCCAGATATGGCAGAAAATGTGTCTGTACCTAATAGTGACCAATCATTAAACGAATATGGAAATTCCTGCTCCTACGTATTCACTAATTTGACAGCTCAAAATAAAGAAAAACGGAAAAAGCGCTTTTTACATGATTTTTTTAAATTTAATAACTAAAATAAAATCTTACATATATTTCGTGTTTTATTCAATTTTTGCAATAATTTGTTTTTATCGTAGAATTGACTTTAATATTTTTCCTTCCTAATGGCTTCAATTTGCCATGATACAGAACCTTCTGGAGGACAGAAATAATTTGTAAATTCTCTTCTTACTTGAAACGCTTCATTACTGCTTTTTATCTGGGGCCAAATTTACAAATTGATGGTTCGGATCCTCTAATTCAGTTGAATCAAACTGATCGCGCACCTGTTGTTCTAGTGTTTTTTGGTGCCTTAAATAATTGTGAAGTACACAAGTTGCTTTAATAATTTTATCAACTTTTCGTAAACTGTACTCGAAAGATTTTTTGTACACTCGCCACCGGGCAATTAAAATTCCGAAAGCACATTCCACAGTTTGTCATGCTCTAGATAGCTTGTAATAAAAAATAATAATAATAATATTTATGTTTTCTTTGGTACGACAGCCAGGATAAGGCCTCGTAAAATATTTGGTGAGTTGAAAAGCTTCGTCCCCAATCAAAACAAATGGCAAACAATTCGCTTCACGTCATTTTAGTAAATTGTTGTGAAGCCTTTATCCAAACAAACTATTGGCAAATATGTTTCTATCGCTGAATCTGCCTTGAATTTATAAGCAGAATCAACTTCCGCCATGAGAACTACTGAAAATGTTTTTTATACATAGTTGAAAAACGACGTGTTTTCCGTCAACGGCAGAAACGCAACTGGGAAATTGCCATCGAGCATAAAATTCGTTGGCCTTTTCACGCCAAAAAGATTCGGTTAGCTCTGTGATTTCTCGAGGTTGCATATTGAGCCATATAACGTCACTCACCTTTTCAACAATTTGTCTTACCGTGGTTTCACCTAGTCGGAAATTAAATCTGAGGTCGCGAAAAGAGCATCCTGTTGCAAAATATCTAAAACAGAAATTTAAATTAATTTTAAATTCCAGAATCATGTTTTGAAATTGTTGTGCAGTTACCTTAAACATACAACCAGTCTTTCTTTTGTAGAAATGGGAATTCGAAAAATGAGTTCTGAATTTGTATGTCCTTTTCAATTAATGGGTGGACGTATTCAAACTGCTCCCTGGTCAATCTCATATATATAAAAAACTCCTTTTCCGTTAAGTCGGGTAAAAGGCTGTTAAGTCCACCATAATCCAAACGTTTTTTTTTAAATTGTGAACACCACGAACACCTTTTTCGTATTTTAGATAAAAGATATAAAAGTACATCTTCTTCAAATTCCTCATCTGAAGAACCCGACTCAGGACTGATGTCGTTTAGCTTTTGAACTGAATTTTGCATCCTAAAGGGTGTCTTCCTTAAAGATATATTTTTGTGTAGCGCAACTCGACAATTTAACGGATTTTAATGTCTATTAAAAGTTGTATATATTTTATCACTCTTACATACCGGGTGACTAACACGAAGTGTTACCAACTTCAGACTGTCATTGCTGTCAAACCAGTGATGACAGAGCGCTCAAATTTACACTAATGACAGTTCATTTCATTGTTTACAAGCGTACAAAAGTATTTTAGTGGAAAATATTCAGAAAAAAAGTTCTCCGCAATGTAATTCAAGCATAATAGTGTGATTGCTCAATATTTGGCTGGAAAACCACAGCCGCACATTGTTAACTAGTTAAAACATCTGCATGTGAATAAAATGTTTGTGTATCGCACAATAAATCGTTATAACGATACTGGTAGCATTGTAAAACGCCATAGAATATTCCATAGAACCGAGTTGTTACGCTTGCACGAAAGTGGTGAATTTGGTTTTCTCCGGTGAGTCATCGATCGGTATTGAGCAATATGTAAATAAGCAAAGCGACCGGATTTACTGGCTTGGCCGTTCTACTGAAAATTTGGACCAACGGATTGCCATTTGAAACCAAGCGCCGCTGAAGGTGATGGTTTGGGCCGTTGTAACGGCCGAAAGCCGTTCTTCGCTCGTTTTTTGGACCGTGGCATCAAGATAAATGTTCATTTCAACTGCCCAATGGCCACCAAATTCACCGGATGCAAATCCGAAAGATTTCTCAGTTTGCTGTATTTTAAAGAGCATGGTTGAGACAAAAAAATACCAAAGTGTCGATAAACTCAAGCAAGCGCTTCGCAGGGAATGGGCCAGAATACCGCAGAGCTACTTTTGTGCTGCATGCAATAGCTTTGTCGGCCGTTTAAAGGCCATAATCGAGTCTATGGGTGGCCAAATCAAAAACTGCTAATGCAATTCGAAAATTTAAATATTTGTGAAAATTTTTTACTTTTATTCAATAAAATTCATCAAAAAATGAATTTTCTGTGGCGTTTTGTTTTGGTAACACTTCGTGTCAGCCACCCATCACTTTTTATATAAATTAGTTGTATTATAGTAACAAAAATGTTTGTTCAATTTTCCAATTCGTATTTAAAATGTCTTACTTTCCGTAATGAGTATTTTGATAGAATGAAATTTAAGTAACATTGTATGTGCGTCAAAACTTGGATATAAAAATGTTTATGTGTGTGTGAAATATATAGCTGAAAATTGCAAGGCGAAGACAACTCGAGCTATGTTAGGTGTATAACACAATAGGCCTCCATATAGGTTACCCATTTTTCTATAGAAAATTGCTATTCATCGCTTAGGTTCTAGCGCGGTTTGATTTCACCAGCTGCTTAGCCTAGGGTGGTTCCAATAAATGCTAGAACACAACAGAAAACGATGGTAATGTAAACCGCCCATAAATAATATAACTAAAGAAGATTCGCAACCACCCAACCATCATGTTGTATACTTACGTTATCTTAAGTTCCCATTAAAGTTGAAAAACTACTTCATATTTAAATTCCACTCACGGTAAATCAATGACAAAATGATGAATTGATATGATGATCATGATATGATGAAATGAAAGGCAATACTGTTCATTTTAACTTTACCAAAATATTTATGGTTTATTGCTAATAAATAAAATTAATTTCAGTAAAATCACATTTTAGTTTAAAAAGAATTAGAGCAAGCAAAAAACTAATAATTTCTCAAATCTAACTAAACTAAATAATAATTTTGACTCTAAGTACAAATTACGCTTGCGCATGACAAGACTATCAGTTACTTAATACTAAAGAAATCATTATGAAAATTTAATAAGTATTCAATAACTAAAATACTAAAATAGGAAATGAACCATCAATAAATTAAATAAATAATAAATACAAAAAATAAATTTGTTAACGCTCATTTTTTTTTCAGTTTGTATAATAACAAATATTGTTCAATAATTTTTCCACTTAACAGTTTTTAGCAATAAATTAATAACTATAGCTAATGCAAGTAAATTTTTCAGTTTTTTTTAGAACCATTTGGTTAAATTTGAGAAAATTTGATAGTTTTAACTTGAAAAATCACAATTAATTTCATCTATTTGCAGTTCAAAAGTTCGATATACTTTTTACACAAACTAGAACTTATAGTTGTTACACAGAATTGCATTTCATTTTGTTTATATTATAACACAATATTTGTCCACAAATTTTGAACATGACTTAAAATATTTCTAATTATAATTTTAATTAATATTTATCTCATTTTCATTAGACAATTTTTTGTATTTATTTTGGTTTGTTCAAATGAAACACTTTAAACACAGTTTGCATTTTATCACAATCATTATTCTCAACCTTAACCACTTACTAGTAACAATTATTGAATATTTTTCTATTCACTGTCACCCAAAACGATCAACATCGTTTTTATACCCATCGAAACCTGACCCATACTAACCCACCACATCTAGTATTGATGCATTTACAATAAAATAAGTACACAACGAGAAATTTCTCCAACACAGCTGGGCTGGGATGTTGTTACATCACTTTTTCGTCTGTCGAAAGTGATGGTCGTATCGAAAATTGCGATGGTCGATATGTTGTACCATTTTCGACAGCTCAAAAGTTTTCCATTAGGTAACCCTTTTTCGAACAACAAAATGATACATGTTTTCTGTCAAAAATAATTATACGGGTTAGGTGTGTGGTATTTTTTGGTGTGTGAAAATAAATAAATTAAAATGAATAGTGTTAAATGAAGAATCACAAGAAAGTACGCGCGTAAACTACTACATGGAACGTAGATTTTTGCGTGATCGCTACGATATTTTAGAGTTAACGTCTCGGAAGTAAGTGGTGTTTGTTGCATTTAATATTTACGCATTAATAATATTAATCATTTTTGATTTATAGAATCGTTTCGTGTGTCAAAAGACATTTTTAAATATTTGGTAAACCAAATAAAACCCAAAACTATGAAATCGAGAAGAATTACTAAAATTCCAATTGAAATAAAGCTGGCTGCCGTATTAAATATTTTTGCAACGGGCTCCTACCAAAGAACGGTAGGTGATATAATGCTACACTCTATGGACCAGTCCGTTCTATCAAGGGCCATAGCGGAAATATCCAGCATTCTAGAAGAAACTATATGTAGGCAATATATTAAATTTCCCGAAGAGCGAGAGATAGCTGCATACAAGCAGCGATTTTTTTGAGAAGACCAGCCATCCCGGAGTGATTGGATGTATCGACGGCACCCACATAAATATTATTGCACCACGAGAACACGAACATATTTATGTGGATCGACGAGGAAACCATTCTATGAATGTACAATTTGTGAGTAATTTTGATATTATCAAATACGTCTATTATAGTTTTGTTATGTTTCAGATATGCAACTACGATATGCTGATACTTTCAGTTTGTGCCCGTTTTCCGGGCTCCACGCACGATTCGGCAATTTGGGAGATATCCCATGATAAAAGAAATATATCCCATATAAAAGAAAATTACAATCGGCCTATGATAACGGACAAAGGAACACATGGCTGCTCGGAGATTCAGGTTATCCCTTGCAGAACTACTTAATGACACCTTTCGGAATCCGAACCAGCGTCAATCTCTGTACAATAATTTACATGCTAAAGCAAGAAACCCTAAAGAGCGGTGCATTGGAGTGCTGAAAAATAATTTTCGGTGCCTTTTGGAAGAGCGAGTTCTACGATATGAGCCGCTTAAAGTTATTAAAATTGTTAATGTGTGTGCAGCTCTTTACAACATATGTTTGCATAACAAACTTCAGATGATTAACTTACCAAGGCCTGATGAGAGTGAGGATTTTATAAACGAACTTGGTTTTGAATATGAAACCCAAAACGAGTATGAAAGGGCCGTGGAAATAAGAAATGGGCTTTTAAATTGCTTGTAAAAATTTAAAATATATAAATAATTATATCATTTTATTCAAAATAATTCATCACATTTTAATTGTTATAATTTACTCAATACTTAATTTTGGTTTACACTACTATCTAGTTGATCGTAGCCGATCTTCCTCGACCTTTAATCGCTTCAAATTTATGTCGTTCGCCTCCTTAAGAAGGTCCAAGAGTTTTTCTTGGAACACTTCTTGTTTCTGTCCCTGGACTTTTAGTTCTTCCAATATCCGAGCGTTCGTCGTTACGCGCCGTCGCTGAACACGGGAATTACTAGTAGTGGCAATGGGTAACAAGGTCGACAATGTATTGTTGTTTGTTGCTGTTGTATTCGTTATTGCGGTGGTACTTCCTACTTCATTTATCGTATAAACTGTCTCACTTTGCGATTGGTCGACGTGGGTAACGAACTCATCCACTTCCTCATGCCCCGGATCGATGCCAACGTTTCCAACTGCAGCCTCCAACATTTCCGTTAATTGCACAACCCGTTCTTCGAATGGCGTCAAAAAAACCGTCCGGGAGCCTCCTCCCGTTTTATTTATATCTATGTGGGCTTTGCGAGCCTTTTTTCGAATTTCATTTTTTAGGTCGGCCCACACCTACAAAAAAACAATAAAATAATTTTTATATTAATATGTACATGTTTTAAGTTATTTAATCTCCGGGTTGAAATATGGAGATATTACAAACAAACAACCAAAGATATTTTCAAAATATAACTTCGCAATATAGCTACAACGTCGTAAAATTGTTAAAAAACTTTTTAAATGAAAATAAAAAACTTGCGAAATGCATCAATAAACAACATTTCTTGCTGAATTGTCGAAAAGAAAAAGTATTTTCGAAGACCAGATTTTTAAAAAATGTGTCCAATATTAACCAGGATGTTTTCCTCCGACTTCAAAATAAATTCATTTTTGGATGTATAAATGAAGAAATTAAAGAAACCATAAAAACTGTCGAGGAAACGAAACATAATTTGGATTTACTCCGGCAACATATCGAAGATGTTCTTCCTGTTATTGAGTATGGCGAGTTTTTTACAAAGGCTAAAGAATTTTTCAATTATCATTTTAATGAAATCAAGGTAAGGCAAAAGATCAAATTTGATAAAATTTTATTAGATAGTTTAAATGAATTGTCTGGAAATTTAATAAACACGGTTGATAAATGGTTAGTGAACATCTCCAATATAGATCTTCCTTTTCATGTCAAAATTATTTTAAGTTTGGGAAACAAATTTTGTCCTCCTTCAATTGGTGATTCAGTGCCGTACTTCAAAATTATTTCTGATGTCGAAAGTGCAATTTTTCATTTGAACGATAATGATCGTTATACTATTCGGAACCGAATATTGTAAATATTTTATCAAATTTTAAATATAAATCAAATTCAAATATATATTTTGAAAATCGTATTTTAAGTTATGTTAAACAGTCAAAATCTTTTTTAAAAGCTAATCCAAATATTGTGGTAACTCGAGCGGACAAAGGTAACGTAACTGTCATAACATCGCGAAGTGATTATGTTACAAAAATGGAAAGTTTACTTAACGATAACACAACATATGTAGAATTACCAAAAGATAATTCAGTTCCGATTCAGAAATCAATAAACAATATGGTTAAAGATTGGAAAAATTCCGGTAATGTGGATGAAAAAATTAGAAAAATGTTAACTAAATATAATTCGGTGATTCCAAAATTATATGGTTTACCTAAAATTCACAAACCTGGTATTCCATATAGACCAATTATTAGTTCAATTAATGGTCCAACACATAGTTTATCGTCATTTTTAGGTAATATTTTAAAATTTAGTGTTGGTAATACTAGTTCTAATATTATAAATTCGGAAGATTTTAAACAAAAAATTCAGAATGTCACACTTCCACAAAATTACCTCTTAGTTTCTTTGGATGTTACATCTTTATTCACTAATGTTGATAATAAACGTGTTATCAACATTGTGAAAGAAAACTGGAGGAGTATAAAACAAAATTCAAAAACTAAATTGACTAAAGTTCAATTTATTTCGGCATTACAAATTGTTTTGACTAATTCTGATTTTTCTTTTGGCAATAAAATTTATAAACAAACTTTTGGTTCTCCTATGGGTTCTCCAATTAGTCCCATAATCGCAAATTTAATGATGGAATTTTTGGAAAAAATGGGTTTAAATTCTTTGGATTTTCAACCTTTGTTTTATTTTCGTTATGTAGACGATATTATTACAGCAATCCCTGAAAACAAAATTGAAATTTTCCTGGAGGTTTTTAACTCTTTAGATAATAGAATCAAATTTACTGTTGAAAAAGAAATTGATCACAAAATTCCATTTTTAGATTTACTTTTGATTCATGAACCGGATGGAAAAATTTCTTTTGACTGGTACCACAAAAATACTTGGTCTGGTCGTTATCTAAATTTTACCTCTTGGCTTCCTATTTCTTACAAATTTTAACTCAAAAAATTCTAAAATTGTCCGACACTAAATTTCATTACAATAATTTTAAACTTTTGGAAAACACTTTGATAAATAATCATTATCCTAAAAAATTAATAACTAAAATGATTTGGAAACAGAGAAATTATTACCAAAATTATAGAATAAATCCTGAAATTGAAAGTACAAATTATTTATCATTACCTTACATAAAAAATCTTTTCGAAAAATTAAAACATTTATTTAAAAATTTTAATTTCAAAATTATTGGTCGTTCAGCTACCAATTTAAATGATATTTTGTTTTCAAAATTAAAAGATCCGATCCCATTAAAGAAAGAGTCCAATTTGGTCTATCAAATAAAATGTAATGATGTGACGTAATTTACACGGGACAAACAAAACAGTTTTTACGAGAACGATTTTTTCAACATATACGTGGTGCCACGGGAAGTTCGAATCAAATAAGTGCACTTTCGGAACATATTAGAAATACCAACCATAACATTATTTTGGAAGATGTAAACATTTTAGAAAAACAACCAAATTTCAGAAAAAGATCTATTTTGGAAATGCTACATATAAAATCCTGTTCAAATTCTATTAACAAAATTACCGATTACGCTTATATTGGCAATTCATACGATCTATTTTTATAATTTGATTTTTTGCTTTTACAAATTTCCAATATTAGTTTTTTTTAAAGTCAAATTTTATTTTGTAAAGTGATTTTTCTGTAGATACGAAATTTGTTGCCTAGCTAAACTAAAAAATATATTTTTCTAGTAGCTAACGATATCTACAGAAAAATAGCTACATTTTAGATAGCCTTGATTTCGTTTTTATTTTGTATAGAAAATATTTTTTTGTAAAATTGTTTTATTATTCTTTTGAGAATGGAACCGAAAAGGTTCCGAAAGCTAAAGAAATAATAAAGTTAGTTTTTAAAATTGAGCTAATTACTGTTAACTTTAATTTATGTACATGTATAGTTAGGTAAATATAAAATTACCTTTCGCCATGCTTCTTTCACCCGAACTGGGGACCCTTCGCCATTAAGGCGAATTGTAAGGTCGCGCCAGCCTTCTTGGAGAGACGCTCTTGTCGTTAACATGTTAAAACTGCCACTGACCATCTCGCCATGTTCCTCCAAATACATTACCATAACCTCAAACTGGTGCTGTGTGGTTACTTTTTTGCCTTTAAAATAAAATAATAATATTTTAATGTATGTATAAATATTACACAATAAAGTTAATAAAATCACATTTATAAATAATTCATGTATGGATACATATTCACAAAAATTTGTTGTAGGCTAAATATCCAGTACACTAAAATGTAAAACAAACCCAAACAATTTCTACGTAAATCACGATATATATTACGTTTTAAAACTTACACACTCATTTTTATAATTAAATAAATTATGGATATGATTCTTGAATTATTAAATATAATTATTTTGATGTAATTTCTTCGGTTATTTTTTCTTCGACGTTGGTTTGCTTTCCATCACTTACAATTTTATTGAGTGATGAAATAACGAAATAATCGCCTGTCAAAAAAGTTACAACATACCAACTGGTCGAAATAGGTGATATTTCGTCGAACTTCGAATAGTTCGAAGTTAAAACATTCCACCCCTGATCTTAGAAAAATTAATTTTAGTACAATTTGAATATTAACAATTTGGCTGATACCCTTATAGATACCCTTATATGGAGGCTTACAGGTGTCATAGCTCAAAACAGCTCGCTTAGCTTAGGTCAAGTGTCCAACGTTTCATTAAAACTTTTTACTTACAAGCAAGAGCTGTGAACATAGCTCATACCTTAGCTTAGCTTAGCCAAATGTACAAAGGGCCTTAGTGTCGAATATTTCTCTGATAATGGATCAACTTTCTGTAATACATTATTTTGTCGCTGGCGTCACTTAAACATCAACAAAAAAATTTGAGAACAAAGATTTTACATAACCATTGTTTTAATTTGACAGAATATCATGCAGCTTATAAAAATGATTTTATTGGAAAGGCTTACTCTTCTAGAATTTATTAAAAAACAAAGTTAAACAGAAGGACTATTGGTTTTTTTAAATTAATTTTTTGGTAGATTGGTTGTGATGGAAGTTTCGTGCCAAATTCCAATATATCATAAATTGGGACATTGAGCGTCCAGAGGCGAATCCCTTGATTATCAAAATGCACAAAAATAAAAAGTTTTGCATTTTCCGCACACACAGTAATAAAACTGCATACATTGTATTATTTTAATTCTTATAATTTTTTTTTCTTACTCTACTAAGCATAATTGTACATGATTAATGTAAGAAACGGAAGTAAACTAAAATATTTTCCATTAAGCTGGAATCGCTAAAAGTGTACGAGTAGGATATTTTGTAAACTATACAGCTATATCGCAATATAATATACAAAGTTATAAAAATAAGTAAACAGAGTTTTCCATCTCCTCGTACAATAATAATAAGAATATGAACAGATTGTTATTGTTATAATTATTATCCATTTTCATCTAGCATAAAATATAATTTTTATGTTTAAGAGAGAAAATCCAAACCATAACCAAACACTAACCCAGAAAATTTTTATTTAAGAATATTCCTTTACATAACTATAATTTGCAGAAGTAATGTTTTCTTTTGGCATTATTTTCTTATTGTGTTGAAAAGTTTTTATATTTCTATATTGTGCTCATTTTCTGGCAGAGACATATTACAGTTTTTTTTATTTATATTTTTCTAGAAATAGTTATACATAAGAATCGCTTAACGAAACAAAAGGGATGAATACTGTACATATATACCTACCGAAAGGAGTAAAAACTTTTAATTAGTTGAAAACTAAGTATGCTTACGTACCAAAAATATCTCTGTTTGACCAAAAATAAAATTTATTAGTTTTTAAAAGCTCCTATAGAATAATAGTTTTTTCCCTGTTCCTAACTCCCATGTTATGGCGATTGGGATACATAAAATTACCGCATAACCCAGACACATTTCTAAAAAAAAAAATTTCAAAGTTTTTTTTGTAAACGTTTTTAATTATAAATCTTAATAGCAGAATAATGTCCAAACTAGTTATAATATGATGGCCGGAGAGAAAAATTTTCATAAAACAAAAGCTCACCGTATGGAAAAAGCTTTCCATTTTAATATTTCGAACGAATGTATATTTGTTGTACCTGTACATAATAAAACGAAAATTGCATAAATTTAAAAAGTTTGGTTTTGATGTTGTTGTTGTTGAAAAATGAATGAATGATGGCTATAATAATTATAATAAAAGCAGTAAACCACAAAATTTAAAAAAAAAACTAAAAAGAATTAAAGTTATTTACTTCAGACAACATAATGTTGTGCAGACATTTTTTTTAGTTTTTAATTTAAAATGAAAACATTTTCATTTCCCGAAAAAATATGTGTGTGTGTGTGTGTGTGTATACGAGCATTGGAAATAAGTACACAGAATAAAATCTTATGAAAAGGAAACTTGTAATATTTTTAAACTAAATATAAATTTATATATTTTTCGGGACGAATATCTTAATTTTGCTATAAAATTTTCATTTTGAATTTTCCTGGTATGTATGTGTTACACACACATTTGTTCGCTCTATACATATACAATTCTTCCTACAGCAAAGTTTTTAATTATATATTCTTTTCGGTTTTCAACCATCTTGAGTTGGTAAATTAAAGTTGTGCGAACAATAATAATCAGATTTGGAACAGACATGAAAATTAAACTGAAAGGAGAATGCAATGAATACAAAGATTGAAAGTGCATTCAATATAGCCCTTTGGAGTCTCACAAATGTGAGGTGTGTTAACGACAAATAAAAACGCTGTACCACACTGTGTCGCGTCGGACAACACAAATAATTTTAGTCATCATCATCAACATAATTTTATAAAGTGCTTCGTCATACGTTGTTAATTCAATTCTTCATTTTGAATTAACAATAATTTCCTTACCCTTTTACAATCTTTTGAGAAAGATTTGCTACAACCAAAAGGTTGCTGTTTTTCGGCTGCCTGGATTTTCGGATTCACGTAAGCTGTCTGGCAGAATATGATCATCTATTTCTTAGAAGCTACACATTTGTGCAGAAATTTCGTGATACTCTGTGTTGTGAATTATCTTTATTGGAACGTGCATGTGAAGTTTATCTGGCAACGGAACATCATTATTCTACAAACAAATTTTAACGGGATCAGTTATTACTGAACAATATTTTGTGATTGTTTGATGCTAAATAAATCATGGCGTGACGACAATCACAAAAGTGAAAAAGGTAAAAAAAAAGGTGGTATCGAAATACAGATCAACAATATCAAAAATGTGGTCAAATTTCATAAGGAACAATTAAGTACATCGAAAATTCGTTTATATGGCAATTAAATGAGCTCAACGATAGCTACAAGAAATTTGTAAATTTTCTAACGCATTTCGAGGAGAAAGGTGAGTCCAGTGAAATTGATATGATACTAAGGTATGAGATAATGACGATGTACATGACTGTTAGGTCTGACATCGAACAGCGAATCGACGAAGATCAAACCTGAAACTCAAGCATCAGTAAATCCTGCCATTCCGATTCAAGAACCTAGGCTTCCTGAAATTGTTCCGGATATCTTTTCTGGTGATTTGATGAAATGAACTGATTTCATCAATTATTTTGATGGTCTCGTACACGACAATCAAAATTTGGCCGAAATCACTAAATTCCAATATCTACGAAGCTCACTATCAGGGACAGTCAAAACGATCCAAGACAATTTGGACTTTGTTGGTGAAAATTATGCATTGGCGCGACAACTGTTTTTCGATCAATTTGAAATCGCGAGAACTTATGGAGGCTGTTTTCACATTTAATCCTTTGAATAAGGCGTGCCCTTCAGAGGTCTACAGAGAAGTGCATAGACTTTTTAGTATATCTAGTTGTCTCGAAATTTGTGGCAGGTACGAGGTTAAAATGGAATGGACAAGAAGCATTAAATTGCAGTCAGCCAACTATTTATTCTTGGAAATAAATCAACCGCAATCATCGGCAGCCAGCCAACCCTCAAAAGACAATCCATCGCAATCAACAATGCATGGGCTCAGACAAACTCACCCGTTCTACTCGCTCTCAACGAAACTGTCGTTATCAACCTGCACATTTTACAACGATAATAGTCACTACATATTCAAGTGCCAACTATTCAAGGCGATTGAAGTTCCCAAGGGGCGCGAGGCTGTTGAACAATCGAAATTATGTTTCAATTGCTTACAAAAATTACATACGGACAGCAAGTGTCCCTCTAGCATCTCATGTGTACCAATGTATGCACCATATTATGCTTCATTTAGATGGTACTATAACTTACAAAACTGCCGTTCCTGTGGTTTCTGCTGACACAGCAATGACAGCTCTGCAACCTACTACAAAATCGATGATAGCAGTGGCTTCAGTTTCATCATGAAGGTCGTCATACATCATACTTGCTACAGCTCTAGTCATTGTGTATGATAAATTTGAATCTCCATTTATCACCCGTGCTTTTTTGGACTCTGGGTCACAGTTGAATTTTATGGCCACAGCACTAGCAACACGTCTTGGCTTAAGATTAAAAAGCATGACCAATATCATATCTGGAATTGGTGCTACATCAGCACCAGCAAATCACAGCACAACAGTTCTGTAGTTCAGTAGATTTGATATTAACATCCCTGCAAATCTGCAGTTGGCTGATCCGGACATCGGCATTCCACAGCAGATTGACCTGCTCATTGGCGCTTCATCATAAAGGGTGGTTAAATTTTAAGGGCCGATGTTGAATGTGAAACACACCTAAACGTCAAGTTTTTTTCTGCATTTAATTTGACTATTCTCAATTTCAGACTAACTCAATTTGAACCATGGAAAGATACACAATCGAGCAACGCGTTAAAGTTATTCAGGCATATTTTGAAAATGGGCGTTCAAATCAAAATGCATATCGTGCACTTCGTGATTTTTTCGGTAAATTTAATCGTCCAAATGTGCGTACAATCGGAAAATCGTGCAAAAATTTGAGCAAACCGGGTCTATAGGAGATTTTAAAACACCAGTGCATGCTCGTCAATATTGCTGCTGTTCGCGATAGTGTGGCTGAAGAGCCGTCCACCTCAACTCGTCGTCGTGCCCAACAATTGCACCTCTCACGCTCGTCGTTGATGAACATTATGCATAAAGGCTTGCATTTACACGCTTATAAGGTGCAATTGACTCAAGAACTAAAACCTCTTGACCATTCCAAACGTCGTCAATGGTCAGAATGATGGCAAGAAATGGCAACAGTGGATGATCAATTTTCGAAGAAAATCATCTTCAGTGATGAGGCACATTTTCACCTCAGAGGATTCGTCAATAAGCAGAATTGCCGCATTTGGGCGAATCATAATCCAAGAGTGATTGTCGAAAAACCAATGCACCCACAAAGAGTGAGTGTTTGGTGCGGTTTATGGGCTGGCGACATCTTCGGGCCGTATTTTTTCCAAAATGAGGCCGGTCAAGCAGTTACTGTGAATGGTGTTCGCTATCGTGAGATGATGACGAACTTTTTATGGCCGGATTTGGAAGATATGGATGTGGACGATATGTGGTTTGAACAGGACGGTGCCACTTGCCACACAGCTAACGAAACAATGGCTCTTTTGCGCGACAAATTCAATGGCCGTGTTATCTCACGTGGTGGCGATGTCAATTGGCCTTGGCGGCCATGTGATTTGACACCGTTGGACTTCTTTCTTTGGGGTTATTTGAAAGAAAAGGTGTACGTCGATAAACCAGCAACAATTCAAGAGCTAAAAGATGAGATAATTCGGCACATTAACGGCATAGAATCTCAATTATGCCTATGCGTATATCGAAAATTTGGACCATCGAGGAGGTGTGCCGCCGAGGTCGCGGCGGCCATTTGGCCGATATTTTGTTCCATACATAATTGAACCATACCATATTATCATAATCAAAAGAATTGATAATAATTTCCTAAATAATTTCAGATATTATCAGTAGGTCAAATCAAATTGGTTAATCATCTTCCAATCCATCAAAATACACAATTTGGCTGGGTAATCTCAGGAAAAATTTATAGCGCTTCAAGCTCATCTGACAGTTTGGTATCTACGGCATTATTGACTAAAGTGATCTACGACCAAATTGAAAGCCTTTGGAGATGAAATTCCTGAAGGTACTAAGGCTATCATCACCTTTGATCATCCCGTCGACAAACACTTTGCGGCCATACACACAAGAGACTTTGATGGCAGATTTACTGTTTGCTTGCCATTTACAGAAACTCCGGCGCCCCTTGGTAACTGATCAAACATGGTAAAATTACGATTTTTAAGTCTCTACGCTACCAGTGCCGATATTGTCAAATTCTATAGACAAGTTGGCGTGCAAGATGACGAGTGCTGCTATCAATATATCTGTTGGCATGGCGACATAACTCAAAGACAGGACACATTCAAATTGAACCTTATAACATATAGTTCTCCTTTCTGTGCCTTCCTGGCGACGAGATGTCTTTTTCAACTGGCATTGGGCTCTGTCATACAACATGACTTTTATATCGACGAGCTGTTGACTGGCGCAAGTTCAATTACACAGGCCATATAAATGAGATCCAAAACCGCTGCGATTCTTCACTCTGGCGCCATAACTCTCCAAAAATGTTGCTCAAACTCAAAAGCGGTACTACATGACATTCCAGATTCAGAATGCGAAAAGTTACTCAATGGCAATGACAATTCCCTCGTTAGAACTTTGGGATTACTATGGAAGTAGCACACATCTTCGATCCAATCGTCTTTTGTCTCCGGTAGTTGTCCTTGGAAAACGATACATTCAAAAATTGTGAACACCGAAAGTACCGAAAGTATCCGCATGATTACACAGCTCGAAAAATTTCGTGAGTGTAGTTTCTGGTGCATTTATGGCACGCTCAATTGGTGTCTCGTTGGTGAGAAATACGTGCTGGCCGTTTTCAAAATAGACGGCTAAATGTATACCTGCTGGTGGGTCCCGTTTGTAAATTTGGACACCAAAGATACGCGAAGCAGCTTCATTGGAGCTGATGTACCGGCCAATTAGGTAGCGCATTATTCCGTCTTTGTCATTCAATCCAGTAGCATTCACGTCGGTAGTTTGAACTTAAAACACAGCCGTATCACTGCCTTTATTCACATATTTGCAAATGTATTTGATGCTCTTCACCGAACTACAGAACTCAAGATTAATGTGAGCATTGAATATTTTGCTCCCATCCACCCATGTATCATGTTTCTGGTAACAATATCGAACAGTAGTTGATCAGTAGATGAATCTGGAATTTCCGCGGAAATTACACTATCGATTTTCTCAGGGCGTGTGTCACATTTTCACATTTTCCAGAAAATTAGCGGATATTTAAGAGCATTGTATGAACGGTGTGTGTGGGTGATGAACTCCAGATTATTGTTTCTACTTCGAATCACGATTTCTCGCGTCGATGTGCGGTCGCCAACTATGATTCCAGCAACGTCGTCAGCAACAGGCGCATTGAATCTATGCAAGTGCTGACCAGCTGGTGTCTTATGCGGATTGATGACATTAGTCTGATTGTTATTTTGCAACTCGTGCATGTGTGAAGAATTTCAATAATTCATTGTGCTCATTCAATAGAGTGTCAAGCTCGCCGATGATGCCGGATTTGTAAAAATGTATGTGGTTCATTTGGCAGTGGCAGCACTGAGCCTACTTTGTGGTACACTTGGCCTTTGATTTGAACGTTGAATTGAATTGTTGACCATTTGCCGCAGTATTGTAAATGATTTCTAATGCTCCGAACGAAGTTATTTGGAAGCATGAATTGAATGTGCGAATGGGCATCAGGAACAGGTTTGAATCTAGATCCGTGCTGATGAGCAATCCGTTCATTGGTTCTAATGGTGTCTCAATTTCTGTTAGTTGCACCTTTCCTGATGCACGTCATATTCCGGCAGACTCGTGTTTGAATTTGAGCGCATGACAATGGGGACATTCTTTTTTCCATAGCTCCAATCGGCACTTTCGGATGAGTAGAATATTAAATATCTGGCTCGTACTCGAATGCGAGACGAAGGAACGGATGTAAATGCTCGATGTACTTGTTGGCGTTGCCGGTCATTTTTTTTGCGTGTATTAACTACAAAACAGCGCGCTTGTCTCCACTTCAATTCTCGTTGTTGATTTCGTTCAGCTTTGCGACCTGCTCACACGCACATTTCGTTATCTTGTTGGATTTGTTCGTCTGTTCTTTCTGTTCTACTATTTCGCATGTTTGTTGCTTTATTCGTTTGACGGTACAAATGGGCCCCTTTGCGTCTTGCTGGCGTTGCCCACTTTAACACACACACACACACACACACACACACACACACACACACACACACACACACACACACACACACACACACACACACACACACACACACATTGGATGATGCGACAGTTGGCTTAGAACAAGAATGGCAACAAGAATGGCAGAAAGTGAAGGAGAAAATAACGCCAAAAACGCGATCACGTCCGCGAAGAAAAAGGGCTCGCCCTGAGGCGCTGCTAATAAAGAAGAGTGACGAAATCTCATTTGCCGATCTGCTGCGGTTAAGGTGGACTCGACGCTACATACTCTGGGTGAAAGGGTATCAAACATACGTCAATCTTATAGTGGAGACCTATTGTTGGAGCTACAAACTACAGGGGACCTGCCGAACACCGCAATATTTCGAGAACAATTAGCGAAAGCGGTCGGGGGCATTGCGGCGGTTAAAACTTTGACCCGCAGGAGGCGTTACTGGTGATCAACGACATGGACGAGGTTACCACGTCTGAAGAGGTGATACATGCTCTGAAAGCACAGTTTGAAGGAGTGAAAGGTGTCTGTGTTGTTGAGTCACTCACTAAGGCCTACCGAGGAACGCAGACAGCGGTTGTTAGCCTCCCTAACACTATGGTTTGGAAAGTGCTAGAAGTGGGTAAAGTTAGAATCGGCTGGGTTTTTTGCCAAATCCTGGAAAAAATAGAGCTGACTAGATGCTTTAAATGCCACGGTGATGGGCAACGGTCATGGAACTGTAGAAGCGAAGTGGATAGATCAAAGCTCTACAGGAGATGTGGTGAAGAAGGGCACTTTGCTAAGACATGCCAAAAAGATTCAAAATGCAAGGTATGTGACGAAACGGCCAAAGGCTGTAGCAAACACGTAACTGGTAGTGATAGATGTCCAGTATACCAGAAAGCGCTGCAAAAAGAGCATTGTAAATGAAAGTCATCCATGTCAATCTTAACCACTGTGAGGCTGCCGAGGACCTGCTGCAGCAATCCATACAGGAAGTGAAAGCGGACATTAAAATTGTGTGTGAGCAATATAGGAACCTTGATAGACGGTGTTGTAATTCAGATAGATCGGATCGAGGTGCTGTATGGGTTTGTAGTACCTACCCCCTACAGGAAGTTGGTGTGAGTTCCGTACCCGGGTTTGTCAGAGCCAAAGTGAACGGCGTTCATACTTATAGTTGATATGCACCTCCTAAAGCATCGGTTGAGGAATTTAAAACATTTCTCGATCAATTAACGGATGATGCACGGAGCCACACCCCGGTGCTCATAGTCGGGGATTTTAATGCATGGGCCGTACAGTGGGGAAGTAGAAAAACCAGTAGCAGTGGAACCGCATTGTTAGAAGCCTTCGCTTCATTGCCGGTCGTATTAATGAATACAGGAAATGCACCTACTTTCTGTAGAGCAAATGCAACCTCGATAGTTGACCTAACGTTTGTAAGCCATTGTCTTGTCGATAGAGGAGTAGCGTGGAGAGTGAGCGATCTATGAACTGGCGGATAGTAAACCCAAAGGACTATAGTTAGACACAGGAAGAGAATAGACTGGAAGTCCGCAGCGTTCGATGAGAACATTTTTCGTCTCATGATGGAGGATCTTACCCTATCTGGTACCGCAAACAACAAAGCCGTCCAGCTTATGAGACATGTTACAAGAGCCTATGATGCAGCAATGCCAGGAAGGATGCGGTAAAGCTCAGTTGGAGCTTAAGCATGCTATTAAAGCAAGTAAGCGAAAGTGCTTACGTGAACTGTGCGAGGAGGTCGACCGCGATCCCTGGAGTAGACCCTACCGATTGGTGATGAAAGGACTTAGAAGCAATTACGCTACTGCTCCCACATGCCCGGCAATGCTGTCTGACATAGTTAGTCAGCTGTTCCCACAGCAACCCGATTGTGTGTTAGAAGTATTAGGCAACGAGGAGGATTATATACAACCAGTTACTGAGGAGGAAGTTCTGAAGGCATGTGGCAAAGTGGGTAACAATAAAGCTCCTGGCCCGGATAGCATTCCGAATATTGAATTGAAGTGGGCGGTTAAAGCATACCCAAACTTATTCACGGAAGTATATACTGCATGCTTAGTTGAGGGGGTATTCCCTAGTAAATGGAAGGACCAGAGACTAGTATTGTTGCCAAAAGGAGACAAACAACCAGGTGAGCCGTCGTCCAGGCATCCAGTCTGTCTGTTGGATACGGCAGGTAAAACCTTAGACAGAGTTGTATGTGACCGGTTACGCAAGAGGCTTTAGTTAGAGCAGGAAACCTGATAGAGCAGCGGTATGGCTTTCGAAAGGCGGGCTCAACAGTGGATGCGATTAAAGAAGTTGTGTACTGCACACCAGGCGATATCCGGTTCTCGATGGGTACGTGGTAGTAAAAAATATTATGCCATAGTTACATTGGACGTGAAAAACGCATTCAACACTCTAGTTTCCAGCTACTTTAGCGAAAGGATCTTGATGTATGATACGGAGGAAGGTAAGAAACTTACGAGGCGACTGGTGGAGTTCTTCAAGGATCAGTGTTAGGTTCTACACTCTGCCCATACCAAGTGATGCACAGGTGATTGGATTTGCGGGTGACATCGCGATTGTTGTTGTCGCAAAACATAGAGAGGAAATTGTGGACATCTGTAATAGGACAGTCAGACTTATTCTACAGTGGTAAACATCTGCTGGGCTGCAAATACTAGCAGAACATAAAACAGAAGCTGTCCTTATTACTAGTCGAAAAGTAATGGATAACGTAATCTTAGAGATTGGAGCCCAACAAATTGTTAGTCAACCATCCATCAGGTACCTAGGAGTAATGATCGATGCCAGATTGTCATATAAGGCACATATCATTACCACCAGCGAGCGAGCAAGAAGAGTTAATGCGGTACTAGCACGAATATTGAGAGAGAGAGAGAGAGAGAGAGAGAGATCTCGCCAACGTCGTTACATCTATGATGATGTGAGCACCAATTTGGGTCAACTCGTTGGAGAAGAATACTTATAGACAAACAGTACAGTAGCAACAGTTCAGAGGTTAAGTGCTCTGAGAGTATTGTGCGCATTTCGGACAGTGTCAGAAGATGCTGCTGGTGTTCTTGCGGAAATGCCCCCAATAGATCTACTTGGAAAGGATCGCCAAACCACTTACCTGCATCGTGGTCAAAGAAAAAAAGCGGAGAACCACCGATTAGTATGTGCTGAGACGATCACTGTATGGCAGAGAAGATGGAGTGAGTTGACGAATGGTAGATAGACCCAACGCCTGAATCCCTACATCGAGGCGTGGCTAAACAGGCGACAAGGTGAAGTGGATTACCATCTGACGCGGCAAAATTTGACCGGTTTTCAAAATACGAAACTTCCAACAACCGCGCTTTCTACATGCAACCGACCGTTATTTTCTTGCTAAACGCAGTATTCTCATTACCTAAAATCATTTAGAAACGGAATTTCAACAATAAAATGTTTTCATTTTTTTTGCGAAAACGCCTGATGGTTAGCCTTACTGATTTTGAACGGATAAAATTTATTGTCATAGATTTTGTATGCTTCAGTCATTTTTAGTTAAAGATGTAATTTTGAGTAGAACTGCGTTTAAATTGTTGAAACATGTCGTCTTATTTGCCTGCCGCCATTCTGACGGGTCATTGTTGCTTTAGATCATACCTGTTCAAATTCTAACACGAAAAGTCACCAGATTGCCCTGTATGCATCGGAGTAACGGAGAATTTAAAGCACGTATTATTCGAGGGTCCACGATTTGCTGAGGAGAGAAGGAGTATCAGTGTACGTGGGGACCAACGAACGCCGGAAAATATAGTGAAGTTTATGATGGCATCTCAAGATGGGTGGAACGCCGTAAGCGGATGATGAGAGAGTCGAGACGCCTCGAAAGAAGCAGAAATTCAGTGAAGAGTTAATTCCAGCCTAGCAGCGAAAGCTGCGCCTGCCTCGCGAAGTAATACCTAACCGTAGTTCCACGGGGCCGAACGGCATGGTTTATCCGGGGTGGTGGTTTGGTCGGTAAGAATCCAACACTATCACGAGTTTGATAGATGGATTCACGCGTGAAGCCTATCGAAGGTTCCCCTCCTCCGCCCATAAAAAAAAAGTAAAAAAAGAACACACACACACACACACATACACACACAAATATACAAAATTGTTGTACTTACTGATGAAAAACGGTATATCGATAATGTATTTGTCCTTTTAGTAATTTTACCAACCTTTTTACAATCATAAAATACGTTTGCACGCACTGCTTTGTGATACATAACAAAAACAGAATGAAATGTTCAAATGACGCGACGGTACTCGTGAATGACTCGCGCATATGGGGATGAAAGTTTGATGAGGCGCGCCATCTGTCATTCGACAACATAAATAATTTTTGAAATACGAACGACGGTTAAATTATTTTGATATTACTCATACACCAAAATCGCGATTGAAAAATGTGTGGGTGGGGGTAGGAGGGTGCAAATTTGGGGTTACAGATATTTTTTGATGCCAAATTCAAAAAAGGATACGAAACAATTTTTTTGTTAAAAACATTGAAATGAAATATAGTTACGACCTATTCTCATACCTACCAAATATACAGTGCTGGGAAAAAAATTAGGCAAACATATTTTATTGCAAATTGAAGTCTATTTTTGCTAAAATTACAAAACTTTTGAAAGCAATTGGCTTATTGTTTCATTTTAAATACATGTATGATGTAATTTTTTGAAAAAAAAAAATTAGCCAAAATATTCAAAATACGTTGATTGGAGTTAAAGTAATGGAATAAATTAAAAACCTATTTTTTAATTTTCTTTTTGTTTTTTATTGATTTATAGAAGTTCTATCTTTAATATTAATATTTTGTTGGACCGCCTTTTGTTTTTATTACAACGGTACAACCCCGCAACTGATGTGCAAAAAAATTGGTGAAGCAATTATTTTATTTTACGCCTACCGTTCTTGGCCGTCATTAGGGTGCAGATGTTTTATTGCCTGTAATTTTTTTTTGAGTATTAATAGTGCGTATTTTGTAAGATTAAGTTATTCTGTAAGTGATCCTAGTCAAATAAAGTATAAAGTGCAAATTTAGTTTAAAAAAATGGGAAAAGTTGGTGAGCAGTGTAAAAGCAATATGTCGATTTTGTCGCGAGAAAATTTAACCACGCGTGAAATAGCAGAAAGATTAAAAATTCCTAAAAGTACTGTCGCGTGGAATATTAAAAAAATGCTAAAGATGGGCAGGACATAAAGAAAGAAAAGCTCTGGAAGGCCCAGAAAGACAACGCCAGTGAAAGATCGTTTCATGACGTTATAATGTCGTTGGACCCGTTTTGAAACTTCATCGGACATAAGACGGGATCTTGAGCGAGCAACGAGAAAAAAAATTTCAGCCAGCTTAGTGAGAAAAAGACTTGTTAAAACTGGTTTGAGAGCACTTAAACCAGTCCAGAAGCCTGAGTTCACATTACTAGTGAAAAAAAAACGTTTGCTGTGGGCCCAGGAGCATGTTTCTTGGTTTCCAGAGATGTGGAATGATGTGATTTTCTCCGATTAATCAAAATTCAAGCTGCATGTTGGATATGGAAAAATGCTCGTAAGAAAAAAACCGGGCGAGAGGCTTAGCAACGAATGTCTTTTAAGACTTCCACCGAAAAATGAAGGAATTATGGTCTGGGGATGCTTTTCTGGAAGTGAAACCGGTTGATTGTGCTTCCTTAGTTCCAGCATTACAGCAGCTGTTTATCTGCAGGTCCTACACAACGAATTTGAGCCTTCAGTGTTAATCCTTTTTGGAGAGACTTGCAAATTTATTTTACAACAGGACAACGCTCCGTGCCATACCACCAATGTTGTGAGTTATTAATTTTGAATTGTAGATAGAAAAATTGTCTTCAGATAAACATAAAAAAAATTTTAAAAACTTGTTCATCTCTTCATTTAAAAATAAAAATGTACTTCGAAAAAAGAAGTATCGATGTGTTGAGCTGGCCCCCCGTATAGTCCAGACTTAAATCCAATTCAAAATATTTGATCTACAATGAAGCTAGATGTAGTAAGAAAGCGCCCAGAATCGATTCAAGCTGTAAAAGTTTGTTGATGACGATTTGGGAATCCATACCTCCTAAGACTTTGAAAAATTTATCAAATTCAATGAATCGGAGGTGTATCGCTGTAATAAAAGCAAATGGTGGTCCAACAAAATAACTATTAATATTAAAGCTAGAACTTCTATAGGTTTTTAATCTATTCCATTACTTTAACTCCAATCAACGTATTTTGAATATTTTGGCATTTTTCGGGCGTTTTCCCCTAAATTGCAAAAAATTTTAGCAAAAATAGACCTCAATTTGCAATAAAATATGTTTGCCCAATTTTTTTTCCCAGCACTGTACATTAAAAATTTCATAAAAATCGGTCGAGCTGTATCGGAAGAGTGTGACCACAAACAACGTGACACAAGATTTTTATTTATTGGATTACTTCATTCAAGTAAATGCTGTATTTTAACATTTTATGTTTTACATTCTTGGTCAATAAACCAAATTCAAGTAAAAGCTGTATGTCAGCACTTTATGTTTATAATTTTCTGTGATCAGTTGAATTGGTAACAAATATCTACTTATAGTTAAAAAATAAATTTCTTATTGCTTCAATAAAAACAAAAAGATACTCGCATACAATTTTTTTCATTAAGAACTATCATTTTATCTCAAGTTGGTGTTGCAAAATGATCCTATATTCAAGAATGAAGAAAAAAAAGTAAAAGAAAGAAGAATTTTAGTACTCAAATTTAAATCGAAATACTGCCATAAAGTTCAATTTGATCACAAGGTTATTAATTCTAAACCACCGAAAATAAAATTGTTATCCCTTAACAACAACTTTAGCATAATAGAAATAATCAAAGGAATAAATCAATACTAACACACTCACCATTATTCAAAATCGAAATTAGTTACCCTCGTCTATGTGTTACATAAAGACGCACACACGAAAGGGTATCATGATAAAGCTCATTTTTTATATTTATTTCGGGTGCTGTTGCCTTTTTTGTCAAACTCTTTAACTGCCCATTTCATAAATTACAGTTATTTATGTAAATAAACTGAACATAAAACACCGAAGCAAACACAAAAGCTCTACACATATACTATCGTCACGACTTAAACAAAATCAGTTGTAGTCGTATACAGACAAATAGTATTAAAACCCCTCATACACATTTGTTTTGTCTTACATAAAAGATTTAGAGTTTTTCATTTAAAGCATAGAAAAACAAAAAAAAAAAAATTGGTTACAGAGAGATGAAGATAAAAAACCGATATTAGGATGGATATGGATTTATAGTTCAAGATTAATGTAAAATTGATGGATTTTCTTGTCACAATTTATTTTGATATCTCGAATTTATTTCTACTATGTTAGTTTCCTTCCTCGTGTAGTACCAACAAAACTTTATTCTTCTCGTCATATATTTCAATCTGTCTTTTATATATTTTAGTACGTGTTTGTGCTATATATAGATGTATACGGAGTACTACTTATGTATGTAGGCATCTATATAATATGAGTGTTCCTTTCGGTATATGACTTTGATGAGCCAAACAGCTTTTTTCGATTTTTAAATTTTTTATGAATTTGCAAATTCATTGGCATATTTTGTTAGGACTTTTATACGTATAGTATCGATTCATGACTTTTCATTATTAAACTTCAAGTCAATCATATTCCAATACTTTTTGGTGTATACTGCATAGATGATTGATCATTCGCGATGTTTTTGCAACTTTGGTTATTTATATTCTTATATCAACTGTTTTGTAAAGCACAAAAAAATATGTCAAATAAAATAACAAGTATAAAATCAATTTTTCATCATTATTTTCAGTCATCGTAATCTAAAAGCCACCATACCACATTATATTATAATATGTATGTATGTATGTGTGTTACACAAGAATTTTAGTTGTGTATGTGTATTTTTTGGGTTCTTAAAAAAACTTTTTATTTATTTGAGCAGACGACAAAAGAATAAGCAAACTGTTCGGTTTACTGTGCTCTAGCTTAACTTTTATCAAGAAAAATGAATCTGACACAACACATACATTAATCGGAATAAAGTCATGCCGTACATATACACTTACATTTAGCCAATTTTAATATAAATAAAGTATTTAAAACTCAGATTCTCAAAGTTTTTTGCTTTCACAAAAATTAAAAACGAACTTAGTTTGTGATTAAGAAAAATTGAGCAGAGTTTAAAGAAAGCTTTTTATTTTTCATTTATTTTTATTTACTTTTCCGTTATGTCTTACAGTGTTTTGTATGTACATATATATTTTTGAAGATCATGTTACACAATTTATCCTCAAAGGATATTTGTTAACAAAAATGTTGTCAAAACACAATTCTTCATTCCCCAGTGGATATATATATATATATATATATATATATATATATATATATATATATATATATATATATATATATATATATATATATATATATATATATATATATATATATATATATATATATATATATATATATATATATAAGCGCTACGTTTCAAATTTTACATTCGTGTTTGATAAATTTTGTATCATGTCTCAAGATAAAACACAGAATTTTTTGCCTTATTTTGAAGAAGATGAATGATATGAGAGTACATGAAAGATCAGTAAATTTTTTATGTTCGAATTTTTTTTTTTCACAGTTGCTTATGATGACAAATTTTACTTTTATATGTATTAGTTTATATGAGTGTGTTGAAAGTGTCAAAATAAAAAAAACATATATAAAGTTCAAGGTGTCATTTCCATTAGGAAACGACAAAACACGCATTCGTGTTTAAGCTTTTTTACGGATTATACATAATGTATCTGTACATAATTTTTGTAATGGGGCGAAATGATAAAATGCGTATTTCCAGAATACCAGCAAAATTTAATTTTGCAATAAATAAATAATGACCGAAAATGTATAGCACGTTTTACTCAATAATATATTGGGTGTGGTCTTAATAAACCAACTTTTATAACTTGACAACGCCAGAAAAAAAACGACGGTTCCAAATTTTTTGATATCGAATGTTGCTCATCTAATCAGAGGTGTGTAACGCGGGAGACCAAATGTTATGATGAATTATGATGATTTCGATTTATAATACGATTTCATTTCTAATAAATCAATACCCTGTATATACAGTGTTGCTGAAATTTTATGTAGACGGCATAAAGAATAAAATAAATAAATTAATTTAATGTGAAAGCTTTCAAGATAAAACTGAAAGCTTTCAATACTATATTATACGTGTTTTTATTCTGTTGCTGGTTTGGTGGCTGCGTTAATACTCTTTAGTCGTATACGAGTTCGTTTATACTTTTTTCATTGTGAAACTGTCAAATGTGGCGTGAAACATTTTCATGCGATTTTAATTTTTTTTTTTTCGTAAAAAAGCTTAATTGAATTATGATGATGAAAAGTTATCACACCTTTAAAAGTATTTTGTGTACAAAGATTCTCCAATAGAACAGTTCCCTCGTAAATTATACGAAAAGGGAAAATCGTAAGTACTTGGCGGAAAAATATATATTTTCTAATGAACAACTGTATGTTCTCGGAAAAATTATCTATCAAAATCGTTATCATACTCCTTAAGAAATTTATACCTTAAGAGGTTTCGGGAAACATTTTATGTTTTCTTACGCTAATACTTTTATCTTATCAAAATGAATCTCTCTGTTTACAGTTCTGAGTACTAGATAGAACTGAAGTATTCTAAAGTTATCCATAGTAATTAAAACATTGTTTTTTTTTTTTTAGTTTTATTATTTCTGCAATCTGTTCTGGGGCCAAGGCTCTCCCAACTCTTTCACGGTTAGCTTTTTCCGTCCTCACTTTTACGCCAGTGTGTAGGCCAATTCGAGGACGTACGGTCATATGTCCGATTTTGTTACCATCTGCACATTGCATAGCTCCATGCCAGCCTATACTGGCATGGAAGATGGATCGGCCCATGAGTTTTGCACTTCGACAGGGGGTCATAGATGTGTTGCATTTCATCACGGATCGTAATCTGTTGATGAAAATTCCCTTTTGCATCCTGCCCCTATCGGGATTCGAACTCGGTACCTCCCGATCCAAACGCCAAAGCTTTAACTACTGTGCCATTTGGTCGGTAAAAACATTAAACATTGTTACTGAAGTCGGATTTAAATTGGTTCAAATTGAGATTTATATTGAATTAAATTTAAATCATAGTCAAAATCTTGTTTTTGTCAGACATTGTTGTTGTTGTCAACATAAACATGGCCGATAATAACACATTAAATACGTATGAGGACTAGGTGTCTATATTTAATTACTGAACTCGGATTTAAATTGGTTCAAATTGAGATTTATATTGAATTAACTTTAAATCATAGTCAAAATCTTATTTTTGTCAGACATTGTTGTTGTTGTCAACATAAACATGGCCGATAATAACACATTAAATACGTATGAGGACTAGGTGTCTATATTTAATTACTGAACTCGGATTTAAAATGGTTCAAATTGAGATTTATATTGAATTAAATTTAAATCATAGTCAAAATATTGTTTTTGTCAGACATTGTTGTTGTTGTCAACATAAACATGGCCGATAATAACACATTAAATACGTATGAGGACTAGGTGTCTATATTTAATTACTGAACTAGGATTTAAATTGGTTCAAATTGAGATCAATTTTGAATTAAATTTAAATCATAGTCAAAATTTTGTTTTTGTAAAACATTGTTGTTGTTGTCAACATAAACATGGCCGATAATAACACATTAAATACGTTTGAGAACTAGATTTCTATATATAACTACCCAAATCGAAATTAATTTTGTCCAAATTGGGGCTATCATTGAATTATATTTAAATCGTAGTCAAAATTTTGTTTATGTCAATCGTATTTGTTGTTGTCAAAATAACCACGGCCAATAATAACACATTAAGTACTTATGAGGACTAAATGTCTACATATAATTACTGAACTCGGATTTAAATTGGTTCAAATTGAGATTAATATTGAATTAAATTTAAACCATAGACAAAATTTTGTTTTTGTCAAACATTATTGTTGTTGTCAACATAAACATGGCCGATAATAACACATTAAGTACCAATGAGGACTAGGTGTCTATATTTAATTACTGAACTCGGATTAAATTGGTTCAAATTGGGATTAATACTGAGTTATATTTAAATCATCATCAAAATTTTGTTTTGGTTTATATTTATCTTATTTCATATTTGAACCCCTCGATTTCCGTGATTAGAAAGAGATAAATCAAGAAATCAACCGCAAGATTTCTACTTTTATCTTATAAATTCTGTAGTGGTTTAGCAACCTCACAGCCTCGATAATTAGCCGGTTGTTGACCCTTACAATTAGTACACTTGGCTGGCACATCCCTATTGTACATGCCTATGTAATATGATTACATGAGCATTTTACACATCTTGGATCCCGGCCGCAATATCTTTGGTAGTGATATTTCTGGCATTGGGGTATGCGTTTTGTGGTTCTCCTCATTGGTTTGATTTTCACCTTCATGTGAATAATTCCTTTTATTTCATATATGTTTTGAACATTCTCTTTGTTGTCAAATACCATATGGAGTCCCCTTTAACTAATAATTTGTTTTCCTTCCGGGATTTGTTGGTTATATATTTATTGGTAGGAGTGAATTTTCTTTTGGTTGCTCCAAATTTGGTGCAATGTTCTTGGTAGATTTACTACCTTTGGTTTGATTGAATGTGGGTATAACATCTTTTGAATCTGGATTGTCCCCTACCATTAAATTGCTCACCCTCAGGTGACGATTCAGCTTTTCTTTCTTACTCTTACTGGACTGTTTTTTTTTTCTTAAGAATCCAGCCCGTCTCTCTTTGTAATTCTTCTTCATCAGTGGAATAGATGAGTTCGTCCGGTCCAATGCTTTCTACATCGCAATCTTCTTTTGAATATCGATTCATTTTTAAATTTTCATTTAAAAATCATAGCTTACAATTGTTCCAAATGTTCTAGCCTCGCCAAGAGATCTATATTCTCATTTTATAGGTCAATAGTTGTTTTACCATATAAAGTTAGAAAAGGCATCGGCGTGGTCAGCTAGCGAGTTGCTACTATTTTTCTTTATTGGTGATCTTTGTAAATTTGATCTTCTCTGGAACGGATTTGATGTTCCTTGATAATGCAATAGGTGGCCCTCACCAGAATCCTTAAGGTCAGTCTCCGCAGAGAGTGGATTTACCAATGTTGATATTGGTATACCACCTGGGGTATTATTTCTGTTAATGGTACCAGTGCATAGTTTTGATTGACTAATTAGCTATTCTGCTTCACTACTACGAAAGGATTGGGTACCACAAACGTTCGTTCTACAGAACATAGCCCAGAGTTCGCCCGTATCCATTTATGAATACTTCGTGGAGGCTGTCAATCCCGTACTCCATTTTTATACGGTGTTAAGAATAATCTGAAATTGCTAGACCTAACACCGGAAGTGTTAACTTGGCCACAATGCTATGTCTGTTTTTAGATCGCAAATAAAAAAGAAAAGTTTACTATCTTTTTCGGCACAGTTCATTCAACCCGATGCTTTTAAGTTACAGAGCATTTAATCAACTGGCAAACTATTTTTCACAAGTGTATTGATATTTTTATAAAATACTATGTAAATGTATAAAAAACTTTTTCATAAATGGATGCAAAGCCAATTTATGTCATTTATGTTTTTGATACTTTCTCAAAAAAAAATTATTCAACAGAAAGCCGTGGAAATTTAAATATTTACAACTCCATAGGGTACATCCAAGCTGTACCAATTTTATTTAGACCAAAAGACACAACATTAAATTATTTCATATCCTTCCTTCGACACAACGATAAATTACATTTTTCATGAATTTGATCCATGATGACGTAAATCTCTTTGAGAATATTCAGAATATTTAATATTGAAACGCGTGTGGCAAACAAAATTCGTACCCGACCAAAATCAACTTTAATATTTAAAGGCAATCAAAAAGCTTGGTGGCAACAAAAAACTGTAGATTTTGTTTGCTTTGGTATAATAAAAAAATTAAGCTCGAAACCAAATAAATAAATAAACTATCATCTCTAATCCACCCTTCGATTCAATTTTATTATTGTTTTATTTCTGGATTTAGATTTCAATGAAAAAATCATAAAAAAGCACAAGGCATTCGAATACGTAAAAAAATATAAGAAGAAAACAGAAAACTTAAACTAAAAAAGCTTTTCTTATCCGATATTATTGTTTTGTTGCTACTCGGGTGCTGGAAAAAAATGAAATCCGATATCTTTTTGACATGTTTCTTCGTATATGGCTTTGTTTATTATTGCTCTTCGTATTGTTATAATCTGAGAGAGTTAAACTAAAAAATGAAGTTTCCGTCTTATATTTCAGGAATGTGACTTAAAAGTTTGACCTCAATCTCCTTTGTTCAAATTCGACTTTTATGTTATTGTTTTATTTTTACTTTCCTGATCTAAAATTTTATTTTTGGAAAAAACTAAATGAACGAAAATGAAAAATTATTATTGTTGGTTTCATGTTTTATTGATAGTCGTAAAAGAAATATATTTTTTATTATTTATTTTGGCATTTTTTTTTTGGAAAAATTGTATATAATTGATTAAATTTTATACCACACACATACACAAAAGCACAGGCACACTAAACACATGACATGATATATAGTCGAGTATCGAACGTCAATTTATTTCTTATACCAGCCCAAAAATGTCTTAAATCTATTTCATTTCATTTTTTTTTGTTGAGAAATTGGGTAAAATGTCTTAAACGTACGAGTATAAATTGCGGGTTGAAATATTTTAAGGATAAATACAACGAGCTTTATACCGGATATTAATAAAAATAAAAATAAAACTACGGTAGACAAAATTTAATTTTTATGAACATTTCGCAGGAAAACCTAAATAAAAGTCAAATTGCTGTATTGATTTGAAATATAAAATAACTTAGTTTATGAGTTCGCGACACGACTAAAACTATGTACTGCAGTCACATTTTGTATCGATTCGCTTAGGCAAAAATAATAATAAAACAAATAAAAATTTTGTTTATGGCGGGAAAATATTTTTATACAGAGGTTCAAATAATAAACGTCTTCATATTAATCTGAAGTAAAAAACTTTCGTATACGCCGCTATTTAGTCTCGGGGGTGGACGTCTATGTAGTACATAATAAACAAAACGTCTATCCGTAGCGCATGCAAATTTTGGGCAATTTATATGCAAAGTAATACGGTTAATATAATATGGTTAACATTTTGTTTGTAGCCAATGCTGACTTAGGGGAGTTTATTTAAATTTGTGAATATATGCCAAGTCTTGAAGTGTATGTATTTGGCCTGCCTATTTTATCTAGGTGGTTCGAATATAATTCTGATTAAGTTAGCGAGTACATTCTTCTCTAATTTAGAGAAGAATGTTATATTTTTATTTTTAGAGCGTCATGTTTTCGCAACAAGTTTGCCAACAATCGTTGTGTAGTGAAATACGCGATCGTTGCTATTCTCGTATCAGGACATTGTCCCCTGGTCATAACTCCCGGACAATACCTTCTGCCAATTAACCCTTAACCGTACCCTCCATTATTAGGCAACGTGTATGAATATACAAAATTATCGAGAGGAATGGTGCTCTTTGGTTTTTTTTTTTGGCAAACATTCAAACAAATTTTCTCTACACTACCCTTCAGTAAAAGTTTCCTTTTGAATTAAACTAGGGCCCACATTTACGTTTTGATACTAAGCCATATAAATTATTCATCTGTGTATGAACTGACACCTATTCTGACCTAGGTGGGCCACCGGATATGTTCTTAACTCAAACCTATTAAATATTATAAAGTAAATTGCACACTATTCTAGTATCAGAATTTTAAAAGAATTAATTTAAAATCTAAAATTCACTAAAAACCTTTTTGTAAAAATATGGAATAGCCACAAATATATTTAACCCTTGTGTCAAAGAAATGTTCTTACACCTTTCCGTCTATGAATAGGTCTGGCTGGACCTTCATATATTTTGTATGAAAAAAAAAACCGAAATTTACATGGAAAACAATAAAAACACATTTTTCTCATATTTTTGAAGTATTTATTTTATTTTTTGTAATAATTTCATGTTTTACAATAATTTCATTTTTTATAATATTTTCATTATTTGTTAACTTTAATTGCCTTTATTTTATTTTATTTAATTTGAGCATTTATGGCACTTTAAATAGTGCACGCTATGCTGGAGGCATACTGGATCGGCACAGACAGTACATGTGAAACGAGTTTTTCTCTGAAACTTTGTTGATTCTACAAATCTGACAGGATTTCTTTTGTTTGACGATCCGCTAGTGTTTGGCTGTGGTTTTCTCTGCTCTAAAGGTGCTCCGAAAAATGCTTCCACTCCATTTTTTACGGAAAACCGACCAATTACTCTCGGATAATTCATTCTTTTCTCTATCTCAGATGTTACGAATTGGTCTACCAAAAACTGAATAAATTTCGACGAGCATCAGTATTTCTGGTTTTAGTACTATCATTTTCACTTTTATAAACGATGAATGATGCTAAAGTGGCCACATCTAAAATGTTGTAAAAAAAAACCAATGGCCATCGTTTTGTCTGTCGTTTACAACTGTATTCCCCCAACATTTGGTCCATTTTATCTACCCCTACTTTATTTTTATTATAAAATATTATTGCCTGAGGTTTTCTCGCTTCACCAACGACCTCTGTATCATAATGAACAGATGACCATAACAATACTACTTTATTTTTTTTGGCACATAGGACACCAAAGAAATGTGATCCGAAAAGCCAAATACACTTGAATGAACTAATCGGCTTACATTTCTTTTGGAATATATCTTTTGTTTTACGAAGAGTGCCAACAAAAGCCATTCCTGCCGCTCTAAGTTTTTCAACACCTTCCAAAGTTGTGAAAAAATTATCCGCAATAATCGTTCTTCCACTCCTTTGATACTTATTCGTGAGTTCGTGCAACACCCTTTCACCCTGGTTGCGTTTTCTTTCCCGTCCTAACTCCTTACCGGTGTACAATATTCCTTTAAAGGGATAACCGCTCGATGAATCGTAGGCCCACCATACTTTAATACCATATTTGGCGGGTTTAGATGGTATGTACTGTGTGAATTTAGTGTTTCCTCGATAGGGAAATAACTGTCCATCAACAGTTATTGCCTCCGCCGGAATGTATGATGCCTCGAGGTTCTGGTTTAGCATTACTCAAATGTCTCGTATTGGTGCCGCTTTAATAGTTTCTTGTCGCTCGGCACGTGTTCTTTGGTCGTCAAATCTTATAAAACGGCTTATTGCCCAAAAGCGATTGATAGACATTGTTGCTCGAAATACTGGATCATTTTTCGTTGACCATAATTCCTTTGTGTGTTGCATATTTGAATGATTTAATCCGGCGGCCAATAAAATTCCAAAATATGCGTATAGTTCTTGAGATGTTACGGGAGTCCACTTTGCGGCCCTGTTTGAGCTATTGTTAGCATTATAGTTCGATGTCTCCGTGCTTGCCTTTCTATTTGTATATCTTTGTATAATATCGACCATTTCTTCGGTTACCAGAGTTTTAAAAATATCAACTGGGTTTGCATTTATTAGGGTGGATTTTTCTCCCATTTCGTTCCATCTCGTGCAACGAAATATTCTATTGATGATTGCAAATTTTGCTGTTTATAAGCGAGATAATTTTAAGAAACTCGTCCATCTGGGACATAATCCTCGTCTTCATCGCCACTAAAATCACCAATATCGCTATCAATATCATTACTAGTTTGTTGAGCAAGCCTTCTAAGTTCATGCTCTCTTTGTGCTGCGGACATTCTAGATAATATAAATTTTAGTAAACAGTTTACAGGCTAAACAAAAAATATTCTTACCGTCTCCATCTATAACTACTTATTTCATCAGCCATTTCAAATAATATTGTTATTTAGCAAAGCAACACTTTACAAAATATAATTATTTCAAGATGTATACACTATACACTAAAATTTCTCAGTAGCTTCCCTTTACATACGAAATAACGGATTTTAATTACTCACAAAAGAAACAAAAATCTTTTTTTCCTGAGTAAAAATATTTTTTTATTTTCTTTCTTTAAAATCATTTAAAATGGACGAAAAAATAGGTCTGGCCAGACCTATTCATGTAAAAGCGGTGTAGAAATTGAAAACCCGTTATTTTTCATATTCCCTCGCATATTTATTTATTTTTTTTATTTCTAAATTTTAACAAACATATCAATTGAGGAATTCGTGAAATTTCATATAGGTGGCTGCACTATTTCCGTGAGAATAATAATTTAAATTTCAAAAAGGTCCGGCTAGACCTATTCATTGACAGAAAAATAAATTAGTTACTTTGCGCAAAATCTTTAATCAACTAGATCTCTTATTATTTGGTTATCACGATGAAAGATTTTCATCGACCATAACCGTATACCGTTTTGGCATTATGTATTTGTTTTATCTAGACATCTGTCAACTGTCGCCAGGGTTTGGGCGAGGTAGATTACGCAATGTAATCTACGCAGTAGTCGACACGTAATCTATCACGTAGATTACATAGCGATTTTTTGCGTCCGTGACATCGACAATGTAAACAAGGTCAACAACCTAAGAACTGATATTAAAATCTAAATTTTCTCATTATTTTTTCATTAGTTAGTCTGCCAAACTTGCTGTCTAGCTAATAGGCAATCGTCTTATCTGAGGGGCAAACGTTAATAATTTGATACTAAAACACGTAAATTATTAATTAGTATAATAAAACAAATACATTCGTGGCTACATTAGTATAATTCTTTAGTACCGACTCTCGTTAAACGTTCATTCAACAGTCGCTCGTTAAACGTTCATTATAGTGAGTACATGGTCCCTCTGGACAACATCCTCATGAGAAACATCGGTATGATGAACACACTTAAAATTTCACCACAAATAAACATATTAATTAAGTACCAATTTCCAACATTTGGCCTCATCCCTAATGTACCAGGTTCATATTTAATAGGCTCACTACAGTTAGGAAAGAAATACATGAGAGCTATAATTCATTCATGAAAAAAATATTTGTCAGTTTAGTGAACAAACCATTTTTAGTTCAATTCAATTCGGCCTATTTTTTTTGTTTAAATTTTCGACTGACTAAATTGATGGCACATACCAGCTGTTTATAGATGACACAACAGAAACCAAATGACACAACAGAAATTGTCAAAATAAAAATTAAATCTTTTATTTTGTTTTTACTTAAATATCTTAGATTAAATTGCATAACACAAAGAGTCCATCGAAAAAGTTCGACGGTTTTCTTGTAATATCGTGGTCCTCATCAGTTATGAATATTTCTGTGTAATAAAAATCTGGGGTATTACGGGAAAACCATCTAACTTTTATGATAAATATTTTTTTGATACAAAGAGGCCTGTGTTATCTACCTTTCGCATTAAAACTTCTTACCTACCTGTTCACGAACTTGAAAATTTGAATTTAAAATTCACGCGGCTTATAATAAAAAAATAGACGTCAGACACATAATACTTTGTGTCTGATGCCAAATTTTTCGACTAAATTACTGACTAACGCAGTACGCCTGCTTAGTGCTATCTCTAAACAACTGGTGTGAATTAACCATCAATTCGGTAGATCAAGAAAGTCGACGTCATGCGCAAAGTGTAAACTAACTTCATGGTAGTTCATACCATTTATCAATAGATGGCGTAAAACATAATGCGTCGACATTTTATTCTAATTCGTTAATTTAATTTGAGTTTTATTAATTGTCGAAATATTTATTATCGATGGTACACAATTAACATTTAGTACTCAATTTAGTACTAAATATTATACCCAGTACGCGTTATGGATACAGTAAGAACTAGAAATAACTGTAGTAGCTATTAACGGCTATTTAGTTTAGTAACTCATTTAGACTGTGTGTATCACGCCATTAGTTTTGCCGATTTTTCGGCTAATAAAATTACTGGTAAGTTCATAGTAGACCTTCAATTAAAATTTGTTAACTTAATTAAAATTCATGCATATTTTGGTTTAAATCCATTAGACATTTAACTGGTATGAACTCACTTTCATTTAGTTAGTTGGAACTTTAGACAAAAAAAGCGAGAAGCAAGTATTAACGAAAAAACGAAGTACACAGCATATGTTACTTGGAAATATGTTAACAGAAGTTAATAATTGGTTGATCATTCATTCACAACTGGCAGAATTACCATTGGTTGTCAACGTTGTCTATACGAATAGTCGACGTTGTCTACGAATAATCGACGTTGTTTACGTTGTCGATCAGTTGTCTACGTTGTTGACGAGTTGTCTACGCAATTACGTAGACTTTAGTAGATGACGCGTAATCGCCCATCTCTGACTGTCATATTCAATTTAAATTTACGGTGTCTCAGAAATCGTGTCAATGCAAGCTGAAATATCGAGGATATCGCGGTAAAATGTGCAAACTGAGATAAAAAAATATGAAATGAAATATGAACATATCCATATGGTTTCATAGATATAATGAATTCTATGGTGCCTGTTTCAGTAGGTCAGTTCGCTTCCTCCTTGTATCACAACCACCAGATTTCCTTCTCACCAAAGCAATAAACAAACATTAACATTTTCCATTTTCTCGGTGACCAATGATTATCACGTTCGCTACTATAGAAATCGGACACGGTACTCAATTGGACACTACCACCCATATTAATTGACTAAAACATGTTTTTGATTGTTCCGGAGGTCCCTTCTTCAGCGCAGATGGATTGACGCCGATCATGGCAGCTTTCAAGCGAACTTTGTCGTTTCTTGCAAATATTTGAAAAGTGTATATAATTTTCGAAAAAAAAACAATTAATAACTAAACAAATTATAAATTAAATTTCCAAAAAAATTGGATTAGAGGCCTATTCTTGGAATCGACGTAAATTTCCGCATTCGGGAAATATTTTGCTTTATAATTCGTTATATTACTCGGCGGTTATACTTTGATTATTTTTTTTCAAAGTAAAGTAAAGTTTTTAGTAAGGTAAAAATTCCGATTCGGTTAATCGATTCGAAATTATTTCCTTAGTAGGGAAATAAATATTAGCAAATTTGCAAACAAATTTTATAAAATGAATAGAGCAGTCAGTGAAAAATTCGCATAATACGGAGCAATCTAAAGCAAAATATATTACGAATGCGCAAATATCCACCGATTTCAAGGATAGGGCCGAAGATCATGTTTTAAATTTTAACGGAAATTCATAGTTTTCATTTCACCAACATTTGGCATCTCTACAGACCAGACTACAGCTTTCCCCATAAATTAAGAGATTCAAGTAAAATGTGGTAGAAATCCGTGTACCAGGAGTCACAGCTCCCATTGAATATTTTTAAATTTTTACACGAACGATTATTAGAGTTTCATCGATTAGATTTTTTGTAATTATCCTTAATATGCCGATTATTCTCGAATGTTGACCATAAGCAATAAAATAATAACAATTCGTGAATATAGCAGATATGAAATTCGATGATATAGACACACGTTGTGCCAAAAAATAGTATCGCACTGGAATATTATCGAGAGATGGGTCATACTCACATTACTGCTATAAGTTGAAACAATTGTCCGGATTGGTTTTGAACCCCTGCAGTATACGGTAGCCCACACCATATCTCGGGAAGATAATGGGCTTTCCGAGTCATCAATTTTTCCGGGCACCAAATTATATTTTCACTATATAGGTATGAAAAACGCAGACGTCGTTAAACGTGTCATTGTAGTAAGTATGTGCTCACCTCGATAACAGCATCATCGTGCAGGGTTAGTATTTAAAATCCTGAGTATTTTGTAGTGGGTCAATTTAAACTAGAATTCATTCTTTAAGACCAATTTAAACTACAGTTCATTTCCATTCTCCAATTTAGGAAGAAATATATCACATAAGCTGCAATAGAATCAATAACCCCAAAAAATATTGTTGTGCATTTTTGAATATTGCTAAGCTAGTGAGCAAAATTGCAAATTTTTTATGTTTGATCAAATATGAGATGCCTTCAAAATTATTCTAATTTTTTTAACATTTTTCATTTTTAATTGTGGTGACCAACATACTCGTATAACGTCTCATCAGAGAATAGTATTAGATGCCGCGTAAGCGCCTAGAATTCTGACGTCATTTTCCAACTGGGATGCCCCAAGTACTAGCAAATTAAAAATTGTCAATTTGAGACTTTTGGGATCGTTTCGGGACAAATAACATATCATCAGAGAATATTAATTTACTCACAGCGTATCAAGCTAAAGTATGTTTGAATTTTAAAGACGCCTGTTCAACTGCAAATACTTTACGTTTTTGGAGAGAGCTTTAGAACAGATTCACAGTTGATTTGCAGTTTTATAGCCGCTTCATTTACAGATTGAGCGATATTTAGGTGAACACTTGAGACTTTAATATTTATTGGGACCGTTACAGAATTTACTTCCTATTCCAGGGTGGTCATTATGTGTGCTTGTTTCGGAAGCGATTAATTGTGCAATACACCATTAATGTTGCGATTTTAATCATTAATCTGGCGTGATACTGTCAACTGCCATTTGACCTTAATAGACTTAGTATGTGGTGTGATTAAAACTCTTTGGGCTTGGATTTCAGTACATACTTACGGATAAAAACCGATTTAATTAAACCACATAAACTATAAAAAATACGCCCCTCTTACATGCAAAACAGTTGAAAAAAATAGTATGAACCAGATTTGAAAGTCAAAAAATGCAAAATTGTGTATTTTCATGGCAAACGGAATCCAATAACTACTGCTTACAAACAATATTAGTAACATTGAAATTCAGAGAATACTGATTTGAAATCAACTTTTTTTAAAATATTAGGTTAAACAGATATCAATAATTTTATTGCTAAAGCGAACTCATTATTTGGCTTTGTCAAACGATGAAGTAGAGAGCTCAAGGATGTATAAAAACGTTATGTTTACTATATTTCGTTTATGTGAGATCTCAAGTGAAATATCGTTTGGAACGCTTACTACGAAGTTAAAAGAAGAATAAAATTCTGATATTTGGTTTGAAAAATATAGTGGTTGTGGCCGTTACCCCTCGCTACGAATGTAGCTAAATCTCGAATAGATCACACTGGAATTCTTAATTGTAAAATACAACTTACCAGCCCTTTGGTAAACCCCCCTTGTATAATCAAAAAAGATTATCCCACCTTAAATTTTAGAAAAACATCAAGGTCAGCCATAGTTGGTGATGGATTTCCACCAAAATTCGCAAAGATCTTCCAACTAATAAAAAAAGTTTTGTCCCGAATATTCAATTCTACTTGACTGTAGAGATGCGGAACTTTTGTAAAAAAAGTATTTTTTTTGTCAAAACTTGACATTTCCGGTAAAATTCAAAAAAAATTAACTAAACTAATTTCGGTTGAAATTTAGTTTACATCGTTTTGGTTTTTAATTGTATTTTCGTACCTGCTATAAACTTTTCAAAATATTTGTAAACAACAAATCTCTTATTGAAGCTGCCACTTTTGGTTGATATCATTGGGGCCCCCTAATTTATGAAAATCGTTTAAGTATCAAGTTCCATTCCGATCAATCAATCCGTCTAGGCTGTAAAAAGGCCAAAAAAACATTATTTTTGCAAAAAATTTCATTCCGCTTAAACTTTGGAAAACTGGCATAGGTCGATATTTGTTGCAAGATTAATATATGTTCATAGAAGCTTTTCTCAAAAAATTTATCTTTTTAAAAATATTTATAAAATCGAGAAACTCCTATGGATACGGTCAGTTCCGGTAGACCGATTTCGGCCAAAATTTACTGGGATCTCTCAGATTGTCAAAATAGCTTAAGTATGAGGCTTCATTTTATTCAATTAATTTGTCTGGGCAGTTCAGATGCGAATTTTTGTTTAAAAACAGTATGTCTCTTCCGGCTAAATTTTGGAAAAACGATTTAGATTGGTATTGTTGCAAATTTAGTTTAGAATGTGTTAGTTCTTAATTGTTTTTCTCGTTAATGACATACTATTCAAAATGTTTGCATATAACGAAAAAGCTCCTAAAGAAGATGATGACTGATTTCATTCAAAAATCATTGGGATCTCCCAATTTATAAGAAACGTTGAAATGTGAAATTTTATCCTGCATCCATTTTATCTTTGTATTTATTTTTACAAACAATTACAATTTATTGTAACCTCTTAGTTTCACAATTAAATTTCAACTAACCTTTTCTTGGTCACTGGCACGTTGTATATCAAAATCACTTTTAGTTGTGCCGATTTAGCTTTCAAAATTTATATGTTTTATCATGACGTTTGTATTTATTTATCTCGCTCTAATGTAACTCCTCCCGGGGGTGGGGAAAGGACGTCGTCGGTCTTAGGTTTAATTCCGTTGTTTCAACGAATCGGATGGTAGCGTATGGTACGTTCGGCGCTTGGCTTCTCTAGTTGTTTTACGTGTGATGATGCCAACATAGATTATTAATATTAAAATGCACACCGATGATATGGATATTCCCCCTGATAATGTTCAAATCCAGGTTTGATGGTTTGTCTGCTTTAATTATACATGTTTTAGTTGTTTCCTATTCTCTATATTGTCCCGGGTTATTACATCAAATTTCAGAGTTAATATTAGATTCCGTGTTGCTTCAGCGTTGTGTAGTGCTCTTTGTATTACTTGTGTTTCGCCTTTTACCTCGTGTGACTGAAACTTTTTTTTTGTTAAATGTTATAGAACAGTTGAAGAAATCTATTAGTCCATTTCCTGTCAATTTTCGATCGTTTGGTCTATAATTCGAATATAACATGTCGTTATCGGCATTGTTTATTAGAAGTTTGACTTCAGCAACATATTGAATCGTTGTTTCTGTTTCTGATGTGATTGGCTTTTGGTCCCAATTACTAATGGCTTAAAGCAACTATCTTGGAACTCCTTCATTTGTGAAAATTTTAGTTGGTCAAAATTTCCTTAATCATGACTATTTCCTTTATTGTCAGCATTTTGTTGTCCGTAAGTTCTAGTTTTGTCCTGATTATTGCATCTTGGATGTCTTCTAATATCGTGTTGATTGTATCTAAATAATAAATAATTGTTGCTATCATTTCTATTTCTGTCAGGATCATTGTGTTGGCTATGGTGGTGTTTTTCATTGCCCTATTTACGGTGTTTGTTATCAGCTCGATGTTGAACTTGTTCGTTTATCATGAACTGCTGATTGGTTGCGTTGATTAGCTCATTCATTGACCCATTGATTACCCGTAAGTCTTCGGCATCAGGATTTCCTGCCAGAGTATTCCAGCGTTTGTGCCTTGTACTTGAGGTTGGTTTTATTTGATGGAAGTTGTTGATTAGTTTTTTATACTTTTGCTTTATTCTGTTATATAATTCTAATCTATCACTTAGTTTATTACTAAACATTTTTCTAATCGATCCAATAGTTATTTCTAAATTAGTTAGGTTTATGAAGTGGACAATTTTTATGACTGCAGTTTAGATTTTACATATTTTAAATTTAATAAACAGAATTGGATTTTCTTGTAGGTTTCTGAGTTCTAACTTTTATAAATTTGAAGAATTAGGATTAATATAAATAATCTCGAAATAAAATCCAATATCAAATAACAAAACAATTTGGAAAACTCCGGGGACAATTACTCTTACTAATTATTATTCTTGATTCTACTCTTATTTATTTATTTTTTGTTTTAAAATTTGAACGGTATTATTTCAAGAACACAAATTCAAATTTTCCTGGAATTCAAATCAAATTTTCCTGGACTGATATAATCAAAGAGAAAATTTAAATTTAATTTATTCGTTTTAATCTTTTGATCCTATTTGTGTTCCTTTTAATATTCCTGTTTGCGTAAGGAATGTTTTATCTTTACTGTTTTGGACCTTCATTTCAGTACCTCTTGGTTGGCCCTTTGATCGCATATTTGGTTTTAAATATACTATTTGTTCTTCAGTTAGATTTGGCGGCTCTTCTTTTTATTGTTCAGTTTTATCATATTTGTTCTTGTCTTTTATAGGTTACAGGTAACTGTTTTGAGTATGTCTCTTGCCTGCTCTTGAATTACTGTTGGGTCAATGAAGTTATTTTGATTAAATATTACTTCATTTAGCGTGAAGCCTGTGGCTGAATGAACGGTTTTATTATAGAGTGCAACTGCCAGTTCAGTGGTAGCTGAAGTTTTCAGGTTCAACATTTAATGTTTATTTGTATGGGAAATTTCAATCACTGTAGCTGGTGTCTTTTCAATTAGACCATTCGACTCTTAAGATGAAGCATATGCTAATTTGATGTTAAGGTTGTTTAAAAACTCTTTCATTTGGGTGGACTGAAATGTAGTTTCCTGGTCTGGAGTATTTTTTAGGGTATTAGTCACATCGATTATATTTTTCACCTCCATTGGTATCATCTGGAGATGTTTTGAGAATGAATCAATGATTGAAAGGATGCTATCTCTGTCTTTACTAAAAATACCGATGTGTATTTTTTCTAACGGGTTCTTCGTGATTGGCCGTGGTGATATCATTATGTTGTAAGGCTTGCGGTCATATTTATGCGTGTTGCAGATGTAGCATCCCAAATTAATGCTGAGGGTTCTAATTTTGTTTCCCATCCGTGGAAAGATGTAGGCTCGCCTTAATTGAATTTTAACTTCGTTGGTGCCTCTGTGAGCATACGCTCGTGTTCTTTTATTATTATCCTACTTTGTCTGCCTTCATTTATTACATCCTCAACTATTTTAGTAACAAAGACAAAATGACCATTTTGACTGAAGTTTCGTCTGATGTTTAAATTTTATCGTACAAACTTCCAGATACCATTATCGCCCATTGTTTACCGCTGTGGTATTTTTAAAAAAATTCTGTATTGTCATTTTCTTCGAATGTTTCTTTTGCCATGATAATTATCTTAAAATTGGGGAAGATTTCTTCTGAAATAATTACATACGTTTGCAATTTTGAATATTAATTGATTTCTGTAATAATTGATCGGTCTTTCCGAAACGTGAATGAAATAGTAATCTGATATGTTCGCTGAATGAACAGTCTCGATGTCATCAGAGGGTTGAATGTGATTTGTTTGAATTTCAATAAGTTCAAGTGTAATGTTTCCATATGTCAACTCATTTGTGTTTACTTCCGTCATATCGTTTAATGACGGTAATCTGCTTAGAGCGCCTACTACGACATTGGTTTTACCTTCCTTATAAACTACGTCGTAATCGTAGTTTTGCAGCTCTAGTCTCCATCGTAGGATTTTGGAATTTTTTTTTCGAAGATTTGATGAAGGCTTATGATCGATTACTAGCGTGAACCTATTATCGCAAAGGTAGAAATGGTACTTCTTCACCGCCCATATAATGGTTAATGCCTCTTTTTCGTTTGTAGCGCATTTGGCTTCGGTTGCGTTAAGTGTTTGCGATGCGAACACTATTGGTTTTTCGCTACCGTTCTGCATCTGTGATAGCACCGCTCCTAGAGCGATATCTGAAGCGTCCGTTGTTAAAATAAATGGTTTATTAAAATCTGGATAGGTCAGAATTTGGTCTGTCGCTACAGTATTTTTTAGCGTTTCGAATGTCTTTATGTATTCTGTATCTACAATATCCAGCGTGGTTTCTTTCTTTAGGTCATGTTATTCGCAATCTTTTCGTAATCTCCTATAAATCGGCGGTATCCAGATAGGCCTAGGAATTGTTTTTTTCCTTCTGATTTCTGGGTAACGGCCAATCTAGAATTTTTTGAATTTTATCTTTATCAGGTGTAACTCCTTCTTGGGTGATGATGTGTCCCAAGAACACCGTCTCTCTTTTCAGGAATTCACATTTGCCTAGTTTTGTTTTCAAGTTGAATTTAGAGAGTCAATTGAACACTTTTTCTCGAATTCAGCGGATCAATTATCAACACCTATTATACTTTAAGGAGAAAGTAAACGAGGACTTAGTTGAACGAATTAGGAACAATCAAAGGCTAAAGTTGCAGAGGGAAAACTTTAGGAAAAACGCACCAAAAACATGTGAAGTTACCTGACAATAGGGTTACCGTGACGACGATCTCCGGAAAAATAATTCATAAAAATCTCATCAAAAATTTAACTACCTAAGTCGTTTTACATATATCTTTATAGCTTATGACGATGGACAATATCAACATCTTTTATCGTACACGAGTATGACACTCCAATAGTGTTCGTCAAAGGTAACGGGAATATAATAAGCGGGAAATTTCAAAACTATACATCAAATTGACCTGCGTAACTCTGTGGAAATATTGTCGAAGTCGGAAATAAAAGGGATCGTCCCGACAATTATCATGAAATCCCAGTTATTATACCAAATTAACGAAACAGAAAAACTGCTGCGAGAACTTCAAGAGCAACCATCGAGAGCAAAAAGGCTAATTAACTGGATCGGATCTGATTGGGAATGGGTCGCTGGTTTACAATATTTCACTGATTGGGACCAAATCCTCACGAGCCAAGATCGAATCATCGATAACAACAATGAACAATATAAAATAACTACTGCTATAACGAATAAGATTCAAAAACATCTCAATCAGCACACCAAGATATTGCTACATCTGGACCACAATAACAATGAAGTGTTTCAATAAACGATGTTCAACCATCTACAAATAGTCATAGATGAAGTGAAGGAAAATCAACTCCAACTTGTTGAACAAATACAAAATTGCTCGTTTAGTGGCGGAAATCGAAGCCTTACCCTACTCAAATGAAATCGAAGCTATCGAATATGCGGAACCCACGATGATCATCAAAAACGCAACAATTCTATATGTCATTGCAATCCGCAAAACCAGCAAAGAAGAGTTCCAACACATAAAAATAAGGTCCACGATAAAACAACAACAAACAAATACATTTGGAACACAATGAGATCCTTATAAACCAACGCAGCATATATGGAATTATCGACAAATGGCAAATAAGGAGGAAAATTACTACTATACACACCTCGGCCGATTGCAAGAGTTAGTGAAAAAACTTTGTACGAGCATCGACCAGCTATTGAAGGGGTTAAATACTGGAAAGGGATTAAAAAGGAGCTAATAGAATCCATAACTGACAAAACTATTTTCCTAAACAATTAGAAGGCAGTTATTTGGTCCAATATCAAAATGAAACACTATAGATAAAAGTATGGATCTTCACCAATAAGGAAACGAGAACATCGCAAATATTAGAACCAGTATTGCAAACGAATATCACGGATCAGTGGATAAAACTTAATCTGGAATATCTACGCACCCTACATGTTAACAACGTAGGGAAACTCAAGAAATTATCAACATACCACCAGATAAGTAACGCCACGTATAGTATCAATATAATCGCCATAATCATAGTGACTATAGGCCTTATAATAAGATCAAAGAACCACAAAGGGAAAGCCTTCTTCAAGACCATCGAAATGACCAGTCAACAGGCTGTACCGCCTGGGATGCAACCAGCCCAAATACATTCACAAGCTGGTGATCATATTACTCCAGGGCTTTTTGAGCTATCTATTTCGTATAATAAACTTAAAGTAGTTTAGAATTTTTTTTAAACCGACCGTTTAAACTCAACAATTCTCGATCTCGAGATTTTTGTCAGGCGGTTAGTTTGATCGTAGTGAAACTTAATTGTTTTACAAGAAATTATAAAATGATATCAGTTGCGATAAAACCTACCACGAACTAAACTGTTTTAAATAAAATTTGCAATAATATTGGTCCAGAAAAGATTTTAAAATATAAGCGGAAATGACGTTTTTTGTCAATAAAACTGTTTTTTAGCAAAAAAAAATCGATCCCTTTGCGGATCGATTGATTATTGGAGGACTTCAGACATAAGTTTTATAAATTGGGAGATCCTAATGATTTTTGCCATAAATAAATCGATTCGGAAGTGGCAGTTTGCATAGGAGGTTTTTTATTTTGTGCAAATATATTGAAAAGTATAAAGGATTAAAATCAAATGGATTGTAAATCAAATTCATAAAATTAGTTCTGATAATTTTTCAAAATTTCACAATTTAAATTTTGAGGAGGAAACTACAAATTTGGTGGAGATCTGTGTACCAGACCTAATAGCTGAAATGAGAGTTTTTTAAAATATTCACACTGATGTTGAAAAAATTTGCATTTCCAAAAAATTTATTTGAGATTTCTTTTATCAAAGATTAAATAAATTAAAAGAATACATTTTGAACCAACAAGGGTAGACATCGATGCTTTACTGAAATTTAAGCAGTATAATGTTTTTTGATTATAGAAGACAGTTCTCATGATATATGTACACGTTCCTGGTAAAAAAAAGTCGGGTGTAGGCTAGAACATAGTGTAACTGGAATCATTTGTGTTGGCTCTAACATATCGGTGATACTTGTCATGATCACTATTTTGTTTCCTCTCATCCTGCAGCCCCCTAAAAGGCTCAATAATAGGTTACTTTTTGACTAATAACAGTATACACAGTGAATTCTCGGTATGCTCATTGGTTGAATTTGTTAAATCCTAATTCTAATACGGGACGTGTTTTGGTTGATAACCATGATAAATAAATTTTACTTTCTAAGAACCCCGATCTCATTTTTGGCAAGGCCGGTATTTTGCGCTTAAAAATGTTTTTTTGTGAAAATTCAATACCTTCGTGGTGCACGATAATTTACTTAAATAAATAACATGTTCTGGACACGATACCAAATGTTTCAAAACTCTGTTAAGGCGAACAACTTTATATAACCAGATAATACAATAAGTTTGGTCATCAATGTCTAACCAATCAAACAGTCAATAAATAACAATGCGGTTTACGATTATTCGTAATTTTTCGAGGAATTCAAATTTTAATTAAAAATTTAAATATCTCTAATATAGGTACGAGTATATACTACAATACATATACTACAACAACAATACCGATCACATTTTCATAATTACTGGGAATCGATTTCCTTAATTTTGTTGTATTCCATATAATTGACAACATGGTTTCATTTCCCTCCTCCACTTATTGGTTTCATTTAACTTTCGCTCAGATTTTTTTTATTTGTTATTTATTAATTGTTCCGACAATTGATTAATTCTGTGAAATAATTTTTTGCTCGAGAAATCAATTCTACAGAAAAATTTAAATAATTATTTTGTTATATCTACATCGATGATATTCTATATTTAGCACAGAATTTAGATTAAGTGAAAATTATGAGTATGACACCCGGTGTGCGTTGGATAAAGGAAAAAAATGTAGATTACCGGTATATCGTATCATTTATCATTATATCTCTATATACAAATGCAAAATGAGATATATAAAAATACCTTGGGTTATTTCTACCACCCCCAATTGTAATCGATACAAATTAATCAATACAAATCTCATTTGTCTATTTCTTCGAGTGAACGTGTAACAGCTATCTGGTTACATATTCAATCAACACATAAATCGTTATCACTCACACCTCATCCATAAACGTATTCTTATCGTATCGGAGTTGTTACTCGAAGACGCAAAAAATCGTGTAAATTTGATATATTTATTTTTATTTCATTAATCGTTTTCATTAAGACGGAGGAAGAAAATCAATGGGAAAACCTGACGATATACAAATAACAATTTCCTTTAAGTTTTTTTGTTTTCGTTATTTTTATCCACGACACAAAACAAATAAATTTAGATTTAAAATTCTTATTTTTATCTATATATTTGTGTGTGTGTGTGTGTTCGTTGAAGACGCCCAAAACGGGAGGGATGCTTCTGTACCGCTGCTGGTGAAAAATGTAAAACGAAAAAAAATTGTCATTTTGAAAAATTGCGTAATTCCCTTTATACAAATATATTTTTCTATTATTGTTAATCTTACTGCTTTTTTATGTCATTGTTGTTGTTGCTTTTGTGCTGCCAACAGCACAAATAATGTACACAAAAAAAAAAGATTTTCATCTGTGACTATAATACACCTACGAGTATATGTCCAAGAGTTATATTGTTATTATTTTTATTACAATATGAAAAATGTAATTTTCCTTTTTAAGTTCGGTCGAATTGGAAATCCGGACTACCATAAAATATAAAAATGGAAGATAACATAAAGATTAGAATGATTGATACTATAATGTGGAGCAATGAAGTATGGGATGATGGAAATGATGAAACAAAGGCAACAATATTCCGAATGGAAAATTATTCAACATTTATATTGCGTCTGTGTGTAAAACGGAAAATCCGATGTAAAATTACAAATACATAACGGGGGTGCACAACACTTTAAAAAATTATATTTAATCTTATTTTATCATTTATTTGTAAATGCTGCGGTTATATGTCGTATATGGATTTGTATCCAGCCTGTCCAAATTTCATATTAATTGCAAAATAATAGAAAATCTAAAAATGGGAATTTTATGTCGATACATTAATTTTAAATTATAGAAGAGATTTATACAGATTTTCTTGTTTGCGTGGACAATTTTATGTGCGGGTTTGTTAGTATCGATTGATAGAATATTGGTTTAATCAAAATTTATTTGATTGGGAGGCATTTTATTTAGGTCATAACTCGTATTAAAATTATAAAATTATTTGTCACTTAAACTGTCCAGATCATTCTCTTTTAGCGTGAAGAATACGATGAATAAGGATGATTAATTTTATTGGTTGCCATTGTTAAAATTTTAATATAAGTTTTGGACAAAGTATGTTGAAATTCAAAAAAAAAAAATTGAACAAAATTGATGGAACTGTATAGAGTACTGAATGTAACACTGCAACGAAACAGTTATCTATCATACCACAGTATCTTTTTGTAAATTATAATTCAAAGATTTACAAAATCAGTAAATCACGGGCAATTTAATAGCTGCTCAACCAGGAGTGAGAACGTGTTGGGCCAGCCAAACTGAAATATGTTTCTTTTACCAGCTATAGGCCATATCAACGATATTACACTATGCTTCAACCAGTTCGTGACCTGTTACGAATGTGAAGATTTACATGTGAAATGACAAAAATGCACATGTATTAGTAAATCAGTTGACAAAAGCAATGTTAGGATTACTTAAACATTTTGCTATAAAAATAACTGCTCGTTAATACACAATTAGTATATTAGCGACTTCTGCAATAAAAATTAATACAAAATTCGAAATGTTCAAACAAATAAAAATTATCCCCATTTTAATACGATGACGTAGACCCATTTGTTATGGGCACCGAACTTGATCAGTTTTTGCAAAACTAAAATAAATGGGATCTAGACGTTCACTGTATCGAGAATTGGCCAGCTCACAGATATGTCCCACGAACAAGGTAAGCATGCTTAGTTAGCTTATGATATTTAAACAAACAAAAATTATCTGCTATGATTGATGAAAATCAAAATTTTTAAATAATCCTAACATTGCTTTTGTCAACTGTTTTACTAATACATGTGCATTTTTGTTATTTCGACCAATTTTGTAGTCCGCCATGTTTTGTAATTTTTTAATTTTGTCGTCGAAAACTTCACATTCGTGTCCTGCTCAGTAAGTACAACTTCAGCATGTAATACGCTGCAGTAATCATGGAGACAAAAGGATAGACTCACATTTAATTACTTACATAAAACACCAGATCCCACACTACCATCGACCTTGGAGTAGTCTGTGAAGAATTAAGCTGTCCCGCTCTCAACAGAGCTGGCCACTATACACTCACAGTACCCACCAGTACTACTTCTGTGTAAAGCCAGTGCATCAGCTTCAGTTTCAGACCACATTTCCTTCCGATGGCATTTTTGCAAGAGTAGAGTGACACAGTGGTCTTCTTCACTATTTCTATCGTATTTGGTTTCCAACTGAGCTTACTGTTCAAAAGAATTTCTAGAAATCTGGTCTTATAAGTAATAGCCAGCTTGGTACCATTTAAACTTGGTGGAACCACTTCCGGAATTGTATACCCCCTAGTGAAAAGGACCAGCTCTGTTTTAGATGTGTTGATCCTAAGTCCACATCTGCTAGCCCAACCCCCAATAATTTGTATCACATTCTGCATCAAATCTATCTTTGTACCTAGGTGCTTTGCCGAGGCAACTATCGCTACGTCATCGGCATAAGCAACCACACCTATCCCTTCCCCCTCCAGTTACAATAGTAGTCCGTTGATTATTTATTTAATTAGTTAATTAGTTGCACACAACAATTTTTAGACTGCACGCCCCATTGTGAGCTTAAAAGCTCATTTATATGGAATGTGTAGTCCATGGAATCCAAAAAATGCGACTTCCGACTTCCTACGTGTTTCCCGTCTTGTATTCATTTTTCTTATTTTCATATTCTTGTCTAGATTTTTGTTTTCAACATCGATTACCAGAGTCACACTTCACCTCAAAAGAATTCATTACAAAAAATTAACATCTTAATCGCATTTTACCGAGCGATTTGGATAACTTCGGGACTCAATACAAAATGGATACCTTATAAGCTTCTCTTGGTTTTTTTCTTTTTTTATTACTACACAGAAGGGAAGAGAGGTCATCTCTCTGAGATGTTTCCCAAACAACCCGTCTTCTAATGGAGACTTCCCCATCCCCGCTATAATCCTTCTGCTTCACAGCAAGTGACTAATTAATTGGCCTGGTTACTAAGTATTGAGTCTCAAGTGGCAACAATCCCTAACTAGTTGCATCCACCTTCACGTAGTTAAAAGCGCCTCTTCCTCATCGTGAAACGCTACTATCGAGAATTTCTGAAAATCTAGTGACTTATCAATTTCCCGAACCAAGGCATCTAATGTTGTGTCCACGGACTTGCCGTTATGATACGCACGTTGAGAGTGTGCTCAGTTTCTGGGTACAATTTCTACCCGGGCTTCTACCCGCTTTTGGAATGAAAATCACCCTAGCCTCTCTCCATTTCTTCGGAATGTACCCCAGCTTCAGACACCCTTTGAAGATAACCTCCAGCCAGGGAGCAAGAGCCCCTAGTTCTTCTGCTGGTACAATCCCATCCGGACCAGCTGACTTAAAGTGCTTCAAACGTTTAATAGTCCATTTTATTTTCCGTCTATTCAGAATATACTCTGTACACAACAGTTGGGCACCGCAGTCAACCAAAAGCCCTGCAATCGACGCATCATCATTTTCCGGGAAGTGAGTTTCCATCATAAGATCAAGGTAGCCTGAAACAGCTATACAGCTCTTTCATTCTATCATAGAAGGGCTTCTACGAATTCCTTTGCGCCTTCCTTGTTTCCCTTTATCTCTTTTATATTATTTGACGCATTCCTTAAAGAAGTTCCAGTCTTGACTTTCTCTCGATCTTTTCACTCTTTTGGAAGGAGACCCATAGACTTTTCAGCAAATTAAAGCGGAGACCAAAGTAACGTCCAGAACCTCCTGCATTATTCTAATAATGAAGGTGGGTTCCTGAACTATATTACTAAGAATAAGGTTAGTTTTTAAAAGATATGCAAAAATGACTCACCTTTATCATTAATTTCCGAGCTACCATAGATGGTAAGGTGCTCGTTTACGTCGCACCGAATAGTAACTCTGACCTACCTCATATCTGCATCACAAACAAGTGACCTTATTTTTTTGGAGGCACTGGCTTCTTCAGGTCCATATATGCAGTTGCAAGCCAGAATCTTTCACACTCCATCAGTAATGGGGAAGTAGAAAAACATTCATATTATTTTTCACTCGTATACATCACTACCTCCGCAGTCCGTAAACTTAAGGAGGTTCACTTTTTCTCCGCTCAGAGTCCGATGTGTCCTCCTTGGCTATGCCTGAGGATAGTCGATCCCTCAGTTCCCTAGTTAACCCCTCACTTGGGTTCGCCACTAGTTGCAATTTTAATACTACCTATGGAGGAGAGATAACACTCGTCGAGCTTCCCACAACAGGTAAGACCTCTTCCCTCCTCGTGCGGTACTTGGTTTTCCCTGGTCTCGTCTTTCTTGAACACATTAAGTGTTATTGAACAGAAGCCGAAATTAATTTATTACGCCTTTGATTTTTGAAAGGGGAGCCAGAGATTCCGTATTGATTATCATAATTGATAATCTGAAACTGGCCTTGGATTCCTCATGCTTCACAATCATCCAGTTCTTCATCGGAAGATCCGGATTGTAGTCTTGGATATTCTTCAGGGATTCTTTTGCGTTAGCAAACTTCGTGGAAATCCAAACCATTGCTCTAAGTCTGCTAGGTATTTCCTCCCTAAGAACTGCGCTGAGATTGTCCTCTGACCATACCTTGCCTAACTCTTCGATCACCTTCCTATATAAGAAAGCCGATCTCTGATCTGCACATGCGGTCAACTTCAGCCGTCTCTGATAACAATCCGCGTCGCTACAAAATGGCGGGAGTCCCGGATATTGCCCAAGTACTTCGAGAAAAACTAGGTTAAGTGCATTGAACTCCAACATCCATTTTTCTCCTGTGATGCTCCGCTCCTCACGGCTCCCGTCCAAGACAGCTAATACCAACTTACCCTCCATCTCAATTTCGCTAAAAAGTGTATGCTCCTTTGGCGACTGTCCCCCGTGAAGCTTGGCCCGTTTCATCTCGGCATCTAAACCTCAATGCTCCTCTTCGTTAGATCTCTGCATTTTAGACCCAAGATCCTTCTGGCGTGCATTGCTTACATCGGCAATGCAACCCTTCGCCCAGTTAACACCCAGTTGATACCAATCCGTGTCTCTACAAAATGGCGCGAATCCCGTATATTGGCCAAGGACTTTAAAGAAAACAAGGTTAAGTGCATTGAACACCAACATCCATATATCTCCTGAGGTGCTCCCCTCCTCGCGGCTCTGATCTACGACGGCTAAACACCAACTCTCCCTCCTTCACAATTTCACTAAAAAGTTTATGCCCCTTTGGCGACTGTCCCTCATGAAACTTGGCCCGTTCCCTCTCGGCATTCAAACCGCCATGCTCCTTCTCGTTACATCTCTGCCTTTTAAACCCAGTTCCTTCTTGCGTATTGCTTACATCGGCAATGCAATTTTACGCCCATTAATAGATATTATATTTTCCTCAGTCGACTGCTCCTTCGGCACTGTAGCCAGCTTGTCCAAGACACAGATGGCCGAATGCCTGGTTTTGTAATTTCGAACCAATTGAGCAGTGAATTTATATATCGTAAGTGACACAGATGGCCCACCCGTACAGAGATCCGTATACACGAGTAAGGCTTTAAAAGGTGGTTAAATTTTAAGGGCCGATGTTGATTTTGAATAAAACACAAATTATTTAAGAAATTATTGTCATTCAACGTCGGCCCTTAAAATTTAACCACCCTTTACAACTGGAGGTCGTCAGGTATCCGGAGGGCTTCGTTCAGGACTGGGCAATGATTTCTAGATGTGTTCTCTGCCTGGATGATTATCATCACGATTCACACAACACCTTGATCTGACCCATTCGCCATTATTTAGCTTGATTGGCCCCACACCTAGGTTACTTATTTCACCCATTCTTGTTACCACGAATGAGGAGCTGGAGGTGGCGGCGATTGTGAGGAAGACCTGTTAAAAATTCAGAAATTTCACTTATACCACACAAAACACACACGATCTGTTTAAACAAATCTAGAGGCTACAACGTTTGCAAGGAAGCTGTTCGGCTGTAAATACGAGGAGCTATATCGCCAAAAATACTTTTAAGGCATTTAATTAAACTATAGTGTTTCACCGAAAATAAATCGCTGTGGTTATGAATTTAAATTAATTTGAATTAAATTTAAAGTAGTTTGTTGTATTACCTCTTTGATTTGATAACCATATTCAATTACCCGTTGCACGCAATCATATTTAATTATATAGAATCAAAACACAACTTTTAATTAATTGTTATTTGATTTTTTTTTTATATTTAATTTCAGACAACCAAATCAAATTACTACTATAATGATTGAAAAATATTATTACTATTTGTATCAAAAATTAAAAGTTATATGAAGGATTACATCCCAACCATAACAATTTTGGCGAAAATAACCGTGAGAACGCGCGCGCGCGAAATATCAACCGACCGGGCGAGAGTGTTTTAGTGCGTGTGTGGGTGTTAAAAATATATATTATTATATTTTGAAGGTGGAGGTAAAATATTATAAGTTTTGTTGCACATGAGGACAGGAACGTGTATAATGGAATCACTAAGGCTAATACTATTTGGATTACTTCTACTAGGAAATGGTAAGTGAATTTGTAATTTAAAAATTAACATTCAAATTTTTGTTCGTCTTAAATAATAAAATTTTGAACTAAAACAATAATGACATTAGATATAAATGAATCGAGTTACGAGCTCTGTTTTACACAACATACGAGTGATGCTTTCCTGCAAAAACATTATAAATTAATGTTTAAGTTTTTTCGAGCTTTAAACGCATTTATGTTGTCAGTAAGACATTTGTCAATATATTAAAGCCAGAACTATCGAGCCATCAAAATTACGCCTGCATGGTTGTGAATGTGTTTTAGTGGCTTCTCTCCGAATATTCCACAGATAATGGAATGAAAAAAAAAATTTGAAAATGAACTTTTATTCTTGAAGTGCAACGACAGATGTTTTACTGCTAGATTTTCACGAGTGCTTGTAATAATGATACAGCGCATAATATGAGTTAGACAAATAATATCTTTCTAAATTTTCAAAAATAATAATTTGGAATGTTCCGGGTTTCAGTAATTTTTTTTAGTCTATCACAATGGCTAAACTGAATTCATAGAATAATAATTGGTTGAACGTACTCAAATAAAACCAACAATCTAGGCCTCAATGTACGCAATTGACAAGACCCGGCACAGTATGTGCCGGGTCTTGTCAATTGCGTACATTGAGGCCTAGATTTACCTATCTGTACAATCTTAGTTAAACATTACAGTAAAATTTGAATTTCAAAATTAAATAGTTATTGTCTGTAACAGTTTTCTGTGCTGTATCGAAAAGGCATCGGAAATTTGCTAGCGGAAAATATGAGATTGAGATTGTTGGTGTGATGATTTGAGATTGTTTCACTAAGGAACACATTCTAGCACAATAACATCTTAAATGTGTTCCCTAATTTCACAAATTGATTTACCTTCCAAAGGAAAATTATCAATCCCTGCAATTCCAAAAATTACAATTTCCATTTGTTACAATTCAAATCAATTACATTTCGTTTTATATAAATTTGCTTGCTGTTGTTGTCAGACGTGGTTGTTGTTGTCAAACTTCGTGTGAGTTTAACACTCCGATTTTGAGGTTTCCAAATTAAATAGTGTTTAAGGTTTGCACTATAAGAAGTCACAGATTAAAATTTGCCGTAGTTTCACATAATTTAAATATTCAATATATATAACCATTTCGTTTTCGTTAGATATAATTTTCTAGGTCAATGATCGTTTGAGCTAATTATTCCGCTCTTGTGGCTTGTGTATACACGAAGTACCTGAATATAAATCTACATTTTTCATTTTCGTCGTCATATCATTCAAAACAACCAGATTCTTGTCAGACGTGAATTTTTGTTAATGTTCGAGAATGCTATCAATCCGCTGTATCTTTGTGAAGTTATCTCGTCAAGTCATCCCTTCACCTACTGTTAACTTAAAAGTTTTGCAGTTATTTAAATAGGTCAACAGAGGATTTGAATTGGATTTATGAGCATGACCATCCTAATATCATCTGGGTCGAGATGAAGAATGCAAAGTGTTCCTTTTTCAGCTCTAGTAATTTTGAGGAAAAGACTCCGAAAAAATTTTACAACGATGTCAGACTAATAAAAAATCCTTTTTGGATTTTGTTTTAAGTATGCAGAAGTTAAATTTGCGCTTGCAGAGTTGGCTCACCGAAGACATGCTCATGTACCGACTCTGTCAAAACATGATTCCCGCATTGAAGAACGTGACCCTACCATTTCATAATACTATTGCATAGTGCACGAAGTCGATCTATCAAGTCCGCAAAGAAACCAACAATCAAGTTTGAGTCAACCCATCTACGCTTATAATCATAAATTGGAGGAAACAGATGCTGCGCAGGGGGAACTAGTCGCAATTAAGATGAATCCAAGTACCACTAGTAATAGGAATAGTTTATTTCTCGTTTGTTGGAACTCTAAGGACCTGCAGGAATTTCAAAATATATTCTGCTTCGGTTGAAAACCTTCATGCCAAAAATGCCTGCTGGCTGCAGCAAAAAACATTCAGTCGAGTGCGATAGTTTTGAAGGAACCGCACCCGGAAGGGAATCTGGGGAATTCATAGAGGAATTTCCAAAACAAAAGATGTCTTTTCCCTCGAAAAAAACCTTCTAGTCATATAAATAGTGATAATAGAACAAATCAATTCCGGTCATATGACCTATTACCAATGACATTTATTAGCAAAACTTTATAAACACTTTTTATAAACTCCTCTTTACTTGGTTGAATTTGTTTTGTTGTTTGTTTGGTTGTAACCATGCGATTGGCGGCGACTACTCGAAATAAAACGGAAAACCTACGAAAACAAAAAAAACAAACGGTAAGTTTTAGTTATACGTGTGTTGTGTAGGCGGCGTCATGATTCCCTCCCTTCTGGCTATTTATATGTAAAAATGTTGGGCGCCACTCTGGCAGAGAGACAACTAGCACGTATGTGCATGCCCGCGCTTGCTCAGTCGAGCAGTCCACCCCGGCGTGTATCATCTAGAGAGATGAACCAGTTAGCTAGGAAAAAATAGAAAATAGAGAAACGTACTTACGACGGTCATTACTACCTGCACACCGTCCGATTGCTAGCGATCCTTCACAGCACCTCCTCCACTTTTCAATCGCGCTCGATCGCTCGTGCACTCGTATTAATATTCTGGCTAAAACTTTCCAACGCACTTTAAAAATCGGATGCAGATCAATTATTTATTTTTGTGATGGCAGTCATCAATTTCGGTGCGCTGTATTTTCTTTCAATCACAATAAACCAAAATCTTGTCTTTTCAGCGTGTACGTACGACAGCCGGTATTTGTCACTCTTTCCAAACTATTCCCCAAATTTTTTGTTAAGGTTGGGTAATCTTAAATTTCGGCTCTTCTTATTTTCCACGCACACAGCCTAACGCACCTCCATATACAACCAATGACACTTCACGTTTTCTTCTATTGTCAACAACACCATGACCCTAGTGCTGCACCAGCACTTGTACCACAATCCAATGAAAATGGTACTGGATTTTTTTTACAAATTAATTACAAATTTTTTACACAGTTAGAAAATTTGTTAAAAGTCCCGTTATCCTAAAATTCGAGTGTGGGCTGGCATTACACAAAGCTACACCACACTCTTCGTGTTTTTGTTAATATTTATTGTATCGTGCTGGGGGTGATACTGGAATTGTTTACAAATTAATTACAATACGTCGGCATAGTTCAACCCCAAAAAACTACCCTTAACGGGTGCAATTCTTTAAAAACCATATTTTTCGTTACGACATGCTTATTGCATTTCAATTAATATTTGCTGTGTCGTACTGGAGTGGCACTGTAATATTTTACAAATTAATTACAACATATTGGCATAGTTCAAATCCCAAAAATTACCCCTGAGGGGTATACTTTTAAAAAAAACTATTTTTCATCACACCACGCTTTCTGTATTTCTGTGAATTTTTGTTATATAATTGGGATGGAAATAGATTTTTTTTAACAAGTTAATCACAACAAAATGGAATAATTAATCCCCTAGAAAACTATTCCGAATGAGAGCAACCGTTTTAAATCACTGTATCGTACTGAGTGGCATACAAGAAGTTTTTACAAAATAAATTACAATATGGTAAAACAGATCAATTGCCAGAATCTGCCTCTAAAAGGTGAAGCTCTTTAACATAAAGGTCATACCTCTTAAATTTATCAAAAAAGCCCACCCGCATAAAAATATATGAAAATGTATCGAACTTCTTTTATATGCAAGAAACAATTACTCCTGAATTTATTGCAACAGCCCACACCACAAAAATCAACCAAAATGTATCGAACTTCCTTCATATGCAATAAAGAGGTATCCCTGAATTTGTTACAACAGCCCACGTCCACAAAAATCAATTTAAACGTATCGAACCTGGTTCCTATGCAAGAAAGAGGTATCCCTGAATTTATTACAACAGCCCACACCTACAAAAATCGACCAAAATGTATCGAACTTCCTTCATATGCAAGAAAGAGGTATCCTTGATTTTATTAGAACAGCAACACCCACAAAAATCGATCGTAATGTATCGAACTTCCTTCCTATGCAAGATAGAGGTTCCCCTGAATTTATTACAACAGCCCACATCCACAAAAATCGTTAATAATGTATCGAACTTCCTTCCTATGTAAAAAATGGGTATCCGACTGCTATTACTACCTGCACGTCGCCCGATTGCTATCGGTCCTTTACATCACCTCCTCGACTGTTCACTCGCGCTCGATCACTCGTGCACTCGCATTAATATTCTGGCAAAACATTCCAACGCCCTTTAAAAATCGGATGCAAATCAATTATTTATTTTTTGTGATGGCGGTCATCAATTTCGGTGCGCTGTATTTTCTTTTATTTTTTTATTTCTTTTATACAAAAACAAAAATATTGCTTTTCAGCTTGAACGTACGACAGACAGCCTGGTATTTTTCACTCATTCCAAATTACCTCCCAAATTCTTTGTTAAGGTTGGGTAATCTTAATTTTCGGCTCTGCACCGAAATAATTTTCCACGCATACAGCACAACACACCTCCACACACCACCAATGACACTTCACGTTTTCTTCTTTTGTCAGCAACACCAAACCATCCAAAATACAGACAGGGTAGTACAGTACAGGGAAATAAGTTTGGGGAATTGCTCAAAAGGGGAATTTTGGATTGTATGGTAAGTAACCAATGAGTCTTTCTCTCCAGACCTTACCACCCATTATGGAACCGCCATGAATACAAACAATAGGTACAACCACCCCGGATGAACCAAGTTTATCCCAAACGGCCATTTACAGAACCCTTGCTTATTTCACTGAAAAGCGCCTGGTAGCTAAACTCTGTTTGCTGTCAATCATAAAATGTCTTTCCAAAAATTATCCTAGACCGTACGCTGAGGTGTTAATCGCTTCAAAAACCTCGAACGGGCTGCTCGATAGTTGAGCGTCGGTAAATGGGTTAAGAATCATTAAAATTTTAGCCAAAGAAAACTTAAAATACCACAAACTTGGCTCCTTCATTACTACTGCCGCTGATATACTGGTTACTACTGCCGCAAAAAATAAAATTGAGGGTTACGTCTAAAACGTTGAAATTCTTTATTGTTCCGAATCTACAAAAATTAGACGAGGACAAAACTCATCATACTCTTACAAAGATGGACAAAAATCGCCTGGAAGAGATTATTGCCAAGTTTCCCTCTTTTATCAAAAACGGTCTAGGAAACACTAGTTTTTAAGAGCATGACATAGAAATTCTAAAAGGTTGTAAACCAATTAAGTGACGCTATTACGCGATTGCGCTAGTTCGTCAAAAAGCGATTTATGAGGGAATAGACCAAATGTTCAGTCTAGGGGTAATAGAAGAATGCTATCTTGGAGCTCTCTTGTCACAATAGTAACTAAACCACTCATTGACGGATTATTGCGGCCTCTTGTAGTGGCAAAACGGCATTTACAGTACAGAGCCGACCACCCTACAAGTTCAGGGTGATGCCGTTTAGGCTGTTTAATGCAGCCCATCAATGTACCGGTTGATGTACAAGGTTATTCCGCATAAGCTACATGACAAAGTTTTTTTACATCTAGAGTACTTGTTCATTGCTAGAAATCAAATATTTAGGTTACCTAAAAAAATCAC
>OY829914.1:74634583-74891982 GCA_963691935.1 Nephrotoma guestfalica | reverse complement strand
CAGTGCCTAGCACTATTATATAAACAGCTTCTCAACTGAAGAATATTTACCACCAACATTTGAATCTGATGAAGCCGGAGTAACATCTGCATCAATATATCAACTATCAAATGTCATTGCGCCACGCAATCACATTGAAATCTCGCAAAATAGTTTGGATAAGCCATTCTTTTGTCAAAAGATTTAAAACAAGTGAACATTTTGGCTCCAACTGTTTGGATATATGAAGCAATAAAACGTCTCGTCATTTTACGGATTTTTTCAAATCAATTGAGAATAATTCATTCGATTTTTGCACTGATATCCGTGGTTTGGTATCCGCAATGCATATAATCCCGAAGATTGGCGAATGTTTATCGATTCCTCCAAAAATAGTTTGAAGGCAGTTCTCCTTCACGTTACCAGCTCAAAAAATTCCATTCAATTGCACTCACCACAAACACATAGGAAACTTATGTATCAATGAAAAAAACCATTGATTTCAATGATTGATCATTGATCATCAATGGAAAGTTTGTTCAGATTTAAAGGTGATAGCTCTTTTAAGAGGCATGCAATTGGGTTACACTAAAAACATGTGTTTTCTGTGCTTATGGAACACACGTTTTAAAGGCGACCAATACAACGAACGGAACTGGGCTTTACGTGAGAACATTAGATTGCGATACGACAACATTAGAGGCTCCACTTACGCCAATTGACAAAATATTGCTACCATATCAAGCTTGGAGTAGTTAAAAATGTATAAATTCGCTGAGTCCAGATGGAAATTCGTTCATCGAATTACATCGCATTTTTCCACGGTTAATTGGAATGAAAATAAAAGGACGTTGGTGTTTGAATCTATTGGAATCTAAGTTTTGATCAAATGAAATTTCATTTCGCATCTTGTTTTTTATCCCAGGAATACTTATTGGACCAGATATTCGTCGTTTGATGAACGATGGTGCATTTGAAAATGCTCTCAGGGAATGAAAACTTGTGGCATGGAAATGTGTAAAAGAAGTTATTAAGGATCTTCTCGGAATTAATCGATCCAATGATTGGCGCAAATATATTGAAAATATGCTGACCGCTTTTCATAATATAAACGTCGAATGTCATTGAAAATGCATTTTTTGCATTGTCATGTCCAAAAATTGGCCAACCAATCACGTCAAAAAGCTACACGCACTCTTGGGTGACATTTGTTGAAATTTGCAAGTGGAACAAGATCCCGAAGACGAACGATTCAGAAAATTAAAATTAAAAAAAATAAGGAAAATATTTATTTTTTAAGAGAAAATTATGCAAAATTACCATAAGCTCAACTGAATCGATTACATTTTCTTTTCTATTGTATATATATCTTTGCCGATGCGATGTTTATTCGAACGATTTCAATCGATTTAAATTCAATAAATGGACAAAAATTGATAAAAAAGTGTTTTTCATCGAAATGAAAAGCAAAAAAAATAACACAAACATTTGAATGTAGATGTGGTTTTTCCATCTTGATATGTTCGGCAAAGTTGTTTGTCTTAGCCTGCGCAACAACTTTGCTGAAGGAAGCAAACCGAAAATCTTAATGATTCAAGGGCTATCAACGTGAAAATGAGAGTATAAATTGACAAATTTTTGACTCAGAGCCAAAACATGTCGAAAGCGATATCTCAAAAAATGGGGACTAACTTTGAAATGGGACTGAGCACCATTGAATTCAGCATACTTGAATTAGGTTTACCTCTTGGGTGCCAATGTCACAAATAAAAAGTTTGCGATTCAAACAGAGTGAATTGTTCAAATTGGTTACTTCAGAGAGTTTTTGAAATATTAGTAATAATCTGAAACTCAATGTTTTGGTCGCAAAAAATCGAAATATTATTAGAAGTACAAATGTATTTCCGACCTTTTTATAGAGGTGTCTTTAGTATCACTGCTTGCATATTGTTCAATCGGGCAATACATGTTTTTTGGAGGTTAGATGTTAAGCTTGAATAATTACTAGTGACATTTGTTCAAAACGTAAACAACAATTATTTTCATGTAATTGAAATGTCAAGTTTTGTGCCGAAAAACAGCAAAATCGTTTGCTTGTGGAAGTTTACGGTGATCATGTTCTAACGAATACAATATCAAAGAGTGGTTTCAACGATTCAAAGTTGGTGATTTTGACGTAAGAGACAAAGAACGTGAAGGCGGCTCGAGAAAATTTGAAAATACAGAATTAGAAGAATTGCTTGATGTGGACCCTTGTCAGACCAAAAAACAATTTTGGCAGAAGAGTATTTTTTAAGTTTTTTTGGCACTAGCTCCACAAATTTGGTGCCATATGGCCCGTTTCAAAATTTACAATTTTAATTTTAATTTCTTTTCATACACCTAGCACACATCGATCCACTTTCACACTTCTATCTGATTAGTTCTAATAAATTCATACACATTCTTATATACGTCCATTCCCATTCGTAATAATTCAGTCAAAGTACTTGCACTCAATAGTCAATGGTTAAATGCAGAACGTTTCAGAATCAAATTTTCGATGTCCTCCTCAACCAAACAGCTTTCACATAATTCACACACAACCAAATTGCGTTTCTTGAAACATTCTTTCCAATTTCTATGAATCAATCTGACTCGTTCCATAGTTCGTAACATTCCATTTAGTATCTCTTTTGAGCACCTTAAAGAATAATTGCCTCAAAGGAGACCTAACCAACTCAAAGTACTCCTTACCTTTTATCAGGCATTTTTCAACAAACTCTCTCTTTCAGAAGCGTTGAATATTACCCAGCAATGTGTTTCGTAACGTAAACATGCAATGGGATTGGTTCAGAAGCAGAATTGGGTGCCACATTGTTTGAATGAACGGGACATGGAACGTCGGAAAACCATGTGCGAATTGTTGCTTTAACGACAACAAAGGAAGGGTTTTTTGCATCGGATCATCACTGGGGATAAGAAGTGGATCCATTATGATAATACAAAGCGAGAACCGGCGTAGGTGAAGCCAGGTGAACCAGGGCCGTCGACGCAAAAGCAAATATACATGATTCGAATATGGTGCTTTGTATTTAGTGCGATACAAAGGGTCTTGTTTATTATGAGCTGTTGAACGAGCGTGAAACCATTATGAGACAAGTTTATCGACGACAACTGACGGCTTTAAAGCAAGCTCTAGCTGCAAAATGACCGGAATGGGACAAATGGCACGACCACATGTTGCTATACCTGTCAAAAACTACTTAGACATACAGAACTTGGAAATTCTACCCCACCAACCGTATTCACCAGATATTGCTCCCTCTGATTACCACTTGTTGCGGTCGATACAATCAGCCCCGGTACAGCAGCACTTCACTTCATATGAAAACGTGAAAAAATGGGTCGATGACTGGATCACCTCGAAACAACCAGACTTCTTCCATTGGGGAATCCGCTTATTGTCTGAACGATGGGCGAAGGTTATAGCTTCCGAAGGAGCATACCTTGAATAAAACATTCTTTCATTTTCTAGACAAACGAATGTCTTTTATTTCACTAAAAAAAGGTCTGAAATACACCCCATGTACACCCAATACTTAGAGAATTCTAATCGAATATCTCCATAATTTTCTTATCAGACTCGTTAGTTTCCAATCCAAAATTCAAATGTAACCCTACACAACTATAAAAGTAGTTTACTGGAAAGAAGTAAACGAGAAGCTTTATCATCATCACTCAGGATAGGTTGGGAACCTTGTTCAAAGTGCGTGAATTCTCTTAAGTTAAAAATTCATTTTAGTCTTGTAGAATGCACGGATGTCGTATTTTCCTCTAAAATGCATCGTTCAATCCAAAATCAATTTAAAATCAAAATTAGCATAGCATGAACATATCTTAGAATTTTGTCCTAGCCAAATTCCATCTTGATTTGTTAAGAAATTTCGGAGAAAGACGGAACATTGTAAAATTTTAAAATTTCATATACAGAGTTCCTCCCTTAATTAAATAAAATATTTCCGTTGGTTATACAATCTTTTTTGTGATAGTGCTGTTGACTAGCGTAAGCTCTTATTTTCCACTGTCAAATTATTTGTACAGCATTCATCTCTACAAATAAGTAAAATATTGTTTTTGCTTAAAATTTTAAACTGTGAGAAAATGTATTTTTGCATACTTCAACAAGAGTCGATGCTATAAGTCAAATTTTGGCTCGAAATTAGGCTGGGTTACTTACTATTTTTTCATACGCTTGGTCGTGTACAGTGTGTATAAAGACTGTCGAGTGTCGGCAATCTAACCAAATCTCGATTTTCTTTTTGTTATTAAAACTTCACAATGGAATATTTTTTACATAAAAGGGAAGTGCCTGTGTAACAATTTGAATGGAGAACGGCGTTCGTTTATATCGAAAATATCTCATTACAACAATTAAAATCCTTTTGATTGGCAAGCAAAATTCTGTGTAAAATGTTCCAATATACACAAACACAAACATTTAACAAGATAAAGGCAAAGCTGAAGTTAAACATAATTTGAATTTAAATGAATTTTTGATTGAAAATGGAAAACGAATTAATTTCCGTGTTGTTGTTTGTGCGCTTTTGGAGATTTTTATCGTTTATTTGAATTTTATAATTAAAATATCTTACGGTTATTTATGAAGAAAATCTGATAAAGGAAATATAGGAATTGGATAAACGGGAAAAAAATAAAACGTTTTCGATTATATTTAATTGTGCGGTCGATAAAATGATTTGAGATTGGATGAAAAAGTTTTTTCTCGTGATAAATCTACACGAGATTGTGGAAACTAAATATTTGGTTCGCGCGAATTATTTAAATTAGGTCATGCTTGTGTTAGCGAATAAACGATCTAAGAACGTGACTGTTTTAATTGACTATCACTTAACAATATAGAAATAATTAATAGTATATAATGCTTTTATAAAAGCACGTACAATCAACTTCTTTAGAAAGTGTTGTTTGCTTTTGCGAAAAATTAATTCTGGCAGTTCTGTGCAATTACACTTTAGAGAAATATTATTCTAGATGCAAAATATTCCGTCCTCACGTAAAAATAATCCATTTTTATTCAATAAACCGTAACTACTTAATAAATTAGACGAAGCTTTAACGATAAGCTTTTCAAGTTCTTGATACACAGTTCTTAGTCTGATATATCAGCGAGCTTTCAACATAATCCCTCCTTTTCTAAGAGTATCCCTTAAATGGTAGGCATGAAAATATTAGCACTTTGTGCACTTTTGGCTGAATCTCGGATATTCGTTAATGACTGTCCTTGTAATTAAATAATTTAAAATATAAGGTGAATCCAAGAAAAAACAGAGTTCGTGATTGCTGATAAGAAACGTATTTATAAAATACTTTGTAACAAACTTGTGCGTCAGAAAGGTTAAAATCCCAAGTTAACCCAATTCAAAATCTGCATTTTACCAATCTAATTAATTTTCATTTAGTCTTAAAAATGATTGCTTCATTTTGCAACAGAGGTTCCAAAGCTCTTCCTTATTTTCATAAATATTATTTCGAAATACATTTTGTAGAATGCTTCTGAAGCTCAGTTAGTTGGTTAGTTCGAATGTCCAAGACCAAATCTGAATCAGTAGCTTAACAGACAACTAAAACGAAAAGGTGATGATCTGGAAAACTGTTTTCAGATAGTAAAAATAATTTTATCCGCTGTGAAATAAACGTCATATTGGATTTAATATACGTTTGTGGATATTCCGTAAACGAAAACTGGTACGCTGCCATTTCAACCGATTAATATACGGCGTTGGACAAATTAAATATAAAATGAAAAGAAGTTTTGATATTGCAGTTCCGGCATCTTCGAAAAAACTGAAAATAAAATAAAAATAAAAATAAAATTATTCTTCATTTTCGATTGCGACGGAACAGACGTTGTAATATGTTTCCGGTTATTTTTATTAAATAAAATTTACATTAACAAATAATAAATAAATAAAAACTTCATTAAAAAAATAAAAATCGAAAATAAAATTTTATTAAGACAAACAATTTCCCCCAAATTATCGTCGCATATAATTTAATATAACGTAATCCAGGATTTCAACAAGTGCATGACCCTTGAGAATTATGGATAAATTTCATGATACTGTTGCTGTATCAAGCACATGTATCAAGCAGATGAAGGTCATCAACTTTAAGTCAATCTTAAGAAATGTCCAGACGAAAGTCAAATTATCACCTCATTGAATTATAGAACCACATTCGAATTATTGAATCGTCAAATCCTGAATGATGTCAATCTTTAGTAAAGTTACTTTAAATTACTTCTTTAATGTTAAGTTGCTTGTATCATTTTTAGTTATTTGTATTTTCTAATTTTTTAATTTAAATGTTTATTTTTTTATGAATACCATAAATTGTTTCAAAGTTGTCAATCAATTGGATGCAGGGTGAGAAGGAACAAAATCCTAGAGAAACTTCCAGTAATCGGACGTCATTATATTTGAGAAGTGGGAAACACTTACGATTTATAAGTTTAAATACCTGTGGCTCCTGAACCCATGAGTACTAATTATTCTGAACAACCGTCCGCGTTAAGCACATTAAATTCAAATTATCGCGAAAGCGATTGCAAAAACCCTTGTATTCTACCGGTGTGAAGTTTCTAACAAAAAATAACAAAAAAGCCAAATTATATATGTGTTGGTAACACTCAATATTAAATTCTTATTAGAAAAAATTGAGTGAGATTTATTACACTGTAAAATTATTTTCCGAATGAAGATATTTTAAAATTAAATTTTCTTAAATATAATTTATTCAAAAATACAAAATATTAATGAAATGCAATGATTATTAAAACAGATAAGAAAAAACAAATAAAAATCAAGTGAGAATTAGTTAACAAATAAATAAAAGTAAAAGCTATAACAGAAAAATATCAGAATTGTTTATTGAAATTTCTCGATCAAAATACTTTGTATTTTATCAATCTGGGCCAATAACAAGCTACTTCCAGAGATTAGGGCAAGACACCACTGTATAGGTCGAATTGGCCTATCTCTAAAGAACATTTTCCGGTATAAGGTTTTCCCAAGCGGAGAAAATGCAACCTTGTTAATAGCAATTTTCCACCGTAAATTTTGAGTATTTATCAATCTGGGCCAATAACAAGCCACTTCCAGAGATTAGGGCAAGACACCACTATATAGGTTGAATTGGCCGATCTCTAAAGAACATTTTCCGGTATAAGGTTTTCCCAAGCGGAGAAAATGCAACCTTGTTAATAGCAATTTTCCACCGTAAATTTTGAGTATTTATCAAACTGGGCCAATAGCAAGCCACTTCCAGAGATTAGGGCAAGACACCACTGTATAGGTCGAATTGGCCTATCTCTAAAGAACATTTTTCGGTATAAGGTTTTCCCAAGCGGAGAAAATGCAACCTTGTTAATAGCAATTTTCCACCGTAAATTTTGAGTATTTTTCAATCTGGGCCAATAACAAGCCACTTCCAGAGATTAGGGCAAGACACCACTGTATAGGTCGAATTGGCCTATCTCTAAAGAATATTTTCCGGTATAAGGTTTTCCCAAGCGGAGAAAATGCAACCTTGTTAATAGCAATTTTCCACCGTAAATTTTGAGTATTTTTCAATCTGGGCCAATAACAAGCCACTTCCAGAGATTAGGGCAAGACACCACTGTATAGGTCGAATTGGCCTATCTCTAAAGAACATTTTCCGGTATAAGGTTTTCCCAAGCGGAGAAAACGCAACTTTGTTAATAGCAATTTTCCACCGTAAATTTTGAGTATTTATCAATCTGGGCCAATAACAAGCCACTTCCAGAGATTAGGGCAAGACACCACTATATAGGTTGAATTAGCCTATCTCTAAAGAACATTTTCCGGTATAGGGTTTTCCCAAGTGGAGAAAACGCAACTTTGTTAATAGCAATTTTCCAGCTATTAACACTCTCTCTCTCTCTAATACAGATTGATAAATACTCAAAATTTACAAAGAAAAATTGCTATTAACAAGTTTGCATTTTCTCCGCTTGGGAAAACCTTATACCGAAAAATGTTCTTTGGAGTTAGGCCAATTCGACCTATACAGTGGTGTCTTGCCCTAATCTCTGGAAGTGGCTTGTTATTGGCCCAGATTGATAAATACTCAAAATTTACGGTGGAAAATTGCTATTAACAAGGTTGCATTTTCTCCGCTTGGGAAAAACTTATACCGAAAAATGTTCTTTGGAGTTAGGCCAATTCGACCTATACAGTGGTGTCTTGCCCTAATCTCTGGAAGTGGCTTGTTATTGGCCCAGATTGATAAATACTCAAAATTTACGGTTGGAAAATTGCTATTAACAAGGTTGCATTTTCTCCGCTTGGGAAAACCTTGTACCGGAAAATGTTCTTTGGAGATAGGCCAATTCTACCTATATAGTGGTGTCTTGCCCTAATCTCTGGAAGTGGCTTGTTATTGGCCCAGATTGATAAAATACTCAATATTTTGAGTGAAAATGTTCAATAAATATATTTGATATTTTTTTGTTGTTAAAGCGTTAATTTTATTTATTTGTTAAGTTTTTTTAAATTATTTAAATATTTCTTTAATATCTTTTGAATTTATTATCCTTTTTCTATTTTATTTTGTAAATTTTGAATTTATTTAATATGATAATAATTTTTAATAAAATTTTTACTAATTTGCATTTATAAATATTAACAGCGCAATTCACCAACACTAAAACAATTCAATATGACGGCTATTGGATTCTATCAAAATCCAATAAGAATTATGGTTCCGTCATGTTTTCCAATTGGAATCGTATACGTGTACGTGTTATTTTTTGTTAGAAACTTCACGGGCTCTGTATTCTCGAGATTTTTCCATTTTAGTTGTTTGACGATTGTCATATGAAAAAAGTATAAAACAGAATGGTTTTTGATATTAGTACTGCTTTCAATCTTAGTGCAGAATTTGATGGTACACCATCAAATTTACATAAATTTATAGTTTGTTGTGAAATTATTTTAAACCCATTAAAAGAAGGTGATGTAGTATATTCATGGTTGTTTAGAGATTCTTAGTTCGTTATGAATAATTTAAGTCATGGGAATCCTTAAAGAAAGAACTTGAAGAATAATTTTCCGATCGCCGTCCTAATGAGCCGCCCAACTGCAAGTCGAACTAGTTTAGATTAATAAAGATCGTAACGAAAGTGTAAGGACTTTTGCAAGCCGAGTCGAACGTTTACTTTCGGATTTAAATGACGCTTGTTATTTGCGAGATGCCAAGGGCTGTGCCGAAATAATTAAAAAACATAACTCTACTGCAGCTTTTAAGTCATTCCAAGATGGTCTTCGAGAATCCATAAAATTAATCATAAAAGCCTGTCTATTCACAAACTCAAAGGACGCCATATCAAAAGCCATGGAAGAAGAACTCAGCATGAAGAGTAAACCAAATACTTATTATACTCAACCAAAACCAATCATTCGGTGCCAATTATGTTCTAAATTAGGTCATATTTCTCGAAATTGCTATTCATTGCCCAAATCATGCTAATTTAAATACACCGCAACCAGCTTTCTACTCTAACGCATTAAATCGCTCAATTCCACAAGGAAATCCTTTTGCTGTCAGGCCGGTAGGTGTAATATGTAATTACTGTGAAAACATTGGTCACTACCTAAAGGATTGTAGAAAACGTATATTAATACGAGCAAGAACGCCAAACTATCATTGCGAACCAACCAAATCAAACAATTCCGGAAAACCTGAAGCCCCTCGAACCGATTTCAAAAATGTATCCGGGCGCAATCAAAAAATTAATTAAAAAAAGTTTACTATTACAGAATATCCTGACGTTCAAACATCAAGTTTAGCCCAAAAATTCGTTTTACCAAACTTAAGATGACACTAAGGATATTTTAAATGGTCCTGAAGCATATTTTTTGATCGACACAGGTGCCGATGTAAGTGCCTGCGTGCTAACATTCATAAAGATGTGTGTTGTTATATAAAACAAACATGCACAATTCGAGGAATTACTCCAGAAAATATTGAAACTCTAGCATTGCGTAAATCGCACATTTTACTACCGAATAATATTCCCATTTCACATGAATTCCAGATTATACGAAATAGTTTTCCAATTTCCTATTCTGGTATAATTGGAAACGATTTTCATTAAAGGTATCAATGTAACATTTATTATTCCAAGAAAATATACCGAGTAAGTCTTGTACGAAGCGAAAAAAATATGTCACATCTTAACGATCAGGAAAAGAAGACAATAATAAAAATTTTCGAAAATTTTATTGGCGTATTCGTTTTGTCTAATGATAAACTTTCGATTACTACCGCGTGTTTACATGATATAGCATTAAATTCTAATTGATGACCTGTAAACATAAAACCCTTCCGTTTACCAGAGTCTACAAAAATCGAAATCAATACACAAGTTGATTAAATGGTTCATGATGGTATAATTGAACAGAGTATTAGTCCGTGGAATGCACCTTTACTGATAGTACCAAAAAAATCCAATAAAGACGAGAAAAAAGGCGAATCGTTGTCGATTTTAGAAAACTAAATTCTATTACAATCGATGATATTCTTTCTTCCGAATATCACAGAAATTCTCGATCAGCTGGGAAAATCAACGTATTTTTCAACTCTAAATCTTGCCAACGAACGGGTGCCGCTAAGTTCCACTTCATCCAGACGATAACATCGAAACAGCAATCACCACCCAATCTGGTCATTATCAATTTTGTAGAATGCCATTTGGTCTTGAAGGCGCTCCAGCAACATTCCAGCTTCTTATGAATCGCGTGTTATCTGGGTTGAATTTAATTCGTTGTTTCGTGTGATCTGGATGATCACAATCGGAAATTAGTTGATGATTTGAATTGTCTAAGAAAGTTCAACATAAAGCTCCAACATTCTGAATGTAATTTTTTAAGAAAAGAAATGTGTTATCTTGGGCATGTAGTTATGAGTTCTGGTGTCAAGCCAGACCCTTCCAAAATTGATTCGGTAGACAATTTTCCAATTCCCAAAAATCTCAACCACTTGAAAATCTCAACCACCAAAAAAATTCAAACTTTAATTGGGACGCTAATTGTGACGATTCTTGCAATACATTAAAGAAAAAACTAATTTATCCACCGATACTAGTTTATCCGAATTTTCCACAGCCTTTCAACGTAATTATGGATGCCAGTGATTATGCAATTGGAGCTATTTTATCACAGAATACCGAAACAGGCGATCTACTAATCGCGTACCCAAGACGATCACTTAATTCTGCTTATGGGGATTATCCAATTATAGAAAAGGAATTGTTGGCCATCGTATGGGAGGTTAAAAGATTTCGCTCATACCTCTATGAACATAAATTTCGTATTATTACTGATCATCGACCTCTAGTGTGGTTAACCAATCATCCGAAACCTTCTTCACGATTGTTAAGGTGGCTAATCGAACTGGATTAATACGACTATTATGTAATATACAAACCTGGAAAAATTAATCAAAACGGAGATGCTTTGAGCATGATTATTGTATCTCTTTTACCTCATTTAAACGCAATTCTTGCAGTTACCAGATCTCATAAAAAACAATTTGTGCGGAAAAATCAAACTACTAATTTACATAACATTCCGACTACCGTGGTAGATGAATCGGTTAATAATTCTTCGACACTCGACCCAGCACCAAACAGATCGTCCGATGCATTAAAAAAAGAAAATGTAATTTCGGGACCAAGTAACCTACTCATGGATGGTAATGAGAATATAATACGAAAGAGTATTCCTTGACACAGTTGGACCACTACTTGAATCGTACCAAGGAATCAAACATATTTTAACTCTTCAAGACGATTTTTTTATACGAAGTTTTCATTAGCGTTACCTATTCCATCTCAAAAAACATCTGTTGTCGCCCAAGCATTTTCAGAAAATTGTCTATCCAAGTACGGGATACCACAGACAATCATTACAGATCAGGGCTCAAACTTCATGAGTGAAATGTTTTAAGATTTATGCAAACTCTTTGCTATAAAAAAACTGAACGTATTTCGGAACGCATCTCCGTAATTTCACAGCAAAAAATCATTTGAACTTGGATCAATGGATCCCCTACGACATGTTCACGTACAATATTACTCTGTACGCTTCTACAGGTGTCATGCCAATCGAAATTGTTTTCGGTTTTAAACCAACAGTACCATCAGTATTCAGTAAACCTCCGGGACCAGTTTATAACTATGACAATTACTGTTCTTAGTTCAAAACTAAACTACAAGGTTCCTGGCTTATTGCTCATGACCGTTTATTCGAAAAATTCATATGATAAGCTTCGTTTAGAACGAACCGAATTTTAATGTCGGTGATAAAATTCTATTAAAAAACGAAACCGCTAAAATAAATTCGACCCTTTGTGGTTTGGACCTTATTGTTTGGATTTATTGCAAATTTAATCGTTTTTTTCTGAAATGCAATAAACTTTATAGAATATTTGCACAAAACGAAAAAGCTACTAAAAAGGTGGCAGTTCTGTTTTCGACTAAAAATCACTGCGATCCCCCATTTCATGGGAAAAGCTTAAGTATGAAGTGTCATCTCGTTCAATCAATTTATACTGGCATACACGAACTTAGTTTTTATTGAAAAATAGCTTTTTTGTCAAAATTAATCATTCCTGCGCTTACCCCTAAATGACCGTGACCGATATTATTGCAAATTCAATTTACAATATTTTATTTATTAGTCGTATGTCTTGTAAATGTTAAACTTTTGCGAAATATTTGCAGAAGACGAAAAAGCTCCAATGGAAGCTTAAGAAAAAAGCTTAAACATGAAGTTTTACACTGATAACTCAATTCGTCTGGACTGAAGAGCGCCAAGGCCCTATTTCGACAAGTATTCATGAAGCATAGATAATTCTTTGTGCATAAAGTCACAATGAAAAATTGCATAAAGTAATTACATTTTCTTTCTTCTAAATTGAGTTATCTTGTTGCTTGAAGTGCCATTATGTTCACGTTTTTGTGTTTAGTAAACTTTCAATGGCCATGCTATGGAATCTAATATTGATACTAATAATTTATTTTTCAGTCTAAAGAGATAAATGCATGAACTTTATCAACTACTTTGCCACCACTTGCCACTATTTCCGGGCATATAGTTGACTAAAACACGATTTTTTTCATTAGGACTATTTTTAAAGAACTTCATACAATTCAAACTCACCCTGTATCGCAAATTTTATAGTAGACAATAGAAGTATTTTTATCTTTCTGAAACCTCAAATGTATATCGCTTTAGGTTTGAGTCCTAAAAAACACGTATTTCGTTACTATGATTGATTTAGGACATTTCACAAAATTTGTCTAACAAAAGGTTCAACTCAACAAATCGTGTGCTTCTTCAAGTCGAAGTATTTTACAAATTTGAAGTGCGGTGAGAAAATTTCCAAATGCTGCGGTAATCACAGCAGGCCACCCAATAACGAGAAAAAATTGTTATTTACCTTCGGAGAAGAAAACGATACAAAAATCGTAAATCCCAACCGAATAAATAATATTTGTAGCATTTAGATAATTGTTGCTCCCAGTACGTTTATCCGTATACCTTATATACCTTAGAGGTTATTTAAGTCACCTTTATTTTCATCCATATGTTACTAGTATCAATCTATATCATAAATCTACCGGGTGGTTTACAATTTTTTTGTGTATATGATATTAAACCATAAAGATGAAATTAAATTATTCATAATCTAATTTTATATGTTTTATACACATTTAACATAATATTTCGATATACACAGGATATAATCATATCAAAACTACCTGAAACCTTACTAAATTTATAAAATTTTTCCATTCATAATTTATTCAAAATATTTATGTATGCGGAGTAACATAATAAGAGCTACAAAAAATATTTACTAACATGTTTTTTATTATGTATTACTTTCATACATGAAACTTGAGTTTGACCGACAAAAAATGGCTACAACAACCTTATAAATATTTGTCGGTTGGTAAATTTTCCAAGGATGCGAAAATGTCGATTTTTATTTTATTTCTCCCCCAAAAATTTTATTTTTTTATCCTATCCACCTTCATATAAATATCTTGAGTACAGACACCACACGCACATAACTATAAATCATATATATTGACTCAAAATGTAGCGATTCAGAATAATTAATTGGCGTTCTAGATTCAGGAAGAAAATGAAAATGTATAAAGCACAAAGCACATTAAGCGTTCACCACGTAAGGTATAACAAAAGCCCCTCGTCATATATAAACAACAAAGTGTAATATAGGGGTAATAGGTATAAAATTGTCACAGGCACAGTAAAATATTTAAAAATTTACACAAATTTAACACTTATGGTTATTTGTAACAAATTTTAGTGTCTCAATAAAGTGTAACGACAACACAGAAAATCGTAAAGCTTGAACGGCGCTGTTACTTATGTAACATTACATATAGGGTAGGGTTTTATAACACCCAGTTCCTCCCAATAAAATATTTTTCGGTAAAATCTATAAAAATGGATTCTGTTTTACCTCAATTTGTTCAATTCTTATATGTATTCTTCCACGGTTTTACGAAAAGTTGTTCATCTCTCCCGAGCGCTTTTTGTGAGTTCTCATTTTTCATACACCAACGTGAAATAACAGCAGCAGCAAAGTTTAATAATGGTAGCATTACATATGAGATATGCATGTTGTTGTTGGGATATGTTCTATACAGAAAAAATAAAGGTAATAAAAGAGTATATCTTACATAGAATTTCGATTCATGTATACATTTGTAATATGTACATCGCAGACAAAATCATATTACAAATATGTTACATGAATACGTTTTATAGTTGCCCGTATACTTAAAACTATAGCATAACATGTGCTTGTATACTAATCTTGTACATAACGGTTTTAGTTAATATGAATTTCCCAATCTTACTAATTTTATTCTTGAATCATGTTCAATGCACAATACATAACTACAAACGTGGTTGTTTTACATAATTTTTCAATTATCTTTTTATGTTCATTAAATAAATGTACGGTGCTAGCATTCAGGTATCAGACATTTGCAGGTAAATGAAATGCCAAGGCTAAGAAGGGATCCCGGATACGACGGGCCAACCGTACACCCCTATTACATATAATAAAGTGGAGGGATAATAAAGGTTATTAGATATGATATACTTGACCCGGTTACAGACACCTAAGTAGTCAATAGTTAGTAAAGCACAAGAGTGATTAACCATTTCCTCCACTCCAAGGCTCTTTATTTTTTCGAATGATGATTTATCCAATTTTAAGGTTAATTGAACTGATGTATCTTCATCGTTTTGAAAATTAACAACTACGACAAAGAGGTAGATTCTATCTTTACTCTCAGTGACAACTTTAAAACATGCGGCTGACCATGGCTTAACTTGACTAATAATTTTTCTTAACCAAGTGAGTATCGATTGGTTGGTGCAGGTGAGAACCAGCCACTCAGCTCTGAATGATTGGCAAGGAATTTTAATTTTACACCAGCTCCCTTAAATTCAATTTTTTTTTTCAAACACCTTCTTGTACCAATCGCTGTTCGTTCTTTCTTAACGTGACCCTCGGTTTCGACGCATCAAGGGATGCCTTGCGAGGATGTCCACCACCAACGCAAGTGGAATTAGGATTTTCGGCCTATTTACGAGGTTCCCCGAATACCAGTCTTGCCAGTTACCAGTGTTGTTCGTGTACGTGTAATCTTGAATTTTAGACATGTTGGTGTCGAAAATACCGTCAACAATTCATTTTGGCGTAGACAATGGCGATAATTCGTGGAGTATGTAGAATATTCGTAGAAATTGTAGATTATTACTTATTATTGTTGTTTTCCCCATATATTTTCAGCTGGGATTTGCCATCACAGATATTTCCAGTTAAAATTGCGAATTTCCAATATTGTGTAAAGTTATAATTCAATTTTTGCATTTATGTATTTGTAATGCCATACGTTTTTTCATTAACAAATTCTAGCGCCACATATTGCATGCATTACTGGCAAATGGGTAACTGGTGATATCACTTTTCGATTTTAGTGATTTGTTTGACAAAGTATGAAAATTTAAAAAAAAAAATCGAACTAAACTAAGCGGTTAAAACGTTTATTTTGAAATTGTCATCTGCCACCTGCAAAAAAGAGAAATACTGGCAGATAAAAACCGCAAGATTCATCTACTTTCAGTATGTCTAATTAAAACTAGTTTAAAAAAATTTACGGTAAAATTTAAAGGACTGTTTCGTTTAGACATTTCCTGAGTTTTCTGCATTTTCTTGTTTATCTAATGTTTCAATTGTTTCGGTAGGCTAATATACATGGCGCAATTTACAGTATTCATTGACTTTCGAAAACGGTCATTTACACACAACAACTGAGTTCCATACTGTTAGCAACCTATTTGCTATTACTTGTGAGTAGATATTTAATGGAACGCAAATTTTTTAGTTAGAAGTAAAGCATAATCGTGTCTGGGCAATCATTTTGAGCGTGAATAATGATGATTGCCTCAAAGGACGAAACGTTTTTCCGAGATGGAGAATATTTTAATTAATCTGTTCATTCATTTTATTTTAAAATAAATGCATTTTTAAAATTAAAAAACGGACCGAATTAATTTGTACTCCCAATAATATATAAATAATCGATGTTTGGCACATTTTTAGAATCCCCAGTACCTAAATAAATTAAACCTGAATTAAATAAAACTACTGAAGCAATAATGAATCTGTAAGTTGACAGAATAAATAATACGTAGCTAACACAACTGTTGGATCCTTTATAACCAAATAACCCTCGCGATTGTTCAACGCTTGAATTATAAAATAATTGATTCAGGAAATAAGACATTTGAAAATAATCTAGGGTCGTCAATAGTATTAAATAAATCATAAAAAGAACAACTAGCGATAATTATTTATCCAACCTAGAACATGCTAAACAAAACTTTACCAATTTCCAGTCTCCCGAATAACTTAGAAAATAATTTAATTAAAGAAGTGCCATGACCCCAAAAACAATCTAAATACAGCTAAATTAACCAGCATTTCAAATTTACTCTGTAGCTTCCAAGCTACCTGTAATCCCAAAAATTTAAATATCCGCAGAAATATCAAAGTTAGAAGTTATTCCTACCTACCTTGCTCCCATAACAAGTCATACAATCATTTGCCAGCTTCTTAGAAAAATTTTAATTAGAATTGAAAAGTATCGCAAATAAATTTATTTTAGAATCCGAAACAAATTTTTAAGATAAAAGCTAGAAATTCAGTTTAAAAGTCTATCTAATAAGTAAAATTCGGTCGCGGATATCTGACGACGAGTGACGACAATCACTCCTCTAAATTTATTACTTTATTATAAATACATAAATTACGCTTCGATCAGGTCAGCACGTGATAATGCAAGAGAATCAAAATTACAACAAAGCATGGTTAGGGCGACTCAATTCGATGGCACGTGAGTGGTCGTTAATAGATCAAAAAGATCGAATAAAGCTGGATGTGCCTGGTCGGTTCTGCCAACAGATACCTTAAACCACGAGAGGATATAATTTTTTTTTTATTTATTTATATATATATTTTTATATATATATTTATTTATTACAACTGATTTACAAACCAACTAGTAATTTATCTTTCATAATTTATATTCTTGTTTGGAGGGTTGTAGCCCTTTGGCTAGTCCCCTTTACAATTTTATTATATTTTTAGTCGATCCTGATTGGATCTTGTAAATCATGCGGTTTCTTCCTTCGCAGCCGTCTTACTAGGTTTGAATCATCCAACATACGACGTATCTCAGCATTTTGGTGTAGACTAATACGTTGCATGTGTTTTCTCGCGTGTTTGCTTATTTCTTCACTAACGAAATCCATCTTCAGATCTCTATGGAGGTTGTCATTTCTTATGTACCACGGTGCATTAACTATTTCACGAAGGACTTTGCTTTGGAATGACTGGATGATATTGACATAGGTTTTCTTTGTACAGCCCCAGAGCTGAATACCGTAAGTCCACACAGGTTTTAGCATTTGCCGGTATAGTAGCAATTTATTATGTAGAGTTAGCTCAGAATTTCTTCCTAAGAGCCAATCCATCTTTCTGTATTTGATGTTTAACTCTTCTTTTTTCTTTTTCACATGCTCTTTCCATTTTTGTTTCGCGTCTAGAGTCATGTCTAGATATTTTGCCGTATTTGCATAGGGAATTTGCTGGGAGTTTAGTTCTACTAGTATCCAGTTGACCTTCTTGTTGGTAAAGTTTCCGTGAACAGATTTTGTTTCATTAAGTTTTATTCGCCATCTCTTGGTCCAGGTACTGACAATATTAGTAGCTCTTTGCAATTTGCTTGTAGATTCTTCTATGCAATTAGCAACTGCTAAGATGGCCGTATCATCCGCAAACGTCGCTATGTTAGTATCCTCTATCGTTGGCAGGTCCGAGGTGTATAGAACATATAAAGTTGGTCCCAGAACGCTACCTTGTGGTACCCCTGCTGATATTTTCTTTATTTCTAAATATTCGCCATTTAATTTAACTCGAAAGTGTCGGTTAGATATTTAAGATTTTAGAATTTCATAAAACTGCTTTGGTAAGTCTCTTTGTAATTTATATTTCAAACCTTTATGCCATACTCTGTCAAAGGCCTGTGCTACATCCAAGAAGACGCTTGAACATACTTTCTTTTTTTCAAGTACGTCTTCAATTATGTTTGTAATTCGGTGTACTTGTTCTATTGTTGAATGCTTTTCTCTGAAGCCAAATTGATGTGGAGGAACAAGATTTCTTTCTGTTATTATTGGTTTTAGTCTCCTTAGGAGTAGTTTCTCGAATAATTTTGAAATTATTGGGAGTAAGGAAATCAACCTATACGAATTTTTGTCATTAAGTGGTTTGTTTGGTTTAGGTATCATAATTACTTCTGCTACTTTCCATTGACTTGAAACGTGTTTAAGTCTGAATACTGCATTAATTATTTGGAATAGTTTACGTAGACCTTTTTCAGGAAGAGCTTTTACTATTTGTCCTGTAATTCAGTCATATCCTGGAGATTTCTTTGTATTTAGGTTGAGATTGATTTCCTCTTTTAGTTCTTGTAGTGTGACAGGAGATATATTGCAGTTATCCATTTTATATACTGGTGGTATGTTTTCCTCTGCAGTTTGTCTAGGTAGTGGCTGAAACGTGTTCTCGAGGTGGGTTGCAAACAACGAAGCTTTTTGCTTTGCACTTATAGCCCATGTGCCATTTTCATTTTTTAATGGAGGAATTTGTAGTTTAGGTCGTTTTAAACTTTTTGTCGCTTTCCAAAGGGAGTACTCGGTATCTTTTTCCTCCCCAGTAAGATCACTCAAGTATTTATTAATGGATTCGTTTTTGATTTCTTTAATTAGCAACTTTAGTTTAATGGATAAAAAATTAAGAGTTGTTTTATATTCTGGTGCTCGACTTCTTTGCCAGGCCTTTCTTGCTTTTCGTTTTGCTGCAACCAGTTCCCTAACTTCTAGAGGATAAATAGCATTTCGGCGCATTTCCTTTGAACTTGAGGGGGTACTACTCCACGCCGCTTCTTGTATACTGTTGTTGAGTTGTTCTAGTTCTTCTTCTAGATCTATCGGGTTTTTAATTGGCACCTGAAGATCAATATTATCCTCAACAAGTTTCTGGGATTTCTCCCAGCAGGTTTTTTTGTTCGTTAGCGAAGGTGGACTAGTTTTTTTAATAATCGTTGCACTGATTGTCATAATAACAGGCGTGTGATCCGACATAATCCCCTCGCTGCTTTCTAGGTATATGTAGTTTTGGTGATAAAGAAGTCAATGATATCGGGTATTTTGTTTCTATCCGTAGGCCAATAAGTTGGTTGATCTCCAGAATGAAAATTGCAATTGCATAGTCTTCCTGCTGCAAACAGCTCTCTTCCTTTTTTAGAGGTTTGCATTAAAATCACCTCCGATTATGAAACTTGATCCAAGTGATTTAAATAACGTGCAATAGTCTTGTTTAATTAAATTATATCTTGGTGGGCAATATATTGACGATACACTATATTCTTTGTTGTTATTTATAAATACTTTTAAGGTGACTACTTGCATAAATTCCTCTTCAATTTTAAGATCTATAAAGTGTTTGATGTTTTCTTTTACAACCACCGACGATCCTCACCTTGCCCTTCCTGCTGGATGAATGGTGTGGTAACAATTGTATCCATATATTTTAAGATATGAAGTTGAAGTAAAATGGGTTTCCGATACTAGGCATATATCTATTTTTTCAGTATTTAGAAAAATTTCTAATTCTGAAATATGTTGCATTAGCCATATGCATTCCAGGTGACTATTCTGAGGGGATATAATGATAAAATAGTCCAACGCCGGTTAACAAGATATTAACATTCGTGAGTTCCATCAAGAGACATCTTCCTTCTTCAGTTTAACTTCCACTTTCTTGTGACCTTACTCTAATTACAACGCACTATAACAATTTTGCAATTGCTCTCATTATTCAGAAAATGTTTCGAAAAGGTTTCGAGATGTTTCGAAGATCGGTTTATGAAAATTCGTGGTAGTCTTACTTTAGTGAGGGAAATTTCAAATTTGTTACTAAATACTACTTCTGAACAGACCCAACAAACCCAGTCTTTCATCGTTGCTCATGGTTCGAATCAATAGAGAATTATCAAAACGAACGGAAACGGTTTTGATTTTGATTGAGCCCGGAGATTGATTCAGTCGGGGAGCGAATTCATTTTGATTGCGTGTAGATCGTGTGAGTAAATGAATAAGGAGGACATTAAAATCCTCTACAATTTAAGAAAAGATGATAAAATAAGATTGAAGGATTGCACAATCCTGTAAAAATGATTAACGAAATATCAAACATGTTTGCTTTGCGTAGTCACGATTAAAAGTGTATTGTTGTGCTTGTCAATGTTATATGACAGCTGCATTATTTAAATTCATACAATGGCGATAACCGGCCATAATAGAGAACTTTATCGCGCAGTATCTGTATTTTCCAAATATTTTTTATTAAAATAGAACACTAATGTGCCGTAAGGGCTGTCATTTTGTTTTCTATTAATTTATCATATTGTTTTGCCGTGGAGCTGCATCTGCAGTAATGAAATACTCGCAGAACATAATCTGTGCTAAATTAACAGAAGATGAAGGTTTAAGGTTTGTTGAACGTTTCAAACCAAAGAATTGTGTTCTTAAGCTACAGTTACCTTGTTCAATTTGGTCAGAATAATCTTTCACATCTAAACCTGGCTTCAAATAGGCGTCGTTCTTCCTACGTAAATAATTTTGTAACTGGCAACATGTCATTACTACTTTTGAACTGGCAACATGTTATTACTTCTTTTCACGCTAATTTCAGTTTCAGGCTATAAAGAAAACCTCTATGCTATTCTGGCTGTCATGTCATGTACATCTTCGAAACGGATACTGTATCGACCTTAACCGAGAATAAAACCTTACCGTAACCGAGAATAAAATTTGCACCGTGTGTTAGCTTTTTTTAATCTTCCACCAACTGGTGCTTCTTTTATCGCGTTGTGATGATTTTATTGCAGAACCGTCGCTCAAAGTAGTTTATTTTACCAGCTCTAATTGGTTTCGAAAAGCATCATATATTATATACATAAGAGTACGTTATTGCCATAAGATCTTGAGTTCAAGTTTTTCATATTTGGGGTAGGAATAAATTCCATGCAGCCGAAACGGGAAAATAAACAATAAATCATAGAATTTTACTGATTGATAAATATTTAATTTATTTAATTTAATTTTAATTATCTACATACATTCTCCACACATGTAGAATATCAATTATCTACATGGTAAAACGTTTCCGCTCAGCCCCACTCAACTAAACATGTTTTTCAGTCTTTTATGTGGCTTGATCGTCAGTCGATTTTTCTTGAGTTACTTTTTTAGTAGAAGTGGTGGTCTTTTTGCAAGTTATAACATTTTGAACCGCACTGCCTTCTGAATTAGTACCGTTTGTTGCACCACCTTTAGCTTTTGATGCATTTGCAGATGCATCAGGCTGTTTTGATGCAGTTAGAGAAGTGGTTGAAGAACCACTCTCATTTGTTTTGTTTGTTTGTTTATTTTTAGATTCCATGTTTATTCCCGCTAGTAACACGAGAAATAAAGGTCGTCTATGACAAAGCTCTGCCTTATCATAAGAAGACTCACTCAAAAAAAAAATCCGGCGATTTTAACAAAAAAACACTGGTAAAATCAACAAAAAAAAACTGTTCGTTTTCAGCCAATGCTGCATTTCGTAAATATAGCATTTTTTAATTTGTAAACCTTACAACCATTTTGAATTAGCGGAAATTTTCGGATATTTTGTAAAATGTGTTCTCGTGTTTCGTAAAAACTGGTACAAAGCATGTCGTTCAGTATACAAAAACTATTGTAATATTTACGAAGCAATGATGTAAACTAATTATTATTTTTACAAAGCGGTTAAACCTAATTAATAGAAATTCGTTCTTATTATTAACATTTGTACTCCACATTGCGTTTAATAAACATTACAAGAATTATTTATAACACGGTAATTTCATACTAAGGTTTCTCTTATGAGGTAATCCAGTTAACTAGATCAACAACACATCTATGCAGATATAATTTAAATATCACATACATTTCACTATTAATTTGACTTTGTATAGTAATTGGAATTAAGTAGTAAAATTTGCTCTATTAACGAATTATCCGTTAATTCTACAACCAACACCTTACGAAGCTGGTGTTAAATTAACGAAAATCTTGTTAAATTTACAATTTTTTTTACGATGCCAAGTTTGTAAAAATACCACAATTATTGAAGAGAAACTTGTAAAAGTATGTTACAAATTCTCCCGCAAACAATACTAAATTTCTTTGTAAAAGTGAATTTGCACAGAAACCGGAATTACGAAATGAAATTTGTTTTATTTACGAATGCTTTGATAAATTTACAACGAAAATTTTACGAAACCTTACAAAAATTTTGTTAAGTTTACGAAAAAAAAATTACGATGTAAAATTTGTAAAAAAAACAGAATTATTTTTTTGAGTGTAGGTTTTAAAACCGAATGTCGCCTAATTCGGAGTTCGCATACTAAAGACTAAGCCTCACCTTAGCCATGCAGCTATCGGCGAATACAGTGCCACCTTAGCTGGAGTGACTGAAGCAGCTAAATACAATCTTTCACAAAAAGTAATTGCTTTTAACTGTAATCTAACCCTTCAGCGTTGCCGCAGATCCTCTTCTTTTGTCCAAAGGTTAACAAAGTTCACCACGAGAAGGCGGGGTTTGTAATAAAAAGGAGAGGCTAGAGCGTACCCAATATAATTAAGTATCGTTATTAGAACGCGACACTCTCAATTTGAATTCCCCCCCACCCCCCCCCCCCCCCCCATAAATTAAATGAATATTGCTGAGTATTAAAATGTAGATTAATAAAGTAGATGTATTTTTAATTCTGTAGCGTTAAGGAAGTTATTGGCACTGTGTACGACCAGGCTCGTATACAATGCTCTGGATTGTATACGAGCCTGGTCGTACACCAGACAAGTGACAGACCACATCCTTTTGGGGGGGAAAATATTCCAGGTAAATGGTTCAGGCGCTCGTCAGCGAACGCTACAGTAGCAGTATATCTGACATCAATTTTTGGTTTGATCATATCCCACAGTTTTTAACCGACCATAACTACTTAGATATTTTAAAAGATCCGACACGGATTTTCAACGGTGAAAAGTCAAATTTTTAGATAAATCCGAAAACGAAACATTTTCTGAACTACTAGTACTTCGGAGTACTCCGATATTATACAGAACTATACAGAACAACGATATTACAAGAAAACTATACAACTTTTATGATGGACTTTTTCGGTTAAACGTAGATTACTATTAAATCTAAATTATTTAATTAAAAAATAAATAAATTTTAAATTTTAACTTGGACAAATTTGAAAAAAGCTATCGCGAACTCAACCCGATTGTTTTTCAGAAAAACGCTGCTAGTAAAAGTTTCTAGGAACGTATGCAAATTCGACAGAGTGATAGGAAAAGCCTACTTAACAATAATGTTCACATTTTCGGCTAGTGGAATGAATATACCCTTAAAAATGTGTACCTGTGGATATTCAGATGGGTGCAGATTGGTACTAAATTTCCAATAGTTTATTTTGTAGACTTACGAGTATATACTAGCAATTACCATTAGTGGCGAGTAGACTATGCGTTAAAGTGGAAATCATTTGTTTAGCTCTGTACCCAAATGTCCCAAGAATATTGCAACCCGCTGATATCGCTGCATTTAAACCACCAAAAACGAGTTACAATAATAAAATTTTGGAGTGGCGGGGGAATAATCCAATGTGTCAGCTTACGGCGGAAATTTTGCTCCTATCTTATTCGAGGTTATATACATATAACAGTTTTTGTGCAGAAACAATAAAAAATGGTTTTAGTACATGTGGCCTATATCCAGTTGAAAAAATGGTTATTATAATTTATCAAGATGCCTGGGATGATCTATCATTAATTCTGATGGAGACCTTCAATACAATTTTAAGCTAATTCCCAATTGTGCAGTTGCAAAGTTTTGCGCTACTACTGGTGAAAGCATGATCGAGACATTTGAAAAACTGGTATTTGGGAAAAGTCGTGTGCTTATATTTGAACTCGGGAACTTCCGTTTGCTTGGCAGTCTACATAATACTGTGGGCAAAAAATAGTAAGACTTAGTGCATAGTTTTGAAATTTTTTGTTTACTTGTACATATCTCTTTTGTCCCCCTCAAAGTAATCCCCCCCGGCCTTAACATACTTGTGCCAACGTTTTTTCCAATCCTCGAAATAGTTGTTAAAGTCAATTTCCGGAAAAGCCTCCAATGTGCGTAGCGATTCACACTTAATGTCTTCAATTGACTCAAAACGGTTTCCCCGGAGCGTTCGTTTGAGTTTGCTGAACAATCAGAAATCGATGCGTTTTGCGTTTTACGGTGTATTCACTTAGCATTTTATCCGCACTTTAGTTGTATTATAATATTTGATGATTCCAGGTTTTTCATTGAGAGCCTCGTCAATCTCATTTGTTGCATGACAGAAGTATCACGGATTTGTTCTTTTTTGGAACATATGAATACACTGTTGCATCTTTCTTGCATGCAGAATTTGTCAAACCAGGTATACTAAGGTTTATAGGCTGCATATTAGCCGGTAAAAATGTTTTATTTCTTCTAACTGCCCCTACTAGCGTCATCTTTAACAGCTCAACGTTTTAGCCAACTGCAAATTTAATATTCCGCCCAAAGCCTTTATATAGTGCAACCAAATCTAAAACAGCGCGCTCACCGACATTTCTTTGACGAGGACCATCGGCTGGCTTTCCACCCATGACCGCTTTGAGATTAACCTCTCCAAAAATAGTAACATTCCAAATATAAAATTCTCCGTCATGTTAAACTTCAACATTTCTGTGTTATGGCGATCAAATTACGGTATGAATACAAATTCATATTGTGGTTGAACGATCATACACTTAAATGTAATTTGATCATTTTGTTTGCAATAAATGTTAGTTTTTTTTAGGTAAATGACATAGGTGAACTATGTATTGACCGAGGGAAATTGCACTTATTAATTTGTCTTTCCTCAGCATTTTTTTGGCATTCATGGCACGTTTTCGTACACCACCATGGCAGTTTGTGATGAAACCACAAAATTTTCGAAAAATTGTTTTTATGCATGGTGTGTGGCGGGTAGTTAGTTTTTGGACGGACCGGCGTTCAGGTCCAATTTAAGTATAAGTTTTTTTCTGCTAATTTTTTTTTTTTTTTTTTGATAAAGTTTTTTTTTGTAGTGCCGTGGACTGGTTTGAACGTGTGTTTAAATAAATAAATTTTAACTTGTCCGATAAGAAAGTATTTTTTTTTTGTGTCGAAATATTCGAGCATGTGCTAAATAAATTTGCTTAAAGTATTTTTTTTTTTTTTGGTGAATTTCATTTTACCCATTATAATGGTGTATAGTAGTCGGTGTGTAAAAACAATTTTTTTTTGGGCATTCCGTAAACTTCAAGTGGCAACATTTTGTATGATGATTGCATGTGTGCATTCATGTTTGCGTATACATATATTTCGTAAATTAATTAAGTAATTTTTGATTGTGAATGTAAGATCAGTTTTTATTTTGTATTAGTGTATTAGCGTTATACTAAGTTGTTTTTACACCTGTGACGTGGTTTGAAGTTGTTAAGGCAGCAAGGAAATACATAAAAAAAATTATTTTATAACTTCTTTTGTTTGGTATTGTGTGTATCTTGTATTTGTGTGGTAAACACAAGTCTCCATACCGTTAAAATATATTTGTTGCATCTAATTACATTTTGGAGAGATTGAGATCAACCGGCAAGGTAAGTGAATGAAAGTGTTTTATTATAAAATGTCTGGCTAGAAATCCAGACAATACAACCACAGTAGCGTTTGGCTTACTTCCCTAAATGGGCTGCTGGCCTAATTAACTGTTCAGGGGTCCGGTGTTCCCACCCAATCCCCGTAATAAGTTTATTTTTACCGCAGGCGGTAATCTAGGCCGCTACCCTAGCCTCCCTATCCCCACGGCCAAATTAACCTTTTCCGCTGAGCTAGCGGGTTAATGCCGCCTCATGGGGGGCGTAATAGGGTAGAGGCAATTAAATGTAATTTGGTTTGCCCTATAAATAATAGCGGCTTACCCGTTACAGCATTTGCTGAGTCACAAGCCCAAAAAACGTTTACTCCATATTTTGCTGGTTTGGATTGAATGTACTGTGTAAATCTCGCATGTCCCCTGAAAGGCAACAACGGTTCATCAACAGTTATAGATTCGGATGGCGTGTATCCCTTTTCGAGGTTTTTATTCATCATCAACCAAATATCTCTAATTGGAGACTAGATTTATCGGTTTCAAGACGTTCTCTTCGTGTGTTTGGTTCTCGAATCTAATAAATTGGAGCAATAGTTTACATTTATTACGAGACATAGCAGCTCTAATAAATGATAAAGAGGCCCACATTTCGTCGATATTCTCCTTATTGTTTCGATGAATACCAGCGATAATCAATCTTCCCAAAAATGTTTCAATATCGTCATCATCAAATAGTATAAACTCTTTTGATGGCGGCCGCTTCAAAACGACAGGATACATTACTTTTAATTTATTGTTGTAGTTCTCGACAAATCGTTTGCCTTTCTTATTGGCTTCTCGCAATATAATGTCATACATTTCGCAAGACAATATAGATTTTAAGATTTCTTTTGCCGAATATAATTCGCTGAATTTAGCAGGGCCACTTTTTTACCGTATAATATTAAGTTCTCATGTACGCCATGTAGTTCCATCCTTTCCAAAAAGCGTTTCATTTTCTTCTACATATGGTTGTTCAATTTCAATTAATATATAACAAATTCCTGTTCATTATCGATTATTCGTTGCTTATGCCGTTGGATTCTGGAATATATTCATCTTCGTTCGATGTAATGTATGGATCTTCCCCAACTTTAGAATCATCAGACTTTTCTAATAAATTTCGCAGTTCAGTAGATGCAAACCTACATTTAAATAACAACAATTTTTATTTTAATTTTTGCAAAAATATAAATAAAACATTTCTGTATTACCTTTGATTTTATCTTCTTCGAGAACAACTATTGCTTGATCCTGCACCACTATCCGTAATATAAAAATTCATCAATATTATTATTTTGAACACAACAAAATTTATTCTACTATTGTCAAATATCGTAGACCACTACTACTTAAAAACCGTCACAATTTACAAAAAAAAAAAAATTCTATTCGTAATTATAAGCCGAATTTTGAAATCTGATACACTCAAAAACAATGAAAATTACACACAAGGATAAGGATTAAATATTTGTAATTAAGAATAAACGATATACTGTTATTTTGTTTATTTAAATGTATTTTTAAAATTTACACTCAAAAATTAGAATTTTGAGATCAAAATACAAAATTTCAGAATACTTTCAAAGAAAAGAAATTTTAACTTTGAAATTATGTTAAATATTTCGGAAAACTGCTTCTTAGTTTTGGACTCTCAAATCAAGGAAATTAAATAAAAGTTTAAGAATATAGCACACGAATTCTGAATATTTTCAGATCAAATTCTCAATAGAAGAAAAGACAATATAAATTTCAGCAATTATTACACAATTCTGGAGCACTTTTAAAGTGCTAATTAATGCTCAAAATAAAATACAAGTTAGAGAAGACAGTGCACGTTCCAAAATATTTTCAACGCAAAAAATTCTCAAAACAAGAAACAAAAATAAAAACGTATTAACGGTGCGATTTAGGAACACTTCCAAAGCGAACAATTTTAGAAACGAAATAGTTTTGGGTTATTTAGGGTAAACAATTCAAAGGTTTATTCGTTTGAAACCAAATTTCTAAACGTTTCGGTAACCTCAGTTCGATGTATGTACTTCTCAAATCAAGAAAATTAAGGATACACTTTTTTATTTAGTGCATTCCAAAATACTTTCAAGACCAAAGATTTTCGAAACACGGACAAGATATATAAGATTGAGAATCAAATGAATGATTCAAGAGCAAACTTTCAAAGCAAACAGTTCTCAAAACAAAGAAAAAAATATACACATGAGAATTCCACAATTTCAACATTCTTCATAACGAAGAATTCTCAAAACAAGAAAATAAAATATCAGCTTGCAAAGACAGTGCTCCATTCCAGAAAATTTCCAAAACCAAAAATTCTCAAAACAAGAAAGAAAAATATAACTGAAAAATATAAATTGTATCAGCATTGTATACACGAAAATCATTAATTTTTTGGAAATACAATAAGTTTGCTTTGTTTGCTTATAACTTTCTCAAATCAATTCAAACTGCCACAAAATTGTTTTGACCAGTTTTCTGCACAATTTTATCGAATCAAATCAAGTTGAATCAAATTTGTGAAATATTTTGAAAATATTGTTTAACCATTACTTCCTCAAATCAAATAAAATTGTATCAAGATTGACTGTGTGAAAATTATATATTTTAGGAAATATATTGGGGAAATATGGTTAAGATCACTGTCTAGAATCAAACCATATTGTGTAAACATTGAATTTGTGAAACTCCTCAATTTTCTGGAAATTAAGTTTTCACTATACCTTTCTTAACCAAAATATAATAATGCCCCAAAGTGGCCAAATAGATTTTAATTAAGTAATTTTGGCCAAAACAGGCTGGGGAAATCACAATTTTAGTAGTTCACAGTTTTAACCCTAGAGCTGTACATGGGGCACTTATTGCTGCCCCTAACGATTTTCAAACTAATAGTAAACTTATAATTTATTCTATAACATACTAATAATTGTTGTTTAAATGAAAGAGATGGTTATATAGAAAGCACAAATATGCTATCCGAAATATATTTGTAGTGTCTGTTTGCGTGAGAGAACCAAGAAGAAAACAATGCCATTTCCATGTATTGGGGCATACAGTGCCCCATAAAATTAATAATGGATTTTGTATATATACTTTAAGAAAGAAAGAAAGAAAGAAAAGAAAATTCGTTAGAACAGGTAGTTGTTTGTGTAATTTGCGTGTGTTATGATAACTTAGTGATTTAAAAAAAACCGATGATTGAAACTCAAACAATTTTTGCGAAATATCCTCCTGAAACAAAACAAAACGAAGCTCCGGCAGTGAGCCTAATCGAGGAATGCGCGACATCGCACAAAACAAAAATTGTCAGCAAATTTAGTGGTCGCGTTTTTCTCATTCTGAGTAAAACGACAATTTTCGCAAAAGCTGCAAGAAAAAATCACGTTGCATTGTGTAATGAGGCATTTCCAAATAAAGTAGATGCATTCAAACAGCTCATACCAATATCGATTGTCGAAGCTATTTGTATTACGAATAGAAAATTGCTCGTTTAGCATATAAAAGACATTCGAACTATCGCAAGAATATGCGATATTGGACCTACATATCAATTTTCTATCGAGCTGTGATGTCTCTAGCAAGATTCGTACTAATAACTCGTTTTATTAGATTCGATGACACGACGCACGATTGTACGACAAGACCAGCTCACATCCAGTCGGACAAACTAGCTGCATTCCGTCATGTTTGGAGTTTATTTCAAAACAACGTTGCAGAGCACTTTATCCCGTTCAGAGAACGAACTTTATCCAGTTCCCATTGATGAGCAGTTGGTTGCAACACGAAGAAGATGTAGTTTCAAACAATACATTCCAAGCAAACCGGGAAAGTACGGGATACAAATTTGTACTACGAATTATCCATTAGCAGGAGAAATATATTTGGGCACACAGCCAGGGGAACAGATATCTCGACATATTGCTCACGATCTCGTGCTACGTCTTAGTGGCCGTTATATCAATAAAGATTTCAACTTCACCATGGATAATTTTTCACAAGTGTCCCTCTAGAAGAGGAGCTAAATAGAAGCAAAACAACTTGTATTTAACGTATTCGAAACAATTCACGTATTCGAATGAAATAAAACGTAGAAAAGCAAATTCTACTATTTGTGGGTTCTCTGATAACTTGCATATTACTAGTTATGTACACAACCCAAAATCGTGTTGCTTTTATTTATAGCACACGCGGATGAAGCTGTAGATACTAACACCCAAAAACCGCAAGTTATTTTGGACTTCAATGCTACGAAGGATGGTGTTGATACGTTCGATCAAATTAACTGTTTTATAACATGTTGCATTTAGGTGCCTTTGTTACCTACACATATTTCAACTGAGTAATCCGTTCGTTATAATTTTTTAAACCACTAAACAGCTTTACAATTAATTGATTATGAGATTACGAACATTACAATACTCCCGGAAATTCTGAACAATAAAATAAAACAAAGATTTGAAGCTTGCAAGCGTAATCGAAAAGAGCAAAAGATAATAAATTAAGGTACGCGAACAGTGCTATACGACAAGCGCAGAATTTTAATTTTAATGTTAAATGTTAATATTTTGGAATAATAGTTATGTAATATATTTTGAAAAATAAATCAAATGGATTCAAAATTGCTAATTCAACAAATTTTTGTATAGAACAAAAGTTTCAACTAGTAAAAATTCATTGCTCTGTTCTATACACAAAAATTTGTTGGATTAAGTATTTTATTCTGTAGGACATTCATTGTCCACCAAAAAATATTGGGACATTGAGTACCCCAAAGTACGACAAAGCGAAATAACTCATATGTACGGTTCTAGGGTTAAGTGGATTGAATTGTTCCACTTGGCATTAATGTTTTAATTTCGAGTGTATGTATACTTGGGTGGTAAACTAAAATTGGGTGCTGGCACAACATATTTACAACTACATTTGTTTGTACTAGTATCTAGTTTGCACCTAGTCCATACCTGTGTATTTAAAACACGCAATTGTGTCGATTTTGCTTGAATTACTCGCGTGAGAGACTCTTCCACCGATAAATGTTTATAATAACACATTCTAGCAGAAAAGCTTGATTTGATTTTTTTTTACCATATTAGAATATTGATCGTCTGAAGATATACAGATTCGGTAAAATCTCATACACATAAAAATATAATAATTCAATCAAATTTGTTTGAAAAAAGAGGTACAAGATGTATATGAATGAGCAACCTTAGCCTTGGTAGTGTTAAATTGTATTTTTACCGCTTCGCTACATACTCGTATAAAGCTTATACAGTCTATCGCCATACCAAACACAAAGAAAAATATTTCAAAAAACATTAAGAAAAATTTCACCTCCACTTTTGTCTTTTGTTGTTGTTGCTGCAATATTTATATACATCTATTTGTATTCCTCAGCCCTGCTGTATACACATATTTATTTTGTGTACTCGTGTATCATTTGTGAGTGCTGAGTGCCCCATATACCTATATGCATAAATATATATATATTTCATCTGTTCAATCCGGAACAGTTTTTCCTTTTTTCCGAAATCGTTGTTGTTGTTGTATATTTTAACACATTTCATCATTTATATCCCTTTCTTGCTTAGAAAACACCATTTATACAGAGATTCGAAATGATATAAAAAATATTTTCTGTGTAGCAGTTTGCAAGCTAAGATGAAAACAACAAAACTATATGGAAACTCTGAAAATGGTATAAAACGGTAAAAAGGAAGCTTTTTTGAATCCGTTGGAAATATTACGTATATAAACATTTTGTGTACATAACTTGAATGTACATATTTATGTATATATACGATTACATATATGAAATGGTAAGAAAGGTAATTTTCATGAAAAGAAGATGAATATTGTGAAATCCTTTTTTTGTGTGCTTTTCCATAATAGCATAATATTTGTATAAATAAATAGCTTTATATTTTTGAATTGGTTTTACACATTTTTTCGTAGTTGATTGATTTTTGTGTATGTGTGTTCAATAAGATTTAAAAAAAATTTTTTTTTTCTCTAAATTGCGGATTTTTCCCCGTTCAAGCTTAGTTATTTGATAGCATAGAATGTGTACAGTTTTATCTCGAGGTTTTTTACCGTAACGTTTTTTTTCCAGTATTTTGTCGAACTCATTGAAGTTTTAGGTGGTTTGGAAAATATGATTGGTTTATTTATCGAAAATGCAAATATGTTTGCTTGCATTCTAAATTGATTGGAAATAAATAAAATAACTGTTTGTATTTATTTAGGTGGAATTAAATTTATCACCATTTTATGTATACAAATAATTTTAATCTTGTTATATGTTGCAATTCTCTTAGAATATTTACTGTCTGGCTTATAGATGTTGAATCTGTAGGCTAGATAAATCTACTACAAAGACACATTAATTTCGATTTAATATTCAAATACATGCACTAAATGTGTAGCTATAAAACTGGAGCTATAAGATCCATTATAAATTTTATTAATACCGAAACTAATTTTGCTACACAGACTACTAGATCAAAAAAAAACAAATAGATTTTAATCAGCATTTCATTATGTATTAGAGGGAAATATTAGGTTACAATTTGTTAATTCTAATTTAATTTTAAAACTTTGAGATTTACGTTCAGCTGTGATGTTTCAATCAAACTCGAAAAATTTACAGACTAAACCAAAATTAATATTTAGGTTTAATTTTATTATAGAACTAAAAATGTTTGTACTTCTCAACACTAAAATCACATGTTGTTGAAACCGCATTGGCTCAAATAAGATTAAGTTAGAGCTTAGATTTAAAATTAATTAAATTTTATCGGTGTGAACTGCCAAAATAACAAAATGTGCACTGCGACATTTAAATGTCAAATATTATATCAAATGCCACTATATCAATTAAAATAACAAATTTATGAGTGAAATTCCAAATTTACATTTACAAACATCATCTGATAAGTGTATATTTAAAGCTATCCAAAGTACAACGATACATAAAAATTCAGGAAACCAAATCTTAAATAAACGAAGTTCACCTAGAAATATGAGTGAAATCCATAATTTATTACATCAATTTATCATTTATTCGCATTTATTATTCAAAATTTGAACAAATTTAAGTCCGAGTTCAGTAGTTATATATAGACATGTTATGTGTTATTATCGGCCATGTTTACTTTGACAACAACAACAATGTTTGGCAAAAACAAAACTTTCACTATGATTTAAATATAAATCATTATTAGTCCCAATTTGAACAAATTAAAATCCGAGTTCAGTAGTTAAACATCTAGTCCTCTTAAGTATTTTATGTGTTATTATCGGCCATGTTTACTTTGACAACAACAACAATGTTTGACAAAAACAAAAATTTCACTATTATTTAAATATAAATCATTATTAATCCCAATTTGAACAAATTAAAATCCGAGTTCAGTAGTTATATATAGACATCTAGTCCTCTTAAGTATTTTATGCGTTATTATCGGCCATGTTTACTTTGACAACAACAACAATGTTTGACAAAAACAAAAATTTCACTATGATTTAATTGTAAATCACTATTAATCCCAATTTGAACAAATTAAAATCCGAGTTCAGTAGTTATATATAGACATCTAGTCCTCATAAGTATTTTACGTGTTATTATCGGCCATGTTTACTTTGACAACAACAACAATGTTTGACAAAAACAAAAATTTCACTATGATTTAAATATAAATCATTATTAATCCCAATTTGAACAAATTAAAATCCGAGTTCAGTAGTTATGTATAGACATCTAGTCCTTATAAGTATTTTATGTGTTATTATCGGCCATGTTTACTTTGACAACAACAACAATGTTTGACAAAAACAAAAATTTCACTAAGATTTAAATATAAATCATTATTAGTCCCAATTTGAACAAATTAAAATCCGAGTTCAGTAGTTATATATAAACATCTAGTCCTTATAAGTATTTTATGTGTTATTATCGGCCATGTTCAAGTTGACAACAACAACAATGTTTGACAAAAACAAAAATTTCACTACGATTTAAATATAAATCATTATTAATCCCAATTTGAACAAATTAAAATCCGAGTTCAGTAGTTATATATAAACATCTAGTCCTTATAAGTATTTTATGTGTAATTATCGGCCATGTTCAAGTTGACAACAACAACAATGTTTGACAAAAACAAAAATTTCACTACGATTTAAATATAAATCATTATTAATCCCAATTTGAACAAATTAAAATCCGAGTTCAGTAGTTATGTATAGACATCTAGTCCTTATAAGTATTTTATGTGTTATTATCGGCCATGTTTACTTTGACAACAACAACAATGTTTGACAAAAACAAAACTTTCACTATGATTTAAATATAAATCATTATTAGTCCCAATTTGAACAAATTAAAATCCGAGTTCAGTAGTTAAACATCTAGTCCTCTTAAGTATTTTATGTGTTATTATCGGCCATGTTTACTTTGACAACAACAACAATGTTTGACAAAAACAAAAATTTCACTATTATTTAAATATAAATCATTATTAATCCCAATTTGAACAAATTAAATTCCGAGTTCAGTAGTTATATATAAACATCTAGTCCTCTTAAGTATTTTATGCGTTATTATCGGCCATGTTTACTTTGACAACAACAACAATGTTTGACAAAAACAAAAATTTCACTACGATTTAAATATAAATCATTATTAATCCCAATTTGAACAAATTAAAATCCGAGTTCAGTAGTTATGTATAGACATCTAGTCCTTATAAGTATTATATGTGTTATTATCGGCCATGTTTACTTTGACAACAACAACAATGTTTGACAAAAACAAAAATTTCACTATGATTTAAATATAAATCATTATTAGTCCCAATTTGAACAAATTAAAATCCGAGTTCAGTAGTTATATATAAACATCTAGTCCTTATAAGTATTTTATGTGTTATTATCGGCCATGTTCAAGTTGACAACAACAACAATGTTTGACAAAAACAAAAATTTCACTATGATTTAAATATAAATCATTATTAATCCCAATTTGAACAAACTAAAATCCGAGTTCAGTAGTTATATATAGACATCTAGTCCTCTTAAGTATTTTATGCGTTATTATCGGCCATGTTTACTTTGACAACAACAACAATGTTTGACAAAAACAAAAATTTCACTACGATTTAAATATAAATCATTATTAATCCCAATTTGAACAAATTAAAATCCGAGTTCAGTAGTTATGTATAGACATCTAGTCCTTATAAGTATTTTATGTGTTATTATCGGCCATGTTTACTTTGACAACAACAACAATGTTTGACAAAAACAAAAATTTCACTATGATTTAAATATAAATCATTATTAGTCCCAATTTGAACAAATTAAAATCCGAGTTCAGTAGTTATATATAAACATCTAGTCCTTATAAGTATTTTATGTGTTATTACCGGCCATGTTTACTTTGACAACAACAACAATGTTTGACAAAAACAAAAATTTCACTATTATTTAAATATAAATCATTATTAATCCCAATTTGAACAAACTAAAATCCGAGTTCAGTAGTTATATATAGACATCTAGTCCTCTTAAGTATTTTATGCGTTATTATCGGCCATGTTTACTTTGACAACAACAACAATGTTTGACAAAAACAAAAATTTCACTACGATTTAAATATAAATCATTATTAATCCCAATTTGAACAAATTAAAATCCGAGTTCAGTAGTTATGTATAGACATCTAGTCCTTATAAGTATTTTATGTGTTATTATCGGCCATGTTTACTTTGACAACAACAACAATGTTTGACAAAAACAAAAATTTCACTATGATTTAAATATAAATCATTATTAGTCCCAATTTGAACAAATTAAAATCCGAGTTCAGTAGTTATATATAAACATCTAGTCCTTATAAGTATTTTATGTGTTATTATCGGCCATGTTCAAGTTGACAACAACAACAATGTTTGACAAAAACAAAAATTTCACTACGATTTAAATATAAATCATTATTAATCCCAATTTGAACAAATTAAAATCCGAGTTCAGTAGTTATGTATAGACATCTAGTCCTTATAAGTATTTTATGTGTTATTATCGGCCATGTTTACTTTGACAACAACAACAATGTTTGACAAAAACAAAAATTTCACTATGATTTAAATATAAATCATTATTAGTCCCAATTTGAACAAATTAAAATCCGAGTTCAGTAGTTATATATAAACATCTAGTCCTTATAAGTATTTTATGTGTTATTACCGGCCATGTTTACTTTGACAACAACAACAATGTTTGACAAAAACAAAAATTTCACTATGATTTAAATATAAATCATTATTAATCCCAATTTGAACAAACTAAAATCCGAGTTCAGTAGTTATATATAGACATCTAGTCCTCTTAAGTATTTTATGCGTTATTATCGGCCATGTTTACTTTGACAACAACAACAATGTTTGACAAAAACAAAAATTTCACTACGATTTAAATATAAATCATTATTAATCCCAATTTGAACAAATTAAAATCCGAGTTCAGTAGTTATATATAGACATCTAGTCCTCTTAAGTATTTTATGCGTTATTATCGGCCATGTTTACTTTGACAACAACAACAATGTTTGACAAAAACAAAAATTTCACTACGATTTAAATATAAATCATTATTAATCCCAATTTGAACAAATTAAAATCCGAGTTCAGTAGTTATGTATAGACATCTAGTCCTTATAAGTATTTTATGTGTTATTATCGGCCATGTTTACTTTGACAACAACAACAATGTTTGACAAAAACAAAAATTTCACTATGATTTAAATATAAATCATTATTAGTCCCAATTTGAACAAATTAAAATCCGAGTTCAGTAGTTATATATAAACATCTAGTCCTTATAAGTATTTTATGTGTTATTATCGGCCATGTTCAAGTTGACAACAACAACAATGTTTGACAAAAACAAAACTTTCACTATGATTTAAATATAAATCATTATTAGTCCCAATTTGAACAAATTAAAATCCGAGTTCAGTAGTTAAACATCTAGTCCTCTTAAGTATTTTATGTGTTATTATCGGCCATGTTTACTTTGACAACAACAACAATGTTTGACAATAACAAAAATTTCACTACGATTTAAATATAAATCATTATTAATCCCAATTTGAACAAATTAAAATCCGAGTTCAGTAGTTATGTATAGACATCTAGTCCTTATAAGTATTTTATGTGTTATTATCGGCCATGTTTACTTTGACAACAACAACAATGTTTGACAAAAACAAAAATTTCACTATGATTTAAATATAAATCATTATTAGTCCCAATTTGAACAAATTAAAATCCGAGTTCAGTAGTTATATATAAACATCTAGTCCTTATAAGTATTTTATGTGTTATTATCGGCCATGTTCAAGTTGACAACAACAACAATGTTTGACAAAAACAAAAATTTCACTACGATTTAAATATAAATCATTATTAATCCCAATTTGAACAAATTAAAATCCGAGTTCAGTAGTTATGTATAGACATCTAGTCCTTATAAGTATTTTATGTGTTATTATCGGCCATGTTTACTTTGACAACAACAACAATGTTTGACAAAAACAAAAATTTCACTATGATTTAAATATAAATCATTATTAGTCCCAATTTGAACAAATTAAAATCCGAGTTCAGTAGTTATATATAAACATCTAGTCCTTATAAGTATTTTATGTGTTATTACCGGCCATGTTTACTTTGACAACAACAACAATGTTTGACAAAAACAAAAATTTCACTATGATTTAAATATAAATCATTATTAATCCCAATTTGAACAAACTAAAATCCGAGTTCAGTAGTTATATATAGACATCTAGTCCTCTTAAGTATTTTATGCGTTATTATCGGCCATGTTTACTTTGACAACAACAACAATGTTTGACAAAAACAAAAATTTCACTACGATTTAAATATAAATCATTATTAATCCCAATTTGAACAAATTAAAATCCGAGTTCAGTAGTTATATATAGACATCTAGTCCTCTTAAGTATTTTATGCGTTATTATCGGCCATGTTTACTTTGACAACAACAACAATGTTTGACAAAAACAAAAATTTCACTACGATTTAAATATAAATCATTATTAATCCCAATTTGAACAAATTAAAATCCGAGTTCAGTAGTTATGTATAGACATCTAGTCCTTATAAGTATTTTATGTGTTATTATCGGCCATGTTTACTTTGACAACAACAACAATGTTTGACAAAAACAAAAATTTCACTACGATTTAAATATAAATCATTATTAATCCCAATTTGAACAAATTAAAATCCGAGTTCAGTAGTTATGTATAGACATCTAGTCCTTATAAGTATTTTATGTGTTATTACCGGCCATGTTTACTTTGACAACAACAACAATGTTTGACAAAAACAAAAATTTCACTATGATTTAAATATAAATCATTATTAATCCCAATTTGAACAAACTAAAATCCGAGTTCAGTAGTTATATATAGACATCTAGTCCTCTTAAGTATTTTATGTGTTATTATCGGCCATGTTTACTTTGACAACAACAACAATGTTTGACAAAAACAAAAATTTCACTACGATTTAAATATAAATCATTATTAATCCCAATTTGAACAAATTAAAATCCGAGTTCAGTAGTTATGTATAGACATCTAGTCCTTATAAGTATTTTATGTGTTATTATCGGCCATGTTTACTTTGACAACAACAACAATGTTTGACAAAAACAAAAATTTCACTATGATTTAAATATAAATCATTATTAGTCCCAATTTGAACAAATTAAAATCCGAGTTCAGTAGTTATATATAAACATCTAGTCCTTATAAGTATTTTATGTGTTATTATCGGCCATGTTTACTTTGACAACAACAACAATGTTTGACAAAAACAAAAATTTCACTATGATTTAAATATAAATCATTATTAATCCCAATTTGAACAAATTAAACTCCGAGTTCAGTAGTCATATATAGACATCTAGTCCTCGTAAGTATTTTATGTGTTATTATCGGCCATGTTCAAGTTGACAACAACAACAATGTTTGACAAAAACAAAAATTTCACTATGATTTAAATATAAATCATTATTAGTCCCAATTTGAACAAATTAAAATCCGAGTTCAGTAGTTATATATAAACATCTAGTCCTTATAAGTATTTTATGTGTTATTAACGGCCATGTTTACTTTGACAACAACAACAATGTTTGACAAAAACAAAAATTTCACTATGATTTAAATATAAATCATTATTAATCCCAATTTGAACAAATTAAAATCCGAGTTCAGTAGTTATATATAGACATCTAGTCCTCTTAAGTATTTTATGCGTTATTATCGGCCATGTTTACTTTGACAACAACAACAATGTTTGACAAAAACAAAAATTTCACTACGATTTAAATACAAATCAGTATTAATCCCAATTTGAACAAATTAAAATCCGAGTTCAGTAGTTATGTATAGACATCTAGTCCTTATAAGTATTTTATGTGTTATTACCGGCCATGTTTACTTTGACAACAACAACAATGTTTGACAAAAACAAAAATTTCACTATGATTTAAATATAAATCATTATTAGTCCCAATTTGAACAAATTAAAATCCGAGTTCAGTAGTTATATATAAACATCTAGTCCTTATAAGTATTTTATGTGTTATTATCGGCCATGTTTACTTAGACAACAACAACAATGTTTGACAAAAACAAAAATTTCACTATGATTTAAATATAAATCATTATTAATCCCAATTTGAACAAATTAAAATCCGAGTTCAGTAGTCATATATAGACATCTAGTCCTCGTAAGTATTTTATGTGTTATTATCGGCCATGTTCAAGTTGACAACAACAACAATGTTTGACAAAAACAAAAATGTCACTATGATTTAAATATAAATCAATATTAATCCCAATTTGAACAAATTAAAATCCGAGTTCATTAGTTACTTATAGACATCTAGTCCTCATAAGTATTTTATGTGTTATTATCGGCCATGTTTACTTTGACAACAACAACAACGTTTGACAAAAACAAAAATTTCACTATGATTTAAATATAAATCAGTATTAATCCCAATTTGAACCAATTAAAATCCGAGTTCAGTAGTTATATATAGGCATCTAGTCCCCATAAGTAGTTTATGTTTTATTATCGGCCATGTTAACATTGACAACAACAACAATGTTTGACAAAAACAAAAATTTCACTATGATTTAAATATAAATCAGTATTAATCCCAATTTGAACAAATTAAAAACCGAGTTCAGTAGTTATATATAGACATCTAGTCCTTATAAGTATTTTATGTTTTATTATCGGCCATGTTAACTTTGACAACAACAACAATGTTTGACAAAAACAAAAATGTCACCATGATTTAAATATAAATCAATATTAATCCCAATTTGAACAAATTAAAATCCGATTTCAGTAGTTATGTATAGACATCTAGTCCTTATAAGTATTTTTTGTGTTATTATCGGTCATGTTTACTTTGACAACAACAACAATGTTTGACAAAAACAAAATTTATACTCTGACTTAAATATAAGTCAGTATTAATCCCAATTTGATCAAATTTTAATACGAGTTCAGTAGTTATATATAAACACCTAGCCCTCATAAGCATTTTATGTGTTATTATCGTCCATTGGATAGAGCAATTTCGCAAGGATCCTCTGATTGGATAATTTCCCAAGATAGAAGTATTTTTTTGAAATGGATTGCTAAACGGCCGGTACACTTTCTGATTTATTTCCATAATCCCGTAGAATTAACTCACGTAAATAGAAAGCAGAAAAACGGAACGTCGCAGCAAATATCGTATCCCACATTAGTCTTGGATAACAATCGGCATATGGGATATGTCGATAAGGCCGACACGATGAAAAGCCTTTATGATATAGACCGAAATTCTACCAAATGGTATCATAGAATACTATGTCATTTTGTAGTCTATAACTCTTTTGTGATATTTACTAAACGAAATTCTGGAAAATCGTTAAATTTAAAAGATTTCCGCATTTCAATTGTCCATGAGCTGGTTGGGGCAAAATATAATAATATGCCATCTGTTTCAAAAGCCAAAACCAACCAATTCCGAAACAATGTACCATTCTGTTAGAGATACGCTTTGATAAAGCATTGCATACCCTAAATCATTCAACTTCCAGACGCCAAGAACACGTTGGATGTGCAATACCTGCAATGTTGGTTTGTGTCTAACTGCAGAACGTTACCTTTCTGTTCCTAGTGTCATTAAAATGAAACCACCCTTTAAACCAATTATCTGACAAAAAAAATAAATGTCTCAAAAATACTCGTACATATTATTTAGTATATTTTGATTAATATTCACACAAAATATTTTCAAAGATCTAGAAATTTGAAGATCCGTCCTCAAAGGGTTAAAACTGCAACTGTTTTTTTTGTATTAACAATTGTCAAATATTTATCAAACTAACACTTAACTAACTCTTGACTACTACTTATCTGTACCCGAGTCAAGTCTATCAAATTGAACAATCTTTCATATACCTCCATCTCGTTATATGTAAGAGGGTATACGGTAGGTAGGCTTGGCGTATCCGGGATCCTTGCTTAGTCTTTGCTGTACAAGTTAAAAAAATAAATTTAAAAATTTTGACTTTTAAATTTTGTTTTACAAAATTTTTGAATATGGATTTCCGAAATAGGAATTTTTTATATGCAGAAAAGATATTTGTTTTTTGCAGAATTGATTTGGAATTTTATTTTCTTCTAATTGTATCTCCATTCCGTTTTTTTAATATTCAAGACTGTTTGACAAAAATTTCTGTAGATGCAATTTCCCGATATAGAATAAAGTGTGAAGTATATTCGAGATAAATAAAGTTAAATATGTTATTTGAATCTGAGACTCAATATTAGACATATCTAGCTTAAATGATTTTGTTAAAATATTGGGACATTTTAGCACTTATTTTTTGCCAATTCTGGAAAAAAACAATTTTTGGCATGTAGGGTTTCGCACAACCAACTATAGTAAATCATATACTTTAATATATTTAAACGGAACTATGAGCATGCATACATTTCTGAAAGTTCATTATTTAAAATCTCAATCGGATATAGCTAAGCAAAAAGCTCTGAGTGCAACTTTTAAACTTGTATCTTTCCATCCTATTGAATCAATTTCAGTCACCGATCTAACCCCAAACAGAATTAAAGACAAAAAGGACAAAATTTTTGCCTGCTCGTTTTACTAATCTACTTAAAAATAATAGCAGATGTTTTCAATATTATGATTGATGAAATATAGGTAAAATATTATTTTGTAGCAAAATGAGGGTTACAATATTTTTTAGGATTAAGATATTAAATCAAGAAAAGATGGTTTAGCCTAGATTACTATATTTATGAACAAATATTCATTATTCAATTCAGACATTCTAAATATAGCCTTTAAGCGGTTGGGGTTTATCTCTATAAAAATTGTAGATTACAATTTTAAGAACTATTTCGAATATACTGGAACGCGTAAACATTTCACTATGCTTTGTTTTATTACAACAAGCAGACCGAATTTATTTTTCATCTTTGGCTTTGTGGTGCTCAAATATGCTTTTTTCTAGGTCATCATATTAAAGAAAATTGTACACGCGCCTCTATGATATTACACAAAGTTAAAAACAAAATATAATTATGCCAAGTTTTGTCTTTAAATGCTGTTGCTGTATTATATACAATGAATCTAGGGCTTAAAGAAACTTCTAAATTTATGGTCTGGTACCGATAATTTGTTTTATATTGTTCGAGGGCAATTTGGTATAAATTTTCGACCCAATAATATTCCAAATAATATTTATGAATATTTAAAAAAATTATAAAGACTTCTTATAAAAGTTGTGGGTGTTATAATATAACCTCAAAAACTTTGTTGGGATATTATGGTGGGATGTATGAGGTATAACCGACACAAAAAAGTATTTGGTTGGTTTGTATAAGAACTGTATATGTATATATATAGAAGCAGTTGTATATATATAGTATTCTTTTGGGTACCTTTAAATATGTACGTATATAATGATAAAGGTTGAAACGGCTTAAATTTTAAAGCTTTTTTCTTTTGTGTGTATACATGTTATACATACTTGAGCTTAATTTATTTCGGAAAATCACCAAAATATAAATTCCATTTAAACATCTTAAATTCAAATATCTGTAAATTTTTAGAGAATTTTTCAACTTATTAAATTATTATTTTCTTCATTCTAGATTACTCTCCGTATATATAAATATAGTATGTTGATGGTACGGTATTCCTTTGATAATTTTTTTCGTTCCAAGACGTTTCATCTTTTCAAATTTTATAATTTTTGCGTATCAGATTTTTTGCGTATTATAACAGAAAAAAAAGTTGCTATTTTATTTTGCTTATATACTAATACGTTCTGCTTGAACGTACCGTGTATACCAAGAAGAGCGCTATTTGAATTTTTGATTATATTTTAACAACAACAACATTACAAAAATTTGATAGAAAAATCTTATATATTTTTTGGATTTTCAGCGAGCAAGTAAAATTAAGAAAAATTTACAAAATGAAGATAAAAACTGTCTAATTGAGTTAAAAGAGAAATTGGAAGATTAGAATTTATGTAGTTCAAAGCTCTGTGTATATAATTTTCCCATATAGCTGAGTATGGCATTATTATTTAGCTAATAAGCGCATCTTCTTCGTAAAATCGCTTTTACTTTTGTACATGTGAATAAACCTCGAAATAGTTTTCATCTATAGTGTTATGGTTCATCACAGATTTGTTTTAATTATATTAAGAATCCAACAAAGCCAATTTACTTCTTTGGTTGTGTATAATCAAAACACAATCCACATATTTTTGTGTAGGGTACATTGCTTTGTTAAAACTTTTTCAATATCTTGAAGAAGTAATAAAATATTAAAAACTTTGAGGTGAGCCCTAATATCCTGTGACCAGTTGCCCGATTTTATTTTAATCCATGTATATTCAATGTTATAAATTGTGGTAATAGAAATTGATTCATAGACCTCTTATTCAAGTGAACTAACACAATCCATAACAAGATTTTGCAATTTCCCATTTTTGGATGAGAACATTGTATAATTGGCGAAAAATGCCACGATATCCTCGTCATATGAATTTCGCCAAATAATAATCTAATATAGATTTGTTTGAGTTGTCTGGGAATTTATATTTGTAAAATCATTTGGCATCGATTAACAACAAAACAACTTTAATTTTAGGTAGGTTTTCGACATTTTATCATTTTATTTAAATTCGTCATAAGATTTCGACAAAATAATGAAATTTAATAGTAACTAAATTCCAAGCTTAGTCAAGGAATACTTATTTCTACCCTACATTCAACAAATTTTTTCAGTTCTATTTATAAAGGTCAAACTAAATGATCATTCTCGTTTTTTGACAACTCAAATTTTATCTTAGAAAACTTAGGACGGTTCGTACGATTTCGGATGGTGAATAGTATTTACTTTCAATGGATTTTGAAAAATCAAAAGTTTAAAATATTTTACACCTTTGAAGTTAGACCTTAACTACTAACGATTTAGGACTACCAACAAAAACAAACGAAAGTGGTTTTGTATTGGAAAAATTAAATAAAAGTGATATTTTTTCGCGAAATATTAAAATATTTGAATAATTTTCCAATTAAATTTATTATTCGTAAAAAAAAACTTTTTCGGATTAGCGTAGTTAAATAAACAATTTACTCATCTTTTCTACTCAAAGAATACAGTGGTTTCTTAAAAATTGAATATTTTGAGATTGAATAATAAACATATTCTCCTTCAAGTTCAAACTTCTAAACCATTTAAAAGCTTGAGGGATTCTCGTAGTCAAATAAATTCTTTAATAGCCTGCGCGCAATACTAAGAATTTAGGATTTGCTTAAAAAATCGAACATCCCGCGAACGAATACGTTTATCTTCTAAATTTTTATGATTTTCTCAAAGGTTTTGATTAGGAATTTCAAACTTCTAAACCATTTAAAAGCTTGTGGGATTCTCGTGGTCAAATAAATTATTTAATAACCTGCGCGAATACGTTTATTTCCTAAATTTTTATGATTTTCTGAAAGATTTCGATTAATTTCAAACTTCTAAATCATTTGAAAGCTTGAAGGATTCTCGTGGTCAAATACATACTCTAATAACCTGCGCGAAATTCTAAAAATTTAGGACTTTCTTTAAAAATCGATCATCTCGCGAACGAATACGTTTATCTCCTAAATTTTTATGATTTTCTAAAAGGTTTCGATAGGAAATTTTAAACTTCTAAACCATTTAAAATCTTGTGGGATTCTCATGGTCAAATATACATACTTTAATAACCTGCGCAATACTGAGAATTTAGGATTTTCTTAGTAAACTTAATATCTCGCGAAAAAATAAGTTTATCTCCTAAATTTTTCTGGTTTTCTGAAAGGTTTCGATTAGGAATTTCAAACTTCTAAACCATTTAAAAGCTTGTGGGATTCTCGTAGTAAAATAAATTCTTTAATAACCTGCGCGCAATACTAAAAATTTAGGACTTTCTTAAAAAATCGAACATCTCGCGAACGAATACGTTTATCTCCTAAATTTTTATGATTTTCTCAAAGGTTCCGATGAATTTCAAACTTCTAAACCATTTGAATGCTTGAAGGATTCTCGTGGTCAAATACATTTTATTACTAATATTAGGGGTTGTAGTTGTGTTTTTTTAATCACAGATCGTAATCTGTTGATGAAAATTTCCTTTTGCATCCTGCCCCTATCGGAATTCGCACCCGGTACCTCCCGAATCAAACGCTAAAGCTTTAATCACTGTGTTATTTGGCCGTGACCCCGTTTATTGTTAGTGATGTGTATAGCACTAATGAACTCCTCTCAAAATAGTGCAACACTAAATCTGTAGTGAAATATTTTAAAAATTCGTCAAAATGTCTTTGTTATTTTATTTCTCATTTTTTTATTTGTTAGTTTAGGATCAATTTAGTTTAAACTTCAAAAGCTTGCACAGGCGTGTGAAATTTGTGCATCGCTATTCCTAAAATTATTTATACTCTACTTAGGTCTAACTTCATATGCATAAAATTGACTAGTAGTAATTCAAAATCTTAATGAAACAAAATCAGAATGCCAATCGAATAATTGAGAAAATTTGAAGATGGGAATTCAACAAATTTTCATTGTAAAATAAGAAAACATATGGCAAATTATTTGGCTTGGATAACACAATCAACCTAACCTTATTTTTGGCCACCCAACCAACGATGTCAGATGACCAAATCTCGAACTCAATTAATTTCAAAATCTGACCTGAATCCATTTCAATTAAACATCGGGAATAAATTCATCTATTTCTACTGAACTCTTTAAGCTGGCCTGCATATAATTACAAGTGTGTGGGTAAACTAATTTCATTCTAAATATTTTTTTACTAAAAAGAACCTTTAACAAAAATAACGAATGCCCACAAAAATCTGTAACTCGGTATTAACCATAATCCTAGAACCTTATACTCATGAAAGAGTTAAACTAGGACAAAGCCATTTATTTTTCGTAATGATGGCCAACATAATTTTTTTTTAAGTTTTCGATCAATGAAGAACGATTTAAACATAAACTAAAACTATTCAAATCACGCTAGAAAAAAATTAGGAAAACTAAAAAAAAAATTTTGCTCATTCACCTACTATGGAAATCATGTACTCGTGTACAATTAGACAGTTCCAGTCTAAAATGCATAAGGACTAACACTACAATAAAACCTGTAGCTGCCATGGAAATTCATAACAATCATCTCTCAGTTGGAAGGCAACTATCCCATAATACGATGACCTATATTGAGATCCAAAAGCAGAAAACGAATAATGATTTCATAGAGTTTTGGCAAAACGTTTGAACTCTTACGCTGCAATAGGCAGCTGACTATAATACATCTATTTGATATGAACAAAATAATGCAGAACTGGCTGAAGGTGAGATATGCCAAGCCATATGTTCTATGAAACGACGTCCAAATATTTCTACCAAACAACCAGCTCGATTAATATATTAACCACTCACTCACCCTTATTTTAGTAGTGTGGGAAATAACCTAGTTTGCTTTAGTTGCTCAGACATTGCTCACAAAGGCACAATTACACCAAAAAATTGCACAGCAATTTTAATTGTCACTTTATTCATACAGAAATTCACAAATTTTTCCAGTAAAAGTATCAACGTTTCTCACAGCGCTAGCAGAAAGTAAGAGATGTAAATCCTCTTCTATTTTTCTTGTTGAGGCTTACGAAAACCTTTGTATATAGCACCTCCAATTACATTTCCAGCTTCGCTGATAACCCATTTCGCTCTTGTGGATTACATTGCCAAACAAGTTGTCCTTCTTTCAAAATTTTATTGCTTGTACGTAAGTCATACCGAGTATTCAATCGATGAGTTGCTACCCTAATTTTGTCACTTCTACATTTGTGCATCAAGTTCTTCTTGCATTTCACCGACGTAATTACACTTGACCATAAAACGCTGATGAAGCCACAACACCAAATTTAATATCTGCTGATATAGTCGTGTGTTGCTGATCGAAAAGCCCCCAGAAGCAACTGTATATGTATGTTTGTAGTCGAACACATTTTTATTTCCATCATTTGCTTAATAATAACCATCGCACTGAGGGTGCAAGAGCGTAGTTCTTGTCGTATTTAAGCCGAATAACTAGCAAATTTTCGGAAATGTCAACGATTCAAAATTTCTTTCTTCGCCTGAGTAAATAACGATTAAGTCGGTGGGTCGAAACATACCTATTTTTACATTTAATATAATGGAATGGTACTGACGCATCTATTGCAATTCATTCAAACGGTACACCGACGTTGTACTGTTGAAATGATCCTCTGATTTTTCATGCTACTTTTTTCACGAGTGCACATTAAACACTTTTTGACACAATTTCGCTTCCGACTTCTACATCGTTGACTTCTAACTGTTTTATTAATTCTGAGATGGCCTCCACTTAAAGTTATTGATTAAATACATTTTTCGACCAGTGTTTGAAAAAATGTATAACTTTGCCGTCCGAGTACCCTTGTAACACGACATCATTTGCAAATGCTATTCTAGTAAATGATCCTTCCGGATTAATTCATCTGTCCATTCTTCGAGGGCTAGCACTTTCATAAGTAATACATCGATTATGTCCTCCTTTCTTTTCATTCGTCAAAATCATAACCTAGTCGTCATTTGATTCAATGTGACACCTGTCCATCTGGATTCTGGAATTATAGCAATCTTCGTAACGTCCCATGTGAGTTTGTAAATGGAATTTATGGCCAGAGCTATTTATGAAAATGTTTGAAGCATTCCATTTGTAAGGATGGAAACTAAAATCGAGAAGTAACTAAAAGTTTATGCCTAACGAAGAAATATTAAAGAAAATTTTACCAATCAGCCGACGATTTCATTGCGATTATCTGTTAGTTCATTGAGTCAACAACATGCGCACTGAGTTCAGGAAAATTTCTTGGATGTTGTTACCCTTAATGGCATGCACAATTAACATCGATAAGTAACTAAAAGTTTATTCTTTACGAAAAAATATTAAAAAAGATTTTGCAAATCAGCCCACGATCTACTAATGATTTTCTGCTACTCCGCTGAGTCAACAAGATTTGTGTTGGGTTTTCGGTAAATCCCTTGAATTTTGTTACAACTAAAATCGAGAACTAACTAAAAGTTTATGATCCACGAAAAAATATTTAAAAAAATTGTGCCAAACAGCCAACGATCTCATTACAATATTTTATTGGTCCATTGAGTCATAAACGTGCGTGCTGAGTTTTAGGGAAATCCCTTAAATTTTGCTACCCTGATGGCATGTACAACTAAAATCGAGAAGTAAGTAGAACTTTATGTTCCACGAAAAAATATTTAAAAAGATATGCAAATACTAGATTTACAAAGGAAACCCGTTCAAACGGTTTGTCTTCTTCGTGAATTCGTGTAACATAATTTTTATCGTTAATTCGTAGAAAACATAACAGGGTTGAACTCCAAAAACCTTCGTAATTGACGTGTTCCATTTCTCACGTGCTGACATACAATAATGTTGATTTAATTTATACCAGACACGTTCTCTAATGTAATCATTTTAGCGCTAAATGTGGTTTTCTCATGATCTTTCTCTTGAGCTTTTACCTGCCAATAGCCACTTTGAAGATCCAATGTGAAGTTCTGAGAATTGAATTTCTCACCGGATTTTTCTGTGCAACCTACCTCTTCACATTTCCCGATGATTGCCGCTTGCTGGATAATTTTAAACTCCAAAAGATTTAAAGCTCTAATTGAAATTGATCGTTGTTATTTGGTATCACTAAGACTTTCGATCATTACTTCTCCAATTCTAGGTTCCAGTTCCATAGCTTCCAAAAATTGAGTAACACAGAAACTCCCTCAAATACATTCGCTCTCATAAATTCCAAACCTAGAATAATTTAATCAACAATATCAAAACCTGTATTTCGCGTGGACAATTAGTATTCCGAATTTGTATTTTCACTACTTTCTTACATAATATAAATGAACTGTCTGTAAATGTTTTCTACTGATGAGATCCATTCCCATCAACTTCGTGGTATTCTGAAACAACGGATGAATGTTGTAGGACAACACAATTAATTGTGGCAGCCATATTCGGCTACTTTACGCTGCATTTTTAGATGATGATTTACCTTTCGTCGGTTTTCCTAATAACTATCTGCGAGATATAATCCACCTTATTACATGTCCAATAAGTAATCTTACCATGCCTCGGTGTTCGTTTCGACGCGCCGTACTTTAATTGACGGTTGGATGATGACCTGTGCAGCTTCATTAAGTAAAGCACATCAAATGGTTTCGGCGTTAGTTGGAAAAACCGCCGCCCGATTTGTCTCTGGATTCCGACAGTCGTTAGTAAAAGCTTATCTTTTGGCCATTCTCATATAATCGACGGACACATTTGAATACACTAAATAATGCGTATTCATGAAGATCTAATCTATACTTTTTGAGCTACTTGTGATGTTATACCATATGGCACTGAAAACCTTTTTAGAGACATTGAACCACAGACTACAACTTGCTTTAAACGTCCTAAATATTTGACTGCATTTTTTGAACTTCTTTTAATATTTTAATATTTTTAATATCCCAAGAAAGTTTTCAGCCATTTTATTTTCGAATTTTGCATTGTCTATTATAATTTCTTTAATTTGTTGTATTATAATTTCTTTAATTTACTATTTTGATTCCATTTTTGGTTTTGATGATCAAACGGTTGAGTCAGTTTATTACCGCTGTTCCGTTTCGTTTATCAATGTTTTGCCTGAACAGCAATTGGTTGACTTTGAGTCGGCAAGAATATTTCGATCGATTTAGTACGAATCTACATTACAATTTGATAGCAATGGCATTTTTTTAAATTTTATAACCATTGACATTATCCTTGTTCCGGAAATAGACAAATTAATCAAAAAAAATTTTTCTGGCGAGGCAAGCTGGGGGGAGTTAGTAAATTAAACCGAGCGACTTAAACGATAATAATAATAATATTTGATCAGCTTTTGGTCATCATGAAAGTTATGAATAACTAAAACGTTGGGCGCTTTCAAGCTCGCAAACTCTTGACATCATGATAAGTGAAATCATTTACTTTTTGACCTGAAATTTTCATATAGCTCAAACTTGTCATAACGTTGTCCGTGATTTAACTAAACATGTTATGCCAATTGTTGGGTGAACGCGAACACTGATGATATTTTTGTTTTGACTGATTCCAGTAGATATTGTCACTTTCGTCTGAAATTAGGGGTACTTACATTTTTAGAGGTACTCAAACTTCTAAACCATTTAAAAGCTTAAAAGATTTTCGTGTTCAAATAAATACTTTAATAACCTGCGCAATACTAAGAATTTAGGATTTTCTTAGAACACTTAATATCTCGAGAACGAATATGTGTATCTCCTAAATTTTTATGATTTTCTGAAACGATTTAAGAGCTTGAAGGATTCTCGTGGTCAAATAGATACTTTAATTACCTGCGCTATACTACGAATTGAGCATTTTCTTAAGAGATCTAGAGATCGAAAATGTTTATTAACAAGTTTTGTACATCTTTCGATTCTTTTGATTTGTCTTAGAACCATTTAAGATTTACGAAGTTGATAGCCTTAATCTAGACGTCTTAGAAAATTATACAGACTTACGATATAAGTCTTACGATATTAAACTTTTTAATAAAAGCTTTCCGTTAAATACCGATTTTAAGTTACCAGCTGCACATTTCATAGCTCCATGCCAGCCTATAGTACTGAGTTTTAGGAAACTCCCTAAAATTTTGATTCCCATATGGCATGCACAACTAATATCGAGAAGTAAGTAAAAGTTTATGATCTACGAAAAAATATTTTAAAACATTTTGTCAATCAGCCCACGATCTCATTACGATTTTCTCTTAATCCAATGATACAATAACATGTGTGCTGAGTTTTATGAAAACTCCTCGGAATTTGCTACCCTTATGGCAGGAACAACTAAAATCGAGAAGTAAGTAAAAGTTTATGCTTAACGAAAAATAATTAAAATAGATTTTGCCAATCAGCCGACTATCTCATTGCGATTTTCTGTTGGTCGATTGAGTCAACAACATGTGTGCTGAGTTTATAAAAAATCTAATTGAAGAGCTCTAAATGAGCTCTAATTTAAACTTATCGTTGTTATTTGGTATCACTAAAACTTCTGATCATTTCTTCTCCAATTCTAGGTTCCAGATCCTTAGTTTTCAGAAACTGAGTAACAAAGAAACTTCTTCCAATATATTCAGTCTTATAAAGTCCAAACCTAGCATGATTTAATCAGCAATATCAAAACCTGTTTTTCGTGTGGACAGCTTGTATTCCAAATTTTGATTTTCACTAATTTCTTACATAAGATAAATGTACTGTCTCCAGTAGATGTTTGCAATTTCAACCCATTGTGGCTGACTGTGTGTTTCTACTGATATGATCTTTCCGAATAAACGAGTGAGTTGCTTCTATGTTTAAGGAACTCACACAATTTTCCCATCAACATCATCTATTATTGTTAAGCTTTACCACTTCGTGGTAGCCTGGAACTAGGGATGAAAGTTATGGGACAAATAAATATAGTAGCCGTCTTTTGCCTCTTTACGCTGCATTTTAGATGATGATTATTTACCTTTCGTCGTTTTTCCTAGTAACTATCTGCGAGATGTAATCCACTTTATCACATGTCCAATAAGTAGTCTTACCCATACCTCTATGTTTTTTTCAACGCACGCCGGTTTGTCACTGGATCCCGAAAGTCATAGTTATAAAAGCTTCTATTTTGGCTCTTTTCATACAATAATTTATGTATAATCGGCGGACTCATTTGAGTACGCTAACTTATGCTTACTCATGAATATATCTACTCTTTACTCAGGCAATGATGAACTTTTTAGAGACATTGAATCACATACAACAATTTGTTTTAAACTTCCTAAAGATTTGACTGCAACTTTTGAACTTCTTTTAATATTTTCTTTATTTCGTTGCATATCTCAAGAAACTTTTCTACCATTTTCTTCTCGAATTTTTCGTTGTCTTTAATTTATGGTTTCATTTCTCCATATTTCTGATTTTGTTCAAAAATCCTAGGATAATAACTATGCTTAGTTAAATATTGTTTCAGTAATTTAATGTTTTGATGAAATTTTTGGTTTTGATGATCAAACGGTTGAATTAATTTGTTACCGCTGTCACCAATTGTTGTGACCTGCCCTATCAAATCCGTTTCGGTTATCACTGGTTTGGAAATCCTTTAATAAATTTCGTGGTTTGTAACAATAATTATCGTAATTTGAAATCGTCAATTAAATTTGTTTCGGTGAGTTCGTCAACAGCAAATGGTCGTCATTGAGTCTGCAAGAAGATTTCGCTCGTTTTAGTACGAATATACATTACAATTTGATAGCAATGGTAATTTTTTAAATTAAATAACCATTGATGTTATCTTTGTTTCGGAAATAGACGAACTCATCAAAAGCTTTTTGAAACTGGCCTAGCAAGCTGGGGGTGTCAGTAAATTAACCCGATCGGCTTAAACCGGGCCACTTTTCACTCCGCTGTGAGTTTTTTTTAATATTTGATCAGCTTTTGATCATCACGAACGTTGTGGATAGCTAAAACATTGGGCGCTTTCAAGCTCGCAATCTGTTGACATCATGATTAGCAAAATTATTGTCGTTTTGATTTAAAATTTTCATATAGCTCAACTGCCATATGGTTGGCCGTGATTTTTCTAAACATTTAATGCCAATTGTTGGGTGACGCGAAAGCGGGCATTGATGATAATTTTGTTTTGACTGATTCCAGTAGATATTGTCACTTTCATCTGGAATTAAAGGTCCTCAAATATTTAAACTGCTTTTAATAACCCAGAAATCCGCAATATGGATGAGTTCTTGTTGAATACTAATTATTAAAATAATTTCGGTTGCAGCTGAATTTTCTTTCAGTAATCAATAGATTGGGTAGCATTAATAAGTAGCCTAGTAAAATGAATTGTACTTAATGTTTAAATTAAAGTTATTCTTATCCAGTTATTCTCCTTACTTCTCTAAGAAAATTGTTTAATTTAATAGACTAAATGGTTGTGCACTATCTGCAGCCTAAACGGATTGACTGTTCGGGATGTAATTAATCTCTTTCCATAAATCAGGATATTCCATTTATTTTTGGCCGACATCCGTCCACAGGAAGTGGCAGCTTTCAAAAGAGCATTTTCGTTTTATGCAAGTATTTTGAAACAGTTTAAGACATTCAGATCATTTTTAAAGTTTCGCCGGTTTTGATAAAAAATATTTTATTTCATTTAAGTTCGCATCTCTACAGTCCAGGCGGACTGATTATTGGAAATGAACCGTCATACTTGAATTTTACTCCTCTTTGAGAGATCCATGTCATATTTGATGAAATTTTTTTACGAGAAGTGGCCTCCATGAAAGATTTTTCAATTTTTGCAATGACGAAAAGTTTAGCATTTACATAAAGTTCGGAAAGTTTCGTATGGCAAAAAATAGACAGGTGTTGATTACAACATACAGTCACTCACAAAAATTGGCGTACAACCTAAAAATCGAACGGATTTCATATTAAGATCAACAAATAATTAACGAATTCTGGTTTTTGTATTTAGTTAGGCATAAATAATAAGAAAGACTGTGTTTGTTTAAAAAAAATATTTACTTCAATAAATAATGCACGTTTTTCTATAATACAAGGTCACAAAAATTTGCGTACACCCTGCTACATTTCATTTACTTTTTTACCATTTTAGTTACCGTTTACTTTACTATCGATTTTTCAAATTTTGAATGTGTTTCAACAAAATGCCTTTCAATACAATCGTTAAGGGAACGCATTCTTCAATCCTAAGGGCTGTGAATAATTTCAATAAACGTGAAAATACAGCACGGAAACTACAAACTGACCATCCTCGGAAGGTAAATAGTCTTGCCGAAAGGACAATTGTAAGGATGGTAAAAACTAATCCAGCCAAAAGTGTCTCTAAAATAGCTGATGAACTGGAATAATCTTCAGGGATTACTATTCATCCAGAAAATGTGCGACGTATCTTTAGGAGAAATGGATATAATGGACTTACTAAAAAAAGAATCAATTTGCAAAATTGTACAGAGACAAAGATGTAGAATTTTGGTAAAATGTGTTATTTTCTGACTCAAACATGTTTAAAATGCATGGACCAGATGAACATAGGAAGGTGTGGAGGAAGCCTAATACCGCGTTTGAGTAAAACATTGTAAAACCAACAATTAAACATGGTTAAATTAAGAGTGTATCGACGGAAATATGACTGTTGAGATATATTTAGATATTTAAAAAAAAACATCCCGTCTAGCGTCCAAAAGTTGGGTCTTCCTTCTGCGTGGTACTTTCAGTATGACAACGATCCAAAGCATACCGCGAGAACAATAAAGGAATAACTGCTCAATAGGGCCCCTAAACAACTAAATCACCCACCTCAATCACCAGATTTAAACCCTATAGAACATTTGAAGAGTATACAAGCATAGGATCTATACTAAAGAACAATTAAAACTGGCTTTAAAAGAGGAATGGAATAAAATAGGTTATGCCACCAACATGAATTTAGAGAATTCTATGCCTTCGAGGATAAGAGCTATGCTGGAATCAAAAGGAGGTCCAACAAATTTTTGTGACCATGTATTAGAGAAAAACGTGATTTACTTATTGAAGTAAATATTTTTTTTTTAACAAACACAGTCTTTCTTATTATTTATGCCTAAGTAAAAACAAGATACAGAATCCATTAATTATTTCTTGATCTTAATATGAAATCCGCTTTGAGTTTTGGGGTGTACGCAAATTTTTGTGAGTGACTGTATTCACCTCTCAATTTTTTACATAATTCTGAAGCAGATTATTACTTAAATTAAAATTTTTGAAAATAAATTGTTTGTAATTTATCATCACAGTGAAGTCGTGACTGACACAAATATTGATTTCGTTTTCAGAATTTAAAATGAAACCTACCCCTATAAAAATTACATATTATTGATTAATTTTTACGACTGAAATAATTTATAAATGTACACTAGATCTTACAAGAATTTTCCAAATACATGTACTAAGCAAATAATAAAAGCTTATTTCATATAAAATTGCTTTATTAGTCGATTTTATAATTCAGCTCACGACAAATTCGCCTTCGTTTGCTTCACATAATAATGTAGATATGAAAAAATAATTCCTCACATGTTCGTGTTTTATATATAGACATGCCACTATACATATGAAGAGGTGGAAAAATTTAATTAAATATTTTTTTTGCTATAAAATGCATTTCAAGTTGTTCTCAAATATCATCGCTAAAGTATGTATGCGATGGTGGTTACGAAATTAAATTACTTAAAATCAATTATTTGTTGCAATTTCAGCACATTTCTTCTAAATTTATATATACAGAAGGAGTTGGGGTTATTATAAAAAACCCCCAATTTATCCTCATCCCTCGCTCGTACAAAATCGCAGACTGTATATTTTGATATTGAAGCGTGATATGAAATAAGAAATCAAGTTAAAATCAATAAAAAACCACAAAAATTTTTCATAGATTGTTGCAAGCTCATAAATTTAAGCTTTTCTACTTGGAAAGCGCGAGGACCAAGACACATCTTGTGTATTGTTCATTTTTAAAATATTTTTAATCGTTTAAATAATATTAAAAGTATAAACAATATAAATCCCGAATCAGTAGCGTAAGGGTTTTAACATCTATTTATGTTGCGAACCATACACACGAACGTGTTATGTATACCCACAATTTAGCACAAATTTCACCTCCTTCTGGAAAATACAAATAATATTGTAAGAATAAAAATATTCTTTATATATTTTCTCGTGTTTGAAAATCGTACACTCGTCGTCTATATTTGTATTTTGCTCGAACCAAAATCATAACAGTATTTTTACCAAAATACCTAATATACAAACAGCAGTATAAAAAGCTCCCCAAAAAAAAGCTTCAAATAAAAACTAGAAATAAAAATTTGTTCAAATAAAAATTGGTGAAAAATTTCACGTACATTGGAAAAATACACAAACAAATATTTTGTGTACAGTGTTTTTATGTGATCGTTGTTGGTGCTGTTTTTGTTGGTCGGATTGGTTGGTTGGTTTCTGTATATACATATAGGTATTGTTAGAATCTAAAAATATAAAATAAAAAAAAATGAATTTAATGGAAATGACAATATTACACAATTTTCTATTTTATTTTATTTTTATTTTTCGGAACATTCATTTTGTATTATACATTTGGATATTTACAAACTCGTACCATAAAATATTATATTTTGTTGGAAATCCAGTACATATCCTGAACTCTACAAAACGTTCCAGCTTTGTTTCGAAATGGGGTCCCTGAATTTTATTTTAACATTCTCATTTATTATTATTCGAGAAGAAAAACATTTGGTAATTTTATGAGATGTGTGGCATAAATTAGTCGATGGTGTGTTTTTAAAATTTTTTCTGTGTTTTGGGATGTGTTGCCGGATTTTATATGTTGCCCATATTTGTGTCAATTATCCAATGATGTATATTAAAGGCACAACCGACTGATAATAAACGAAATTTCTGGTGAGTCAGAAGATTGAGAAACAAATTTAGTGAATTGAGTAGAACGATCATTAAATGCGATAATGAGGACCTCATATTGAGGACCCAGAAACAAGCAACGTGTTTGTTCAAGCCAAATTTTCATTTAAAATTTTTAAATTAAACTAAAATAGAAAAAGTTAAAATAAATAAATTAAAATTTGTTGACATACTCTAGGTATAATTCAAATCATGTATCTGACAAAATAATTTTTAATAAATTCAAATTTTAACGAGCGAAAAAACATAGTGAAGTGTGAAGTAAATCTAGAATCCCGGATAATTTAAAATTCTACATTTCTTGGTTCATTTTCATTATGCGGTAAATCCTTCATCGGATTGGGAATTAAATTTTGGCTAGTGTATTAAATATTTTTGGTTTGCTAAGTTTTATTTGAGAGGTACTAAAATTCGTTTTAGTTTTAGTCACATTTTTCTAAACTCGCTTGTTCCTGGATGTCTATAGTAGACCTCTTTCCCTTTAGCTACAGAACTCAAATTTTAAGTGAAACTCAACGACCAATGACAATGCTTGTATCAATCGTTTGTTTAACACTTAAATTAGTTTTAGTAGCCATTTGATTAAATGTATTTTCGAAGTGGAAAATTAGTTCACAATATCGTCAATAGATGGCGCTTACTGTATTGAAAGTTCAAGCGTTGAGTGAAACTTATCGAAAATCAGGGAACGAGTTGCAGTGCAACCTGTCAAATCTAAACAAAAATCTGTTGGTATTTGTGAAAATAAAAATAAATTTTTCGAGATAAAGTAAGTGAAGAAAAGTGGAATAAATAGCAAATGTAATTGAAAACTGGAACAATCAAAAATTAAAAGCGTATAAGTGAAATGCTAGTAAAAACTTAAAATGGCTAAGGGAAGAGCAACCAAGGAAAAGCGACGTCGGGAGGAGAAGATAGCAAGACATCAGAGGAAGACAGCAAATGAGAGGAAGATAGGAATATCTCAGAACCCCGAAATCAACCACAGTTGCTCAAATACGGTTCAAGAAAATCAATTGCCAGAGTGAATGAGACTAAAGAGAAAATCGAAACTCGTATTGCTCGACCAGCTCGTGAAACCGTACGATTAATGCAAATGACGCTTGTTTTTCTTCTAAACGTATACGCATACCACAAAAAAGAGCGAATGAGACGCAAGTAGTAAAGGAAGCTCGTCAAGCACTTGATCGCTCAAGCAAATTCAATGCAAATACGAATGAGGTGGTTGATAAAAACGATGCCCGCATTGTATTTGATCTCTCAAGATATTCTGAAGTAAGAGTAAATAGAGCACAAAAATAGCATCGGTAAGAATTCCAAAATCGTGACTGGATAATTAACGTTTCAAAGAACTTAAAAAGATAATTAACCCTTAAGATACTTGCTGATTGAGGTTTGTCATCGATGCAATACGCATTTGTGAGACGAAATAAAACTTAAACCAAAGTGTAATTCCAGAATAAATTATTGCACTCAGACAGTTCAAACAGCACCTTCTTTCTTGTATCGTTCCTTTCGAAAAAGTAATTAAGTTTATCGTCAGATTTGGTCAGTATTACTTTAAAAGTCATGCTCAGCCAGAAGCTCCCAAATTTGGAAGGCTAAAAAAATGCTTCGGAATTTACATCATATCATCTCTTTCCCTATGGTAGCAGTATATTCAATGACGCATGACTGGACATTTCACCACCGGACTAATACCACTCGTGAACCCCAGGTCAAGAATTATGATTTCAGCGAATGGACTATCTCTTCTAAGCATTGTCGATATTTGAGTATAAAAAGGTGTAATCGTTAATACCAGCATGATTGAAAAGTTTAGGATGGAGCTATCTAACATTTCCACCTCTACATGAAAAATATGAGAGGATTAAATTCTTTATGCAGAACTTCGCTAACCGAGCTACTCGCTAAAATCAGATGCCTTCCTCGGTCCCCACCCCATTCTTACGTTGAGCTGAAGCGATATGAATTGGTTTTACATAAAACTGGCTATTCTCATTACTGACGGTAGCAGTAAACCCCACTTCTCTTGAGATCAATGGAGTACAGCAATTGATGGAAATGTATCCAGCAGACAATTTATGCGACGAATGGATTCAAAAAGAAGATTAAAAGAAACGATAATGCGTTTGGAGGCAAAGTAGTTCCTTTTCATAATGAAGAAAGCACACATCGGTCGATTTTTTACTTGTAATCTACTATCAGAGATGAACGGCAGAGATAGATTTAAATTTCCCTGCGAAGTCTGTCCCCGAACGAGAATAATTTGACACCCGTATGATGATTTCAACCGATGTGTTGACCGCATTGACTTGCTCCGCAGGCGCGAGGAAATATCTACACCAATTCATGTAGATGTAACGAAGCGACTGCATTATTCATATTTCGATGCATCAAAAAAGCCGTGTAATTCACCTGTGTTGTGGCTTAACCATCTATGTATCTATTTTGCTTCTAATCCATTACGTAGTTGTATGTCCCAATACAGACCAAACATTCATAATTGTTGCCTAATTATTTTTGCTAAGCGTTTAAGACATCGTTTTGTTCATTTAATTCTTCATGTGTGACGCCCTTGATGGTATAAAATGCTATTGGGTATAATCCTTTGCAAGCTAATCTACCAGCGGCTTTTATTTTGAAACAGAAGAGTATTGCTAAATATCCTTTATAACTCTTGTTTCCTCGTGCTGGCTTCCTTGCTCTTATTTTATTTCACCGCGGGTGAAATGGCCAACTCTTGCTGTTGCAAAATCCACTATTAATTTGGCAAAGACTGGACTTGCAGTCTGTAGCAAATTACACAATCATTGATGTATGTTTTTACTACTAACGGCCAAAATATTATCCAATACTTTTAGCGGATGAAAGCTTGCGTGAGGAATTTATATTCGCGCAAAGTCATCTTATGTGAGTATAGTCAACCAGAAGTGTTATAATGCTGGCATTAGACAGCGTTCCGCCTATCGCAGTAATTTGTCGTTGCCTAATACCAGATTAAGTACATGGTGGTTGAATTCGTTTTGTATCTCAAGCTGTATGTCGACTGTTTCAAAAGCACATTGTTGTGTTATCATTAAAACTTATCTCGCAGGCTATCTCGGATTTCCCTGGTTGTCAGACAGATAGGTGATGATTTAGCTCTTCCGTTTTGAAATCTAAGAACGTAAGCATAAGACTCCGCTTATGTGAACGATGAACACTGCTCAATTAATTTCATTCAGTCAATACTAGATTTCATTACTCTTCTGTGGTTTCTTCAATTTCTTTTTGTTGGATATATTTAAAAGCGATTTTGAACCCGCTTATACCATTCCACTGGAGAGTGTGAACTAACAAGCTGGCCTTATCAGCAACGACGCTACATAATCCGCTGGGGGTAATACGCATTGGATTTCAACAATCCTGCTTGCGAATAATGTTTTAAACTAACTGTTAGTAAATTACTGCTGCATAAGGGTTTTCCGATGCATGACAGAATCCATGTAATTCGCCTGTGTCGTGGCTAAACCATTTTGGCTAAACCATCTAAGTAATAACAAATCCATTTTGCTTAAGTTCCAGTGGGTAGTTGTGTGTTCCAATTTAAAATATTTTTGCTTTTATTATAACCCGTGCTATTTTATAGGATCAAATAATTTGGTTGTTTCGGACAACACCTTTCTCTTGGTTGATTTTAAGTTTTCAAATAACTTCTGTAACATTCCACAAGATACTAAGTGTTTTGATATTTCCTCCTACTTTGATTATGTGGTTATTTACATTTTGATGCTCAGTATATATTTTTTCTAATATTTTCTGGTTATTGCTATTCCATTTTCTAAGGTTGAAACCTCCACACAAAGAAGTTACCTAATTGTTCTTACATTGCCATAGCTTGTTTAATTGCATCTGCTCTTGAAATTAAGTCGTCCACATAAAAAAACACTGTTTGTGCTTCTAGATATTTGTCGCCATTACTCTGAGGTAATTGCCGTAGAACCCTTTGGATTTATAGCCGAGGCTGTTTCGTACGTCACCGTTTTAAGCTTGTCCATGATGGTTGTACTTTTGTCTTTACTTCATAGTATCAATTGATAGCTTTGATCTTGTCCTTTTCCAACGTCTGCTTTAACCACGTGCTTATGCTACATCTAGCGTAGCAATATCTCAACTATATTTTTGTGCCAGTACGGAGTAGGTCAATTAATGATATTTTGTCTGATATACATTTAAGTATGAAACTCGATTTCTTTTGCGCTGACCACCGCGTGCACGTTTTACGAAGTCCAATCTTTGAACCCAATTTTCGACCACTCTTTCGCATAAATCGGCCGAAATTCCAGCAATTTCACGATCTATATTGGCTCTGAGCTCTTGCAACGTCGCCGGCTTAATGGCATAGACCAATGACTTCACATAACCCCAAAGAAAATAATCTAGAGGTGTCAAATCACACGAGCGCGGCGGCCACTGGACGGGCCCATTTTGCGAAATAACACGCTCATCTAACTTAGTCTTCAATAACGCGATTGTATCGTGTGCTGTGTGGCATGTGGCCCCGTCCTGTTGAAACCACATGTCGTCCAAGTCCATTCCATTCAATTGCGGCAAAAAAAAATCGTTTATCATATCGCGGTATTGATTTCCATTAACAGTAACGTGGCGATCGTTATCGTCGATGAAAAAATATGGCCCAATGACGCAGCCGGCATGTAATCCGCACCAAACAGTGACTTTTCGGGATGCAACGGTGCCTCATGAATCACGTGTGGGTTGCTTCCTGCCCAGTAACGCATATTTTGCTTGTTGATAAATCCAATTAGCCTAAAGTGAGCCTCATCGCTGAAGATGGTTTTTCGGTGAAAATCTGCATCATTTTCGATTTGCTCTTGAGCCCAATTCACGAATCGGCGTCGCTACAAATGGTCAAATGGCTTTAGTTGTCTTGATCTTATACGGATGTAGGCCAAGATCTTTACGTAAAATTCGCCACAATGATGTCACAGATAGGCCCAATTGTTGCGAACGTCGTGTGAGCGACACATTCGGGTCTTCTTGAACTGAAGCCCTGGCGGCTGCGATGTTTTCAAAACTTCGAGCACTTCTTACTCTCGAGGGCACCGGAACATTATGTAGCGAAAACGTAGACTCAAATTTTGCCACTATACGGTCGATTGTCGAACAGGCTGGCTTGTTAAATGGACCGTAAAATGGCCGTAATGCTCTTAAAGTAGCAGCAACAGAACGATTATTTTGATAAAAAATTTGCACGATTTGCAATCGCTGTTCACGTGTGTAGCGTTCCATGATGAAATGTATACTAATGAAGTTTCCAAATGACAAAAGATTAATAAAAAATATGGCGTCGTTCGCCGTCCCTATCGGAAAAAAGTTGAAGCGCACCTGTTGAAACACCCGTTATTATCTTCAGTTAAGATTAGCACATCTGATCATTCCTTTTGCTTACATGTGTTCTGAATCGCCATTAACGTTTGATATTAGTTTATAATTGCTTGCTTCACATGTGCTTGTGGTTTAGGTGTTAGGCTTTGATGTGCAAATGCAAAATGTTATGATGTGTCCCATTACAGATTGAATATGTTTTGGTTTGGATGCAATGGTACGTTTTCTACATATCTGGTATAGTAGCGCTATTTGGTTATCATCTGTTGTTGAGAGCTGCCTAAACCTTGCATATTGGTCAATTGTGTATGGTTCATCTGACATGACACAGCATTTGCTTTACCGTTTGTGTCTTTGGTTATTGCGAATGATTTTTAGTGCTACAAGAGGCTTCCAAGGACTTGAAGAGGTTTTTAAAAAAATTCAAAAATTTATCAATTTCCTAAAATTCAACTGGGTTCAGGAGCGAGCTTTTATATATTTTATTATAAGGCTTCAACAAGTGTATGCACTCAATTGTGGTATCTTGAAAATTCCAGATCGCCGCTAATGCTTTTGTATTAATGTATAATTTCTTAATCGTTTGTGTTGTATCTATTCTTTAATGTATTCCAGGCCATATTTTCCGAGGTTGATACCAAGTGATATGTCAGTTTGGCTGCTGCACCACTTAAATAATTTTTAAGATAGTTGATTTTTTGTGTATCTGAGAGCCTTTGATTTAGGAGTATCAACCTTTTGAATATTTCTTAGAAATAACTTCAATCCATGTTGTCTCCATAAAATGAGAGCATATCTGGCATGGCAAGCGATGTTATTCGAAAGTCCCGGGTTCAATTCCAGTGATGACCAGACAAAAAGCTACGACTGTGTGTTTTAATGTATCATGTGTAATATCAATGTGTTTCTAAATACCTTAAGCCAGCATTTTAGGCTTGGTTTCATAATTTATTTATGATATGCTGCATACCGATGCGACGCTCGGAGAATTTGCTATCAATTTTGCAATAGCTGAGAACATTGGAAAGTGTAGGTTGAATCTTGTGGATGTTTGATGGTCTTTAACACATAATTCTAGAGACGTCTAGAAAAATATGAGTATCCTGATATTTTAGGGTTGCTTTCTTGATTTATTTGTGATATGAGGAATATCTTTGCGACCCTCGGAGCTATCAATCGCTATCAATTTTACAATAGCTGAGAATAATGGAAAGTGTAATTTGAATCGTGTGGGTGTTTGATGGCCATTAACTGACATTTCTAGAGACGTCTGGAAAAATATGAGTAGTCCTACAATTTAAGCTTGATTTCATGATATATTTGTGATATGCGCTATATCGATGCGACCCTCGAAACATATTCTATCAATTTTACAATAGTTGGGTGTATCGAAAAGTGTAGGTTGAATCGTGTGGTTATTTGATGGCCATTAACACATAATTTTAGAGAAGTCTAGAAAATTATGAGTATTTTGGAATTTTAGGCTTGGATTCATGATTTATTTGTGATATGCGGCATATCGATGCGACGCTCGGACAATTTGCTATCAATTTTACAATAGTTTGGAATTTCAGAAAGTGTACGTTGAATCGTGTGAGTGTTTGACGGCCATTATCACATGATTCTAGATATGTCTAGAAAAATATCAAACACACACACGATTCAACGTACACTTTTCAATACACCCAACTATTGAAAAATCGCATATCACAAATAAACCATGAAACCAAACCTAAAATGCCAGAATACTCATATTCAGTTTTCTAGACATAGAATAGCATCAGCCATCAAACAATCCACGTTTTCGATCGTAATCTTTTTTTACTTAGAGTTTTTTTGTTTAATTTTTAACTTTATTCAAGTATAGTAATATGAGTAATATTTTAAAATCCTTATTCCAAAACCATAAAGATTTATTTAAATATTTTCGATATTTTTTAAATACTTTACGAAATAATTCTCACTCTAAATTATTTAGTGACAGTAACTTATTTATGCCTACCTTTCGTTTTTAGGTTTATTAAGTGGGATATAGATTAAAATAATTATAATTCCCCCCCCCCCCCCCCCCGCTACAATTTTTCTGTGGACGACTACATTTTTTGTTAAATTGTGTAACTACATTTTCATTTTTTATTCATTTGTGTAGCTACACTTTTGATAAATGGTAAATACTTCACTCCGGTGCGCAAAAATAATTTTAAATCAATTATTTTTTTAATGTGTCGTGATCACCTCTTGCGATGTACCCTAGCCTCTCATATCAATCGTCTTAGCCTCGACACAAAGTTCGCCATGTCTATTAATTAGTTGATTCTTAGCACGCTGCATATGTACTGCATGGCGAATTGCATAGCTTGTTATTTTACCAACACATTTGAGGCCTTTGATTCGCTTCAAAGCGTCTGGTTCAGTGTACCATTTCTGATTTGCGATCTGTTGGTATTTTGGTTAATTATATCTGTTTAGGGATTAGTTGGCCAACCGTGGATCAAAGCTAGTCCACTAATTCTAAACCGAGAAGTAAAAGTGTTAATTGGTTTTTAACTTCGGTGTTTTGTTCTAAATTTGGCGGTTTGTCAAATTTGAGAAAATTCACGTACATGCTGTATCAGCATTTTTATACGTTTACAATTTATTTAAATAAAAAAAATAATTGTGTGCCATGTAGCCTCCTCTTTATATTTATTTTCGAATTTTCTGTTATCAGCTGAATTGGTAACAACACTTGATTCAATAAATCCAGTACATTTGCCTTGTTTATGTTAAATGGACCTCGTAATCTGAAATATTAGTAATCGTGTAAATGCTGATATTAAATAACGTGCAGCTTGCTAAGAACTTAATAGTCCTTCAAAATCCTCCATTTCAGTACCAAAATCTATAAATGAATAAGAGGGATGGACTTCGTAATATTTTGCAACTACTGCACCATTGTTTTACAAGTAATAGTTTGGCAATTAGTACCACATACAACTGAAATACTCAAGACTAGAAAGAAAGCTGAACGCGATAAATTTATACAGCGTTTTCATTTACCAACTACAATAGTAAACTGTAAACCATTGATTAAGTGTCACATAAAAGATCGTAAATAATTCATTGCATTTCATCACAATAAAAACAAAACACTTGAATAAATAATTCAACTGCAAATTTCATTAGATTTCATAACCAGAAACTTGAATTCCCTCTAAAGCACACAAAAAAAAATATTCATTGAAAATGTTACATACCAAAAGCTCTAAAAATGTTGAAAGCACACATAAAAAAAAGTTTTAAAATATGTACATAAAAATGCATTTCGTTTTTCTCATGGTTATAGGTATGTACCACATCCTCCCGCTGTGTTCACCCATATTCTTGAATAAGAAAATTCTTCATCTTGATCTTTGATTATGCTGATGATATTTTTTTCATTTTCTTATTACAAATTTATTTGTTTGTGTGACGCTGTATGTTTTCTTAGACAAATACGAGCATATAAGTAATTTCCTATACTCGTATATGTTGTACCAACTACTTACTTATTATTCATGTACTCGGTTGTTAGTTTTATGAGCTTTTTGATTATTTGAGTTGTTTTTTTAGAATCGTATTGTTGGTTAACATGATTTACCACACAACAGTTTTTTTGGAATATACGTTTAACAATAGCTGGAAATCTAAAATCTAACTTTGCCAGACCTTCACCCAAAATCATTGCGCTGCAAAATTTGTTATGTACAGTCGACACCTACAGGTTATGTATATACACAGATATGGTATGGAAATATTGTATTAATTATTAACAATTTGACAATATGACTCCTTAACAAGATCCAATATATTTTCTCGTTTAATGAATATCTTATGTAAATATAACTTTTCAAGAATAATACAAACAGAAAAATCGGATTACATAATTTAATTACATTGTAAAACAGAAGACGAGCACAAAACAATTCGTAAAACAAATCTGGTCACCATTAAGCATTTCCACTTTAGCACAGTATACAAGACTGTAAAAGTTTAAAAATACAGATTATCATTTTTCAAATGTTTATCTTCATCAATTTTTCATGCACAACTATATACAGATACAAAACAGAAAAATCCGAAACATTACAATTTATTGTTATTTTGTTTCCACGCGCCCATCAAACCCCACTTAAAACTCTACTCATGCTCGTTCCACTTCCGCCCACTCATTTCTTAAAAACGAATTTTTTTTTGTAGTAAGTTTTCGTGGTTTCATTTTATATTTATCGTATTTTCGGTTGGTAAATAAAAATTACAAGATGCTACGCGAAAAGAAAACTTGCATTACATCACCATTAGTCTTCTATCAGGTATTTTTACCTTTTCGGTGTTTTGTAGCAGCTACACACACACACACAGAGAGACTATATAGTTAGTATCTCGAGTTGAAAATATACGTAAGAATAAGGTAAATCTGGTTTAATTTGACACGAAAATTGTAGTAGGTAAACATTATTAAAATTGAATTGGGGTAGGAGGTTTGGGGTAACAACAGTTTATGGGTTTTATGAGATTTTTAAGGAAATTGGATTATTTATAATACAAATGAAAATGGTATGCTGTATTTTTTAATAATATTGTGTAATCAGAGTTTTTCTTAATGGCAACTTATATCATCTCATACTTCAAAGATATTTTGGTTAAATTATACCTATTTAGTGGGTAATGGGAATTTAGATAAACGATTTCTATATTTAAATTAATTTTCAAAATTGAATCCTGTTGGTACTGCAATATTTTTGGTGACACCCAGGGAACCTCATGCTATGAACCTAATTTTACCTTGGATTACGGGTAACGTATAAGAATTAGTTTCTGTATATTACAAATAAATAAGAGTTATAACCATTAAAAATATTCTGTAATTAAACGCCTAATCAATTATATCAACATTAAAACCGTTTGGTTTAATTATTTCGGTTTTGTTAAATTACACCTCAGATATATGAGTGCCTTCCCCAAATTTTCCAAAATAAGATTATAAAAATTATGAATCATTTGGCTAGATAATCATCTACTTCCCTCATAGCACAAAAAAAATATCCATTGCGGTGCTAGACAGGGATGGATGAGGCAGATTACGCAATGTAAGATTAGATAGCTAGCTTATATAGCGATTTATTACCTCACTGATGTCGACAGTGTAGAGAATGTCAAAAATCCAGGAAATGATATTAAAAACTCGCAATATGTTGCCCCGTTCGCCTGCAATCTAGGTTCGATTACAAACGGTGGCCGGATTTTAAAACACGAAACATCCAAAAACCGGGCTTTCCATATGTAATCTATCATTAGTTTCCTGCTGAACGGATTATTCCCGTTACCTATAATCATTTCGTTGAGATTTCGGTCAACAATAAAATGTTTTTAATTTTTTGCGAAAATCCCTAATGGTTAGCCATACTGATTTTGACCGGACAACATTTGTTCGCCTGCAATCTAGGTTCGATTACATAGTTTGACCGGCCTATACTGGCATGCCAGATGAGTCGGCCTTAAGAGTTTTTGCACTCCGACCGGAGGGTCATAGTTGTGTATATGAAACGTATATCATTTATGAGAAAATTTATTAGAAACTAAGAAATTCTAAATTTATTTTGCTATAATATCGGTGTAGATCAGAGATCAGTTTTCTAAAATTTAAGCTTAAATGACAATTTTTTACATAAAAAACGCTCTTTACAGCCTAGATAAATTGTCTGATCGGGATGAAACTTTATTCGTAATCCTTTTGATGTTTAATCAATCGAGCAGTTATATATTAACATTGCCATCAATAATAAGTCAGTGCGAATTTACGTGGCGTATATTCCACCTGATTCACCTACATCATCGTATACCGAGTGCCGCGACACAATTATGGAAATTACCAATACGGCCGATCAATCAGACATAATTTTAATAACTGGCGATTTCAATCTCTGAAATATTAATTGCACCTAAACGTGAATTCGGAAAATGAGTACCTATTCGTGGACACCATATTTGACTCAAATTTGAGCCAAATCAACGAATTACAAAATGGACGAGGCCTAACCTTAGACATTATTTTTACTAATGAACCAGTTCCAGTTACCTTTCGTAATTAATGATATTCACCACTAGAAATAATATTGGAAAACAAAGTGTATAACAGGCTCCAAAATTACCAAAACCAGAAATCATATTACAACTTCAGAAAGGCCAATTCAAATAACTTACAACAACATTTTGATTATATAAATTGGAATGCTGAGAAAAATTTCAAACAACTATTTAAAGGAATTGATTTATTCATTCCCGTGTCTATGAGCAAACCCAACAAATATCCTCCATGGTATGACGATCAACTTATCAGTATTAAAAATAAAAACACAAGGCCTATAAAGAAAACCGAAAATTATTTACCCAGGATATTAACAGAAATTTTTTGCATATAACCGAAATTTTGAATATTATTTTGAACTGAAATATAGAAACTATATTCGCAATCTAAAAGATACAATTAAAAGCGATCCCAGATACTTTTGGAAATTTTTTAAAACCAAACGCAAAACTGATGATTAACCAGACAGCCTGGATGGAATTTAATGATCAAAAGTCTTGTAATCAAAAGATCATTACCAATCTGTTTACAAAGTAGAGAACATTGATAATTATCAATGATTGATAAATACTACAATCATATTTACTCCACACATCGAGAGAAGAATGTGGTCCTGATGATATTCCGGCTTCATTTTTATAAAATTCAAAACATTTGGTAATTGGCAACTTTTCCACAAAAGTGGAAAATAACTCGAGTAACGTTTTTTACAAAACTGGAGCTAGAAATGATGTTTCTTGCTACAGAGGTATTACATCTATATCTGCTATACCTAAATTATTTAAACTAGTAATATGCAACTCATATCAAAATGGTTTTATGTCTAAAAGACCAGTATATTCAAATCTCATAGAATTTATTAGCAAATCTAATATACACCGACTTTGCAAAAGCTTTCGATCCCATCAGCCATTGTAAAACTTTGGAACACATTTTCAAGGTCGGATTTTCCAGCCAGTTTGTAGCCTTCAAATCTTATTTGAGTAATCGAATCCAATCCATTGAAATAGGAGGTAAAACGTCGAATAGAATACAAGCCACCTCTAATGTACCACAAGGCTCTTACGTTAGCCCATGAATTTTCACAATCTTCATTAATGGTATTACTGAAGTAATAAAGCATTCCAATATCCTGATGTTCGCAGATGAACTCAAAATCTACAAAGCCATCGAGTCAGTCGACGATGCCAATAAAGTACAAGAAGCTATTGACCACTTAACGTTATGGGGTGAGTTTAATTCCCTGAGTTTCAATATTGGAAACTGCAAATCTCTATCATTTCACCGAAAAGCCAACCCCATTACACAAAGCTACAAGATAAATGGTATACTCCTTCAGGTATTAATTGAAAATAAACACCTAGGGATTACTTTCGTTGAAAACAAGAGCTTTACTAAGCACATTAAGCTGTACATCGCTAGAGCGAACTCCATGCTCAGTTTTGCCAAACGTTGGACCGGTGACGTTTTTGATGTGGAAACAATTAAGATCCTGTATTGTGCTTACGTTTGATCCCAGCTGTAATAGCTGTAAATGTGTTGTGTCCGTTCTACGAAGTTCATATCCAAAGTATTCTTAAAATTTAAATGAAGTGTATACGCTACTTGTCCTGCCAAGGCGGATGGGTTTATGGTCATGATCTACCATACCACGTAAACAAACAGCGACAACCACCATATTTAACCGGGCGCAAGAAATACAACTTCACGAATCTAGAAAATAGATACAAATAGCTAAAAAGTACATTTATTGGTATTCGCCTTGTATTGCTTTTATCCGTATAGCTTTTCCATAAATTAGGATATCGTAAAGAAATTTGTGGAAATATTTGTGTAGGATGAGCGGCTATATTAGCTTTTTCCAATTTTTGCAGAGATGTTGAAAAGTATTGCTTTTATAAATATGATAAAGAAAGAGGACTGAATATGTTGTGGCCAAAACCAGAATTTATTTTACCACATTGATTCCGAATACATTAAATTTGGTTTCTAAAGCTAAAGTTAACCTTATTGGGAATGCGAAACTTTTCAACATCATTGGCAAAAGTATGAAGAAATTCTATGGAACTTGCCCCTTCCAGAAAACCGATTTTCAATAAATTTCGCAAAAATGACAAAATTTTTAAGGAATAAGTATGAAGTTTGATTACGTAGAGTCAATCCGCCTAAAAAGTAGAGAAGCCGAAATTTAGTAAAATAATTTTTTCAAATTGTAATATGACGAGTATAGAAAATATCACTTCAGATGAATCGATTTCCGTTAAACAACCCTATATGATCTCGTAATTAGTGTGAAAGCTTGAGTATGAAGTTTCATCCTGATCACTACATTCCGTGGTATCTGAAAACACAACTAAATGGCTTTAGGGTCGATATGTTCGATATCACTTTGAATTAATTATTTAATTCATTATTAAACTTGAATGCAATATTAATGAACGCAGTGTTATCTCACATTGTTGGATTTCACTTTCTTTTCCGCGATGATTGTCTGGTTCAAAACAAAAGATTTTTGTGGCACCCCAAATATATCGCAAAAGAATACCGCACCAAACAATATATTTTGAATAATACCGCTCCGACCAATATATTCACCGTGAAGTTGGCCAAAAACCAAACTTTCACAAAATGACATGGAGAACCGTACAAATTTTATTTTGTTTATTTCAATTTACAATATTTTTTGTGATGTTTCGCTGTCAACAAGTTTCTATAACTGTTCGTCTAAGTTTCTAAAAAATCTGCTGTATCCTTATTCTGCGGTAAATTTGACAGAGGGTAGTTGTAAACAAATTTAAGTAAGTTACCTTAAATTTTCGCGGATTTATGTTAAACTAACATACCGCCCCGTTTGAACCATCGTGTTCAATCGAAAACATCTTTATAAATCATTTGTTGGTACGGCTTTTGGATTTCGTGTATTTGCAATTGTAGATCGCCTTGTGTACCATCACACGGTTGCCTTGGATTGATTTTAAATGTGTTCATGCTTGCTGGAACATTGGTGTCATCGGTACTAATTGCAATGGTAAGAAGACAACCGATGTATGGATCTTTTAATTTCATCATTTACTGTTTTAAGGGAAACAACTTGTACACTTTTGCCTACGCCCGGATGGATTTCTATTACTTTACCAAGTAATTAGTGGCTTATTGGTGAACCCTGGTCCTGAACAAGTACTATTTCACCAACTTCAATCTGCCTTTTATAGGTATGTGATTTGCTTTGGTGCTGCAAACTAGTAATGTACCCGTTGTACCACCTTTTCCAAAAATGGTACACCATGTCATTTACGGCTGTCCACCTAGTTAAAGTTGGTGGGTTTAAGTGCGCAACATCTAACGAAGGTATGGTTATAGGTGAGTATCCATGAAGAAAATGTGATGGAGTTGGGAAATCGCGCTCATCATCTGCTGCTCTGCGCAATGGACGTTTGTTCAAAATTGCCTCGGTTTCTGCTACAAGAGTGCTTTTGCTCATTGCTCTTTTTCACAATTGGTGGCTTGTTCGGACTATTTATTTTAAATTTACGGATTAAAATGTTATTGGATTTTGTTTCTCGATAAAAAATTAATGATATTGTTGGATTGTTTTGTCAACTGGTTGAAAACTGTGCTTAATTTGGCGTTGGCACCCACAAAATTAGTGCCGTTGTCTCTATACAAATCGTGGCAACCGCCGCGCCTTGATGTAAATCGTTTTAACGCCCCCCAGGAAGGCATTGCTAGTGAGATCACTCACCACTTCTAAATGAATTGCTTTAATACACATGCATACAAAGATACAAATATATGGTTTATGCACCTTTTGTTCTCTTCTATTTCTAAAATGGATACTGAATGGACCTGGACAGTCAATTCTAGTAGACAGGAACGGACGAACCAACTTAAAACGTGATTTTGGTAAGCTTCCCATTAATTGTCGCTGTACTTCGGCATTAAATCTGGAGTAAATGACGCATTTGTTAAGAATAGATTTGCCAGTTGATTTGCCCCTTGGAACCCAATATCTCTGTTTTAAAAGACTCATCATTAAGAAAGGCCCAGCATGCTTGCTATAAAGATGTTCATCTTGGAGAAGCATCTAACAAATTCGTGATTTGCAATGCAATATTATGGGGTGCTTTGTTGAATATGGTGCTAAAGTGTGTTGTAATCTTCCGTTCACTCGTAAAACGCCGTACTTGTCCCCAAATGGACTTAAACATCTTAATTGACTGTCATTGGTATAAATGCGAAATTTGTTTTTAATGCTGCCAATTCCTTTGAATACAATTTTTTCTGCTGATGTTTACATATAATGACTTCAACTTGCGTTAATTGCTCTCGCGAAAGCGATTTACCGATGCAAATAAACGTTCTGGGTTCTCTGCAAGCCTCGATAAATCGTAGAATGTAGCAAAATATCTTCTGAACCTTGTGATAGGACGAATATCTACATAAAATTTCATCAATCCATTTGTTTTCACTTATCACACTGAACGTGAACAATGTGTTCGTTTCTTCTTCTGATGCATCATTCGTTGGGCTTTGGACTAGCCACATATGATGTTTTCCATGTAACCGTCATGCAGGCGTCATGTGATGCCAGGTCAGTTGGAAACGTGCCACGCGACGGGCAATCACTGGGTTTGAGGCTGATGGGACATGCCTCCATTATTCTCGTTTACTGTGTGATTTTATTTCTGAAGTCCTATTTTTGTCAAACGTAATCCATCGACGAGGATGACTCTGCAACCAATCAAGTACGATTTTTGAATCGTCCAATAAATACAATTAGTGATTTGGACTCCCACATTCTTGGTGATAACACTGGTTAATTTTGCTAGTAAAAGCGCTCCACATAACTCAAGTCGCGGCAACGAAAGCTGTTTCATTGGTGCCACTTTCGTTTTTGATGAAGCCAAATGAACAGTAATATGATTGTTCGCATTTAAAAATCGATAATAAACAACCGCAGCATATGCCTTTGGACTAGCATTGCAGAAACCGTGGATCTCTGCCTTCGATGATGCAACTGTGCCAATGTGACGAGGTAAGCCAATACATCCGACTTGGCCAAGAGAATTAATAACCATTGCCGGTTTAACTCTTCTGGTAACTGATCATCCCAATCGAACCTTCCAACAACCAACCCATATGATCAAACAGTTTACCAGCCGCCGATAATACCTCTATTTTGGTATAGCATAATTGTAATTCGTTTATTTTAAACTGAAATGTGAATTGTTTCTTTTCTGGATGCCAGCTTACACCAAGAAACTTAACTGCATAATCCGCAACATCATATTCGCTAAATGATTTTGAGGGAGTGTCGAACATACTTTCATTCGAACCTCGTAATGCCAATGAACAGTTTGCTTTACATTTTCTTAATTTGAAGCCATGTTACCAAGCGAGTTAAACATATAATTGAAGTAATTTGATTTGCCTTTTCAACTGTTTGAGCCCCGCCCATTAGGTCATCGACGTAGAAACAGCTTCTGATTATGCGGAAAGCATGTGGATGGGAATCAGCATAAATATCCGAAACTTTTTGCAAGGTACGTGCAATACTCGTATAAGATGCCGATGTTAACCCGTATATGACGGTTAATAGCCGGAAGTGCATAATAGGCGCACTTGTATCACTACGTCATACCATGCGCTGGTATTCACCAGCGCATATATTATCTGGTGTGGCTAATTTGACCATGCGATAAATTTTTTCAGCATCTGCTGAAAAGGCCACCGGATACTCTGGAAATCTCATTATGATTGCAAATAAACTTGGTTGTACAACTGGACCTGCAGCAAAACATTCGTTCAAAGATACGCCACTAGTAGACTTCGCAGAACCATCAAAAACGACGCGTAATTTCGTTGTAGTACTCTCCATTCGATGAACCTCATCGCGATAGGTAGATAGGAACATGCACGTTTTGACTTTTGATTTTCATGAATTTCTACCAAATGAGTCATAATCGCAAATAGCTTCCTCTTCACTAAATTGTGATTTTACTGCTGCCACCTCTTCAACTTCCCAAAATCGGCGTAAAGTCTGATCAACATCCATTATTTTGCTAACATTTGTAGTTACCGCCATTGAAACATACTCTTAATTTGCTGATTCATTCATTTCACCAGATACAATCCACTCAAAAATAGTTTTTTGTAAGGCTAATGTGGAATCGTATAACTTTATTTGACCCGCTTCCAAACAGCTGAAGAAATGGTCACCACCGATAAGTACGTCAATTTCACAACTGATATGAAATTCAGGATCCGTCAGCTCAATATTATTTGGTAATTTTATGTTGCCCGTGAAATGACATAAACTGGGAACGAGCACGTAATTTTTTGAAGAACCAGCGGGTTTATTTCATAATCAATCTTACTGGTTTTCAGAATTAATTTGAATTTACCTCTGGTCGCCCCAACACGCGTACCTCCTATTCCGCTCACTGTGATTCTCGAATTAAACTTCCGCAATTTAAGCGTTTGCGCGCAATCTTTGGTGATAAAGCTCACTTGGGACCCAGAACCCAGCAAGGCTCTGCAGTAAATTATTTGACCATCTAGATTTAGTACATTAACTATCGCTGTTGGTAAAATTGTTAGTTTTGCATCTTGAAACCAGGAACAGGTATGACATAAGCTGGAGACTTGCATTTATGTTGCAGCTTCGATTTCTACCATTGGGTGGCTTTGAACATTTTTTTCTTCAAAGTAAAGTATAGTGTGATGCTTCCGCCTGTACTGTTGGCATCGTCGCTTTGATGGACATTGTGAAACTGTATTTTGAATAAATTCCATTCTTTTAACTGCGTCCTTACCATGAAACTTATCACACTGTAGCAATAAATGCGATTCATCTGAGCACATGGCGCACATGACATTGACACTGGTAATTTTACTACTATTTGAATTCTATTGTTGCTCGTTTGTAGCTTGATGCCCACGAACATTACTTCTTAAAATGCGCTTTTGTGGTGCAGAACACGTTTCAAGTGCGGAAATACGTTTATCCAAAATCTTAAAAAACTCAACAACTGAACAGTGGCGATGACTTGAATTGGACGATTCAAAATCAAATTCCGGGAAAATTGCGTTCATTTAAATCAAAAACGAAGATGAAGTCTTTAATTATCTAGTGGAATTCCTAAAATCTTTGGATTTCCCTGGCATGCCGCCTCATCATTTGTGTCTTAAAGTTTAATCTGTCATCATTATGTTACGAAATCTTCATGTCCCGAAACTGTGCAATGGAACCCGACTGATTGTGACGAAGCTAATGAACAATGTGGAACAGTGGCACGCATTTTGAAATTCCCCTGACTTCAACCGATTTGCCGTTCCGATGACAATAAATAAATCACAAGGGCAGTCGCTGGAAGTGTGCGGCATACATCTGGAAATTTCATTCTTTTCACACTGTCAGCTATATGTGGCGTGTTCCCGAGTTGGGAAACCATCCTCACTCTTCGTTTACGCTCCAGAGCAGAAAACAAAATATGTAGTGTATCATGCAGCCTTAAATTGAATGCAATCATTGTTCTACCTATTTTTTTAGATTTCAATAAAACGAATAGAATTCAACGAAATAAATACTTGATTTTATTCTATTTTCGCCAAATATTGAACTGAACGAAGTCCGTCGGGTCAGCTTTCCCTATACCTCTTTCGAGTCCAACTAAATTTATTTTTTGTACTAATTGTAGACCAGATGTCACAAATGTGAGGGTTACAATAAATGACGGTAAAATAATTTTTATTTGTATAGCTTAAAGCCTATGTGTCACGTATGTAACAAAAAAAAATATTCCCGCCATAAATTATTTTTCTAAACTCTCTTTAGTATGACTTTAAGCCCAGATGTTACAATCGTGATTAAACCTCAAATTTGGTCGTTTTGACATACCATTTACCGGATTTTCTGAAAATATTCTTCTACTCGATTTGGGTTCCATCTATAAGTCGGTCCTTTTACTAAAAAAATTTAAATTCGTGTAATAATATCTTTTGTAAAATGTTTGGTTATGTGACAAGATTCATCATGTCAAAAGGAGAAAAATCGAGGGACCGTAAGTAATTGTTTTTAGGGATAAAAAATTTGAATCAAATTCCAGTTTTAATTTATATATAATTCAGTTGTGTTTGCCAAAGGTAAATGGTTAATAGACGAAAATGAGGTGCAGAGAATGCTTGCTGATTCCGACCAAGAGGACATAGTCGATGCAATAAATGATCCTGATTTCGCTATACAAGAAGCAATTGTTGAACAGATTGATTTTAATCACGAGCATAAAGATGATGATGACGACGATGAGGAGGAGGTCGTTGGACTAGTTCCGATTAGTTTTTGGTATTTAATTCGTTAGCACTATTATTTGTAAATCCTTAATACATAAAATTTTTAGCCAAATAACACAACTACGGAAACTTCCGGGTCTCAGAGTACACCAGGTGGTTGGATTGTATCAGATTTTGAAAGGCGAATACTAAAAGTTGTTGAGCCTCGTTCTTGAAATATTGGCTTAAAATTCCCTTTAGAGTATTTTCGTAGATACTTCGACGACAAACATTTCGTAGATGCGGCTATGTATACTAACATGTGCTACTTTAACAAAAAAGGTATATTGCTAAAATCTAGTTCAAGTGAAATTAAGAAGCTATATGGTATATTTCTTATAATGGGGTGTATTCCGTTCCCTCGGATAACTCTATATTGGATGGCGGGATACAACCTTGATAAAATTTCGTCAGCCATGACCAAAAATCGATTTAAAATTCTGAGACTGAACTGACTGTGTATCGTTGAAAATAAAAAAAACTTAATATGTCAAAAATTTGAGGTTATAAGCTTTTTTTGTGTTGTTCCAGAAATCATCATAACTTATATTCTAAATGAAATTAAGACATCCTGTAAAGTGTTCTGAACTTGTCAATACACCCTTTACAACTTTCATAAGTGTGGATCCGATCTGATTTATGTAATTGTTTTTATTACGAGCCAATTGTGTATTCCTACAGAGTATTGTTATCTATTAACCATCGGCTGTGTACCAATACATCTCGACTTACATCATCCATTATTTTTTATTCCGAAATAATAAAATGAGATTCCACTTAATAGCTCGCTTAGGTAAACGGCAGATTTTAATTCATGTACGTACGTTCCATAGGTGACAACAGTTTGCAATACTTTTAACATGAGCTACTTAAAATCTAAATTTGTTGCGTTAAATATGGATAACCCTGCTGTAGTTTGTAAGCAATCGGTAAGCTAAAATATGCTTTGAATTATTACGAAATTCAACCCACTGGAATATATTCCAGTAAGTGTAACACGTACCCGCAACACGTATAAAGTACCGGATGGCCCATTTTTAGCGATGAATTTGGTCGATGAGATGTTAAATGCGGTATTCTCTTCCGTATCCTTTCAAATGCCAACAAATGATTCCAATTTGCAAACGAGATCGTGCAATATAAATTTAATTCTTACAGACCGTGTTCATTGCCTAGATTTTTATCTAGAATCGTTAGTACTAAATTTGTGTCCTTGTTGAGCAGGGGCAATATGTCCGGCCTCATATATCGATATATCGCCATATTCAGTATTATAGAAATATAAATCTGTCTTGTGTGTGAAAATGTCCCTCATTTGAGATTTTGTTTGGCCAGATGTATGTTATCAGCTACCGAAGGTCGTTCCCCTGTATGATCCCGACAATGATATATCGCATGTTTTGAGGAATGTTTGAATTTTTTGCCACAATCGGCAAACTCAAACGGTTCTAGGTTGTCGCGCCACAATCGATATAGTCGATATGCGGAATTGTGGATAAATCTTGTGCCACACACTCGTATGTCACGTGTGTATTTATGTACTTTAGTGTACTTTTAACACTATGCGCCGTTGGTACTTGGCGAAACACATTAACACTTAATAAACACATTAAAACACTTGTTTATTATTTCGCACAAAACTTTTTTTTTTTTTCCAAAATGGATTAAAAATTACTCGATTAATTTCGACTTGTTAGGTCATCAGAGTAGATACTCCTGATGATGACCTAACAAGTCGAAATTAATCGAGTAATTTTTTAAGCATTTTGGAAAAAAAATTAGTTTTGTGCGAAATAATAAACAAGTGTTTTAATGTGTTTATTAAGTGGTACTGTAGTGTGTATATGTATGTGCACTTCGAGGAATTTGACACTCCTGAAACCATTACTACACATATTGCAGTAATGTAGATAATTCCCCGTGTGTTTGGGCAGGTGGAACATAAAGCCCGACCTGATTTTGATTTTTTTTTTCATAATCGTCTCATTTATATGTCGCCCCATTCTTGTGCACGTACTCATGGTGTCTGTTTGTTGTGAAATTAGAAAAGTAGGTGCCGCATATATCGCATTTTAAATGTATCCGGCCAAAGTCGTTGTGTATGAGATGATCCATATAAGAACTGTTCATTTCGAACAATTCTTTGATTTGAAACCCTTTTAAATTACTTTTTGATGTGTACATGACCCTTTTAGTTCCAGTAGACAACCACAATTATGGCAGCTGCTAAAGCTTTTTTCCCCTCCGGGCGTTTCAATTATAGATACTTAGATATCGCAAATTGATTACATTTTTTACATTAATTACGTTACATGATTTACGTGTAAATAATAGCGTAAGTAATGTAACGTAATTAAGCTGCACAACACTGCCGATCATTGAAGCGGTCAGAAATAGATGTCACAATATAGAAAGATTCGTGGATCGATACTCAATAGACGAACAAATGATCCCATTTACTGGCCGCTGCCCCGGCAGACAGTTTTTTTGTAATAAACCCCGGCCTGTAGGTCTTAATCGTAAAATATCGTAATCACAACAAGTAGGGGTTTAGTGTTGGCTTATTAAAACATTACCAGAAGGCAGTTTTCTATATTTTGATAGATATTTTTTTTGTTAAGATTATTTATGTAACTTTTCATGAATATTTTATTATTTTTACATATTTTACGACCATTCCTTTACTAAAAAAAAATAGAAACCCTTGAATACAAGGCAACTGGTACATTCCAACAAAATCGGTTAAAGGGGTTACGTTTTAAAGATGACAAGCGGATGACCAGGAGTGAGTCTGACCAGTTCGTTTATGACAACATTGTTACAGCTATCAAGTGGAAAGACACAAAGTGAGTTCTTATAGCTTCGACTATATCAGGCATCCAACCTGAAACGTTAACGAGAACGTCGGAGTAAAAAAGACAAGAACTATATTGAAGTTACCTGTCCCTCAATAATATCCGAGTATAATAGTTACAAGGGTGGGATGAATTTATGTGACCAAATGATGGAACATTATCGAAATTTTATTAAAACCGTAAAGTGGTCAGTCAAAGTATTCCTATATTTTATAGATTTGGCAGTGGTTAACGCATGGCAAGAATACCGACTGGATTGCGATTCTAAAGGAATTCAAAAAAATGTGAAAGATTTCTTTCGAAGAATTCCGACTGGAAATAGGAGACTCACTACTTTCAACATATCTGAAACAACAACAACCCAAATAGTGACTCAAGCTGTGAAGATGAAGTCGATGAACGCGAACCATTGATCAAAAGTATTAAAACGACATCCCTACCGTCTCTTAGGAAACGCTACGGTGGCTATTGCCATTGACAAACTTGGGACCGATTAAAAGCGCCAATAATGTGCATGTTGAAATCCTGCAGCAGTAGAACTAGAAATAGATGCAAAGAGTGCGATTTGTATTTATGTACGAGTAGTTCGGCTTATAAAAGTTGTTTTGAAAAATTTCATACCGTCAAAGACTGACTGTATTAAATTTTTTAATTTTTAAGAACTTAAAATCTTTAAAAAATTCGTTACTCTCCGTAAAAGTGATTTTAGGTCCATAAAATACAGTTAACGAAAATGTGATATGTATACCTGAATGTTGTATATGTATAAAAAAGTTTATTTTACTATTAATAAAACGTGAATTCTTAAGAAAATGTTGTCCTTGTCATTTTTTGATCTGTCGTCGTACTCAGTTTATCGGTTCAGCTGGGAGGGCATGTATACGAGAAAGCCCGCATCACACAAATGTAAGTGTAAGGGTGGTTTTTCTCGGAAAACCCAAATGGTTTTCAGGATAAAACTGCGGAATCTGATACGTGGTGCTTCAAAGGTCAACTCACAAAAATTTCACAAATTAATGCGATGGTTTATTTATCCATGACTTCAGATACGTCTAAAATTGAGTGTCACGTTTGTGATAGTTGGGCGGTACGTCACACATTTATACAAAAAATTATCTACGGCCGCTTAGGCATATATTTATTATCACAATTGTATGGTCTGGTCTCTAGTTACATCAAAAGTTTTTTTTTTGTTTTCTTTCATCAAGTACATCACATTTGTGATATCAGGACTCGAAAGGAATACATATAGGATAATGAGTTCAATTAAATTCGAAGTGTTTTATTAAATCTATAATTGAAATTATAGTGTTGCGTCATCTGTTAATTATCGATAATTTTCGGTCAAAAAACAAATTTCGGGTGGAACCATGAATTAATTCAATCAAAAAATATATTTTGGGCAAAACGAAGTTTGCCGGGCCAGCTAGTGTAAACATAAAAATCCATCGAAATCTGCTTTATCCTTAATCTACGTTATCAATAAATTTGACAGATGGCAGTTGTTAACAAATTTAGGTAAATCACCTTAAATTTTCGCGGATTTATGTGAAACTAACACAAATATCACAAATATAAACAATAAGATTCTAATCATCATACTCTACTACCTTTAGTGTTATAAATACTGCGTATATTTGAAAATTTAGAAGTTATGTTATAAACCCCAAAAATATCGGTTAAAAATATGCTAGCCTACAGACCTGTTGCGTGGTAGTTCTAGTAATATATCATCTTAGAAATTTTAATAAAAGAAAATAATTGAGATTTATATAGATATCATATTGCCGGCAAAAGGTACACATTTTAAAATGTTTATCTTCAAATAAATATTTTCCAAAGTATTATTTTTTAATCCTAAGGCTAGGTTGTACCTATACAAAGAGTAATATGTCAATGAATTTTCCATCATGATAAACGTATAAAATGTTCTAAGAAGGATCAGGTTATATATATATATATGTAGTCCAAGTATTAACAACATTCAACTGTAAAGATGGATGGACATAGCTGAATAAAGGTTCAAATAACAAAGTAAATTTGCTTTTCATAATAAAGATGGAGCATTTATTATTGAAATTTGAAAATATCTCCGGGAAATGGTCAAAAAATATATTTTTCATGTATCCAGTAAAAGAAATTGCTGGACTTCGTCAACCTGTTTAATATAAGTTTTGTAAATGCCTGAATCTACGGTATGCACGTACGTTGGTATAAATCGAATACAAAAATATTTTAATCAATATGATATACAAGAACAGTACCACATCACATAAAACCTATTTATATACATATTTCAGTTTAATCTACTAAATCCAAATCCATATCACTCTAATGCCAGATTTTAGTCATCAAAATAATTCAATATATATGTACATGGCACACAAAAAATATAAATGGGGAAAAATCAATACCGTGTACGGGGGGGTACATTTTCATATAATATTATCAAACCTAAATAGGAAAACACGTGTGAAAATACATTCGAACATGTTTGCTTCCACTTGGAAGGTACATACTCGTACTCGTATACCAGTTTTGTGCCGTATTCAATTTTTTGTGTAAACTCGTACAATTTTTTTTTTTGTATCCGAATATTTTAAATTGAAAATTTTTGTGACTTGATTATGGTTGATTGGTTCAATTGAATTGTAACAATAAAAAGCACGAGAAGAAAGCCGCGCAGAAAAAAAGGCAGAGGGAAAATATTTTTCTTAGGAATTTTCAGTTTTTCTTTTAATTTTATGGGTGCACAACACACAATTTATAAATTTTTTGTGCCGTTCTCCGTCGTTTTTTTTTTTTTTTTTGTAATAATAGATGTATATGTATGTATATAAAACCTGTTGAGAAAATTGGAAAATTTATACAAAATGAATAACAACAACATAGGGTACAAAAATATTTTCCGATTTTCTTAAGGTGGTAATTTGTATATGAAAGAATAATACAAAAATACGTGATCCAGTAAATTTTTGATAATTTTAATAAATCAACATGAATTTTCCCATTTAAATAATAATGTACTGTGGCGCATTGTTGTTGTCGGAAAATGTGCAAATTTAATAATAAACCTCGTTATAACATTACATGATTTTCTTATCGTTTTCGAATTTTGGTCGTTCCTCATATATTTGTTAAATTTGTGTTAACGATGATATGTGTTTGTATTTGCCTACACAACAACTATCTCGTAAAAATTAAAACAATTTTCCTTTTTATTTATTTGGGCAAATATTTAAGAAAATTGTAACCCTAAATTACTGGGTAAATGTACGTTTTATATAAAACGTAATTTTTTTTTCTCTCTTCATCAGCACCATATCTCATATTATCTTCGTTATATACCTGAAGGAATCCTTGCCTCATTAGATGTGCATTTAGGAAATTAATGTTTGGATTTTCATTTTATTTTGGGTCTTTGGGTTTTCTTTTTTTGCTTGTTATCAAAATATTTGGTTTTATTTCAGTTTGATTAAGGTTAAAGGTAGAAATAACTATTTTACGCAGGTGAACAATTTTGTAGATTTGTTGGTATACTCGGTAGACTGAAGCACAAAAAATACTTTATAATTCACTGACCTTCCTCGATTTGCCCCTACCCTCTCTCGTATACATATCGATTCGATTAAGTTTTCTGGGTTATGTAGGTTTTCGGTAATGTTTTGATTTTAACAGCACATTTCAATGTTTCAACTTATTTTTGGTTTCTTGTTTGTTGCCACTGTAGCCGTATTATTGACTAGAAACGATGAAGGTTAATAATTTATTGACGTTTCACTATACAAAATTTGATATTTTTATTTTGAGAATTTATTTTAAATCCAATTTTTTTGAAATGGATATGCTTTCGGATTTGTACAAAAATGGTGTTGGGCTCGTTTAAGCTGTTATTGCTTTGATGTTTCGGTTATGTAACAATAAACAAATTAAATTAAATTACAAACTCCCATGTGTTTGAGTTTGCCTCAGTGGGTGTCAATAAAATTGATATGTGTTCATTTTGAATTGTGATTTTGTTTATACCAGACATGTGGGCTATATTCAGAAACATTTTAAATTTGATTTGGGTGACATATATAGAAATATAAACCACTAATTGAATCCTGTTGGCTAACTAAATTCATACCAGATGACCATAATTTATTTTTAAAAATTGTAGCCGAAAACAAATAAATTTTGATACAAACGCCATAGAATTAACAGCTGATTCAGTGATTTATAGAAGAAAATCAAGATCTTATTGTGGATACTGAGCTGCTCCAATTTTGATGAAAGTATCGTATTTTAATCAGGGTACCGAAATTAAATTGAGCTATAGTGTGAGCTAATTTGTAAATGGGCCAATGGCAACAAGATTTTAAAATCGATGAAACAAAACGAAAAATTACAAGCAAAAAATGAAAAAGCGATATGAAACGAAAATACAACAGTTTTTCTGACTTTCAAATAATAAGTCTTTCAAAGTTGCTTCCTTTGTCAATTGTCTCAAATAGATTCGAGATTAAAGCAAATCACCGGTAACTTTCAAGACAATTTTGGAGGATTAGATTTAATTCTGATTGGCGATGTACGTCAACTACCGCCGGTTCGCGCTTCTCCGATTTACGAACAAATCAAGCGACAAATAGCAGGTCCAACACTATGGCGAGGATTGAAATTTTTTGAACTCAGCGAAGTGATGTGACAAGCCAATAGAACTTTTTCAACATTTTCCGTGTTTCATGACACTCATTGATCCGGATCAGATCAAATTTTATATGGAAAATCTAGTCCAAATTTTGTTTCAGATCACAAATTTTGATTTGAAATCTAGTAAGCGCCTTTGCGTTGTTTCATGAAACATGAACTGAACCGGATCAGATCCAGGATCAAGAGACACGGGTAATGTTAACAAAAATTGGTGATGGAAAGTTGTTACATTAAATTAGTTGGCATTAATTGCATCACGATTTCACTCCGAAGAAGAGCTTGTTCTTCGATAACCATTCAGTTACTGAATACAATAATAAAGTTTTAAATTCTGCAGTCGAAAAGGTCATTTTACAAGCAACGGATGTGTATATTGGTTGTCAGAGTGTTGAAAAGCACACTTGCACGCGTCAAAAATTACACAAAATGTCAACAATTGATACAGGAGGTTTGCCTAACAAAATTGCATTGGTTATAAATAAACAATACATCATAACAACTAATATTGAAGTATCAGATGGATTGGCGAATGGTGCGACAGGAATATTGAATTATATCGAACATAACTACAAAAGAGAGTTAGGTCGTTTATGGTTGGAATTCCCTGGCCCTCCCAAAACTGGTGAAAAAATCCAAACACAATCTTTGTCGACTGGCAGTATCAATCGATCGGAGAACATCCTCTATACCATTAGTGCCTAATAAAATAGTGATCGTAAAACGTAATCATTTTCCAGTAGTCTATGACCTTATTAAAGTTAGCCGAAACTTCCATCCGAAAGCAAAAATTGTCGATAATGTAGATAGATGTCATATATTTTTCAGCTGAGCTTTTGTTAGCTCAGCTAACAAAATATACCAGACAAACATAACCAGAAATACTAACTAATTTTAATATTTTGCTAAAATAGTGTCTGGTCGATGTCCGATTCGATTAAAAAATAAATTTAATGTGATATGAATTAGTGGCAAAAATAAGTCAACTTCGTTTTTATTTTGAAAAGGTTAGTCTTGAATTACAGGTCGTTCAATGCATTTTCGATATATTGAATTAGCGAATTTTTGCAAAATTACATCTCTGCATCCCCATTTGAATTTTTTCACAATTAGACGAAGTTGGCCAACATTATGGCCTATCAAATAACTATAGTGGCATCAATGCCTAAGCACGTTAATCTTGAACGACAGGCCATTCAATGCATTCTCGATATATTGAATTAGCGATGAATTAGCGAAATTCTGCTAAATTACATCCCTGCATCCCCATCTGAATTTCTCCACAATTAGGCCGAAGTTGACCAACATTATGGCCTATCAAATACCCAGAGCGGCATTTCTCCCAAACGTTGTGTTTCTTTGAAGCAAGGTTTACAATATTGCTTATCAAATCATTATCAGATCATCAACTTTGCCTAATAATACGTTCAAATTGGTCTCGCTATCTGTATTATCAGTTTTTTATCTTTCGGCTGGAAACGTTGCATAATAGGATAGAGGAACGTTTAACGTATTTGAAATAATTTTTTTGGGAATTTTTGTATGTTTAGTATTCGAGATATAGTCGGTTGAACTCAGAAATTATTCGCTGGCCGGACTAGTAGGTTGCATAAGGAGCTAGAGGAACGTTTACAAAACGTATATTTGCATTTTCAGAATATTTGTTTGCTGTATTCTGGTGATTTGGAGGTGATAGTAGAACTTAGTTTATCAGGTAATATACCTTTCGGCTGTAAAGTATTATTTCGGCTGAGATATCAAAAACAATATCTGCATTATCATATTTCGGCTTGGATAGCGAAGACACTATCTGAATTACCTTTCGGCTGGAAAATTTCGGCTAACTTTAACAGTATTAGTCTCTGCGTGTGCAATAACTATTCATAAGTCCCAGGGAGGTACATTTGATGAAATTGGATATGAATATGATAAAACACATGCTCAGCAGCTCCTGTACTTCGCACTATCACGGGTAACATCGATTCAAGGGTTACATATTGTTCCGAAAAAAACTATTAAAATTTTTATAATGGTGAAAGAGCAACAGTATCCACACTGAAATTGCAAGCTGAATTTCAAAGGCTGAACCTGAATGGACTTGAGACTATTGAGAAATTATTATTTGATTTCATAAATACGAAGATAGGATTGTCATTATTTACCTTCAACTGCCAAAGTTTACGTGCTCATGTAGAAGATCTTCAATTAGACAAAATATCATCGTCGTCGATTTTTATGATTTTTTCGGAGACGTGAATGGATAATGACAACATCGTAGAAATTCCAAATTTCGATTTTGTCGTTCAATATGAAAGGCCAAATATAAGGACAGGTGGCGTTGCAATCTACCATAATGTAAATGATGGAACACGTGTTGTTACCCCAAAAATTGACATCAATGCACTTCAACTGGAATCCTTGTCGGTTCAGGTTTCTAAAGTGGGAGAAATATGTGCTTGCGAGAGCAGATTATACCATGGCGCATTTGTAATTATTATATAATTCAATTTATCCACGAGAATTTGATCATATACGCCAAAAGTATCGGCGATTCTGAAAAAAATTATGATATAATTCTAATAATTTTGAATGGTGATTTCAATGTGAATTTTGCATTAGATACGGCGCTCCCTTTGATTCAATTCCACAATTCAGAATTAAATTTAAAAATGTGCAGCCATCGTACTGAATCGACAACTCGATCAAAAACTGTTATCGACGCAGTCTTTCAACGAAATGTTTATAGAATTCAAACTAGAGCATTCGTGTCCTATTTTAGTTATCGTAAACCACTCGTGTCATTCGTCGAAATAGAAAACATGGAGCCGGAATAATAAAATGTTTAAAAAAACTTAGAAATTTTGTTTTATATTATGATGAATAAACTCTCTAATTGTCCGACTCCAGACGCTGCATGCAGTTTCACTTCTACTGCGTGTGAACTGCACACAATTTTTTTTGTTCTGACTATTTAGTATGAACCTCACTGAGGCCGTGTGGTTTAGCACAAATTGTCACACATCTGGGGTAGATTCTGAAAACGTGACAATTTTTCATGACTTTTTATATTAGAACAACATATTGTCGCAGAAAATTTCAGATTCTAGTAAAATGACTTATGACTTGTACAGCAGTTTTTAGTAGTTACTGTTGCATTGCTAAATTGTACTCAACTTTTAACATATTTCGCCAAACACACAACTAATACGAGAAAATTGTCAAAAAATGCAAATTAACAATAATTCATTATATATTCAATTTAGTTTTGAATCTTGTAATTTCGATTTAATTCAATACAAAATGGTTTAAAAATTGTGTTCACACTAATTTTATAGGACAATTAAGGATCGCGGAAAATTTAAAAAGTGACAGTTATCTACTATTTGTCAGAAAATTTTGAGTAACATTTTGAAAAGGTCGTCTCATCAACATCGCTTTCTAGAACTCACAACTTGATTATCATTTTATAGCAGTTACAATTTTAGTACAAAGTTAAAACAAATTTGATTTGTCACTTTATCAGAATCGGGGCCCTGGAGGTAAATGAATATTGATAAAACGAAAATTTTTCATGACTGTTTTTATTAGATCAAAATATTGTCACAGAAAATTTCCGATTCTAACGAAATAACTTTTAACTTTTACAGCAGTTTGTAGTAGATACAGTTGCGTTGCTAAATAATATTCAACTTTTAACATATTTTACCAAACACACAACTATGACAATCCATTTGACGATATGGATGATAATCCATTTTAAAAAAATTATAAATTGTTTTATTATTAATTGTTAATTTAATAATTTAGTTTTGAACTTTGTAATTTCGATTTAGTTCAATACAAAAATGGTTTAAATAATTTAATCACACTAATTTTATAAGAACATTTAGAGTCACGAAAAATTGGGTGCCAAACTGCTTGTCTCAAAAATTGTCGTGACATTTTGAAAAAGTCATATCATCGACATCGCTCTTTAGAACTGACATTTATAATAATTGTAATTTTGTAGGAGTTAGATTTTAAGTACAAAGTCACAAAAATATCATTTGTCACTCGATCAGAATCTAGGGTAGAGATTAGATTCTAACCAAGTGATGAATCCAATCTAAGAAAAAAACAATATAAAATTTAATAAGTAGAAATAGGAAGGAACTCCGAAGTAATTTAATTTTCGATCACAAACAACTTTAGTGTTACAGTCCCTATGAATTCTCGGCCAGACTGTTCTCTCGATAAAATCATATTACAAAATGTTTGCAACAAATAATATAAGTCATCGGCTGCAATTTCAGTTGTAACATCATTTAACTTGTCTAAAAAAATGACAATATTGATTTGGTTCTGTAACTCTCCATAGTTTAAATAGAGAAAATTGTCAGAAAACCCAACCGTCAAGCAATAGCATAAAATCCATAATGTGCGCTTATCTAAAGTTGAAATGGTAAATCGACTAAATATTTCCATGTACCATAACGTCGCGAGTTGAACGTACGAGTATAGTGGCAGTTCGTAATATAAACGAGTAAAATTCCATTTGAATTCGATATACGAGTTCCGCATCATTCGTCTTATTTGGTTGGTGTCTGAAAATAAACCAAAATTAATATTTTATTTGAATGCCAAATCAGAATAAATTCGTGACTTGAATAATTAGTGGGGATCTTTTGCTTTCCACAATCAGTTTTCATTCAGCTTAATATTATTGCGCAAAGTTTTCAATTCAGCTAATAAATTCCTAATAATTACTCGGCTTTTTGAATATTTCTTAAGAAATTCAAATAAAACATGATTTGCCATTGTATATGGCGTGTTTAGTTCTGTATCAATTAAATGTTCTTCGAAGGCTGTGGCCAGCCGAATTTCAAGATTGTTATAAATTTGATTTAATTCTTGTTCGTTGAAAGGATTTATGTTTAATTTAACATGATCGGCTAATTTATTGTACGTCTGTGCGGTTGCATGACATTCAATTGCTTCCATTGATTTTAAATCGGGAAACATAACTTAGTGCGACGATGTTGTGTCTTCGAATATGGGAGCAGTAGGCTTAAAAGGTATCTCATTTACTTTTGACATATGACTGGGAGCGAAAGTTACATCTGAAACAGGTACATTTGTCACAGAATTAATGGAATGCTGACTTTCAATCTCTCCACTTTTAGTAACCGGTTCAACAACTTCATCAGCGTCCATTGGGATGGGCATGGGACTTGGGATGCGGCAGCACATTCCACGCTTTCTATTGAAACTGCAAACGATGAAGTCGACTGAAAATTGACGATGCTTAAAGATTCGACTATCGAATTTCATTTAGCATGAACTTCAGTGATACTAGTGGACTACTGAAATAAAAAGGAGTGTCCCAAGCAAGTTACATGATTTTCTAATGGGTCTGACAGGGTGTTTCATGAGTTTTAAAAATGTAGTTACTTTAATAGACCTTAGGTACATCCAAAAGTCATTCTAAATATTTCCTAAGCATTTAGCATGAATTTAAGTGACACTGATGGACTACTGAAACAAGATGGAGTATCCCAAGCAAGTTATATGGTTTTCTAATGGATCTGACAGGGTGTTTTATAAGGTTCGAAAATGTACTTAGTTTAATATGCCTTAGGTACATTCCAAAGTCATTCTAAGTATTTTCTAAGCATTTAGCATGAACTTTAGTAATACTGGTGAACTACTGAAACAAGAAGGAGTATCCCAAGCAAGTAATATGATTTTATAATGGGTCTGACAGAGTGTTCCATGAGTTTTAAAAATGTAATTATTTAATAGGCCTTAGGTTCATTCCAAAGTTCTTCTAACTTAAGTGATACTGGTGGACTACTGAAACAAGAAGGAGTGTCTCAAGCAAGTATAACGATTTGCTAAAGGGTTGAATTTAGGGATTTTGGTTAGGTTTTAGCAGATGTTCTTTTTTACTACAGAGCCATTAAACGTGTTGACAATCAGTTTGTTTTTGTTTGTTATAAGATGGTACAAATATTTAATATGTTTCAGTAGTCCACCAGTATCACTGAAGTGCATGCTAAATGCTTAGAAAATACTTAGAATGACTTTGGATACATTTCAAAGGCCTTAAAAATCACTTCTCCTCTAAATTACTTAATATAAATTCGTCTGAATGTTGACTTTCACTAATACTATTACAATAAGAGTGTTGTTGTTGTGTTTCTTAAATTAGTTTGGATAAACTTCACTAGCATTTCTATTTTAATAAAATTACTTTGAGTTAAGGTTTCTCCACTGTAGCCATTTTGATTTATTCTACTATGGGCAAAAAGTAGTAAGACTTTAATTAATTTAATTTTCGCGTGGAAAAACATTCGTCGAAATATTTTTTCTATGTTGGTATGACTGTCAGTGACATCTGTGCCAAATGTCAAATCAAAATAATCGAAAGTGCATTCGGCTATTTTTACATTCAGTGAAATTATTCAACAAAGAAGTTCCATTAAATTTTGTGTGCGGAATCAATTTTGTGGTGCCGAAACGTTCAGAATGTTGCAAAAGTCCTTCAGTGATAATCGTTTGTCGCGAGCAAGTGTTTTTGATTGGTATAAATTGTTCAATGAGGGTCGAGAACGTGTTCACGACGATCCACGTTTAGGACGGCCATCGACATCAACTGATGATCAACACGTTAATAAAATCAAAGAATCTGTGCTCGAGAATCGACGATTGACAGTCGGAGACCTTTCTGGCATCGTTAAAATATCGGAAGGATCAGTGAAAACTATTTTGAAAGATCATCTGGGCGTGAAAGCACGATTGGTTGCAAAAGCACTCAATTTTTTGGAAAAACAGCGTCGCCTTGACGTCTGCGAAACAATGCTTTCCGACGATCAGGATGTCATGAATCGTATTATAACTGGCGATGAGTCTTTAATCTATGCTTTCGACCCGGAAACAAACGATCAATCGGCCGAATATCGTGCCAAATGTGAGCCGAAGCCGAAAAAACCACGTCAAAGCAAGTCAAAAATCAAGGTGATGTTGACAGTTTTCTTCGATTATCGAGGTGTTGTGCACTCCGAATTCTTTCCGACCGGCCAAACTGTCAACAAGGAATACTATTTGAGTATTATGCGTCGTTTGCGAGGCTATTCGTAAAAAGAGGCCGGAGTTATGGGTCGACAACTCTTGGTTTTTGTACCACGATAATGCACCTTCTCATAATGCATTGGTTTCACGTGATTTTTTCGCCAAAAATTCCACCCATATTGTTCCGCAACCGCCGTATTCGCCTGATTTTACTCCGTGCGACTTCTGGCTGTTCAGCAAACTCAAACGACCGCTCCGGAGAAACCGTTTTGAGTCAATTGAAGACATTAAACGTGAATCGCTATGCGCATTAGAGGCTATTCCGGAAATTGACTTTAACAACTGTTTCCTTTAACAACTGTTTTGGAAAAAAGGTTGGCACAAGTGTATTGAGGCCGGGGGGGATTACTTTGAGGGGGACGAAATAGATTTGGAGAAATAAATTAAAAATTTTAAAATTATGAATAAAGTCTTACTGGTTTTGCCCACAGTATTATTTAACATAATATTTTTAGGTTTTAGAGGAACTTGTCAAAATTTTCTTCTCACATATTTTAAATCATACTTTATAGGGTGTAAAATACATCGTCAATTATTAAAAATTACGATTTTCCACTTTATTTAAATATTTTTTTAATTTTTTACAAAATCTTGTGATTTTGAAAGGAATAGCGCTATAATTAAATCAGTGAACAGGGCAAGTCAAAAAATAAAAAATAAAAGTGCGAAATAGTGAACAGTAAAAGCAAATTAGTGAGTAGTAACGGGTGAAATATGAGAAGGTGTTGAAAAATAAGGTTTGTATCTCAAATTAGTTCTGGAAGTAGATCCGGAGACGCATAACTGGATGTTGAGTAAGAACGAGGTATACTGCAAGTGAAGATGCGCCAAGGTAAAAGAATATGCGTTTGTAAGCAGGTGCTATAATTGTTCGAGTCTAAAGCATATAGCCAGAAAATAACCCAGTAAACGAAAGGTATTATGTTGAAAGTGTTGAGGGAGGATCACTTGGGTAGTAATTGTAACAGGGAGCCAAAGTGCTTAAATTGCGCAGAAATGGCGATTAACATGAAGTAAAATGTAGACTACAAGCACTCAGCAAGTGATGAAAAGTGTTCAGCGTATGTAGAGAGAATAAGGAGAGTAGTGAAGCGGACGGCGAAAGCAGATTGACGTGGAAGTGTGGGGCAAGTGGGCATGTAATGCTTGTAAATACGGCAGGTATATTAAGAAGATTGAATGAGATTGTAGAGAGATTTTAAAACATCTGTGTTGTGTGAAACAGAAACCTATGTTTTAACAGAGGAGGGCGATGATATTTTGCGAATTGAAGGGTATATTCATTATAGATGTAAATCTAGCTTCAGGCACACAGATAGAGTTCTAGTGTATGTGATCGAGAAACTAAGGAGTAGACTAATAAATCAAGTTAATAAGCCGATGAAGTACTAGATGCTAGCAGTAAAAGTAGGACGAGCAAATATGACTAATGATATTGGAATGATAATATGTTGCTACAGGTCACTAAGTGCTAGCGTAGTGCAATTTTCAACTGGCTTTAGTAAATGGCTAGAGAAATTGATGTTGTTGGGACAGTTAAGATAATGATTATTGGTTATTTCAATCTAGACTGGAAGAGATCGGAAGAATATTATGTTAAGTGTCTTACAAAAGTTACGGAATCTTTTGGGCTTAAACAATTCGTGCAGGAAAATACTAGAGTAATGGAGGCATCAAGAACGATAATTGATTTAGTATTTTCAAACTAGGAAGTGAATTGTAATGTTGTGGAAACCCCAAAAATTACATACCAGGCGCTTATAATGATCAAGGAAGAGGAAGTAAATGAGAAAAAGGTGATCAAAGGAAAGATAGATCTAAATGTTGTGGCAGCGGAACTTAGAAGTACATAGGATGGCGTACGAGTCACTGGGGTTATTCAGGAGGAGTGTGGGAAGGATAGAGTCAAGGATAGTGAACATAGGTAGAAGTTGTTTATAGTTCACCTACACAGTAAAGAAGGTTAAGAATGCAAGAAATGAGGCATATAAGAAATTTGATGGTGATGATGGAAAGAGAGGGGAGAGTTGGGGACTGAGACTGTTAAGAAAGGGTGGCTGGAGTATCAAAGAAAAAGAAACAGATTTGTTGGTGTGATTAGGAGTGAGAGGAGATTGTAAAGGGTGTTTTTTTAGGAGGTTTGTTTTTCCGATAGATGTCGTTTTATTTTATGACAGTTGTTTTGACAGCTCAAAGTGGCATTTCTACTCAGTATTGTTTGGCAAATCATTATGAATAGGTTAACTCCAGAACAACGTTTTCAAATCGTGGAAATTTATTTTCAAAATCAGTGTTCAATTAAAAATGTTTATAGAGCACTTCGTGAATTTTATGGTGCACATAATCGTCCGTCAGAGACCACCATAAAGAACGTAATTACCAAATTTCGGTCTACATTCACTCTTTTGGATGCCAAGCCACCGACAAGAATGAGAAGAGTTCGTACAGAAGAAAATATTGCTGTCGTTGAGGCCAGTGTCGAAGAAAACGACAATTTATCGATTCGTCGTCGTGCTCAGCAAATTGGACTTTGTCCATCGACTTTATGGAAAATTTTGTAAAATTCTCTTCAGTGGTGAGGCGCATTTTTGGTTAAATGGATACGTCAACAAACAAAATTGTCGCATTTGGAGCAAAGATAATCCACACGCCGTTCAAGAATTACCAATGCATCCTGATAAATGTACTGTTTGGTGCGGTCTATGGGCTGGTGGGATCATCGGTCCATATTTCTTTAAAAATGAGGAAGGACGACGCGTTACCGTGAATGGAAATCGATACAGAACCATGTTAAATGAGTTTTTGTTGTCAAATCTTGAAGATATGGATATGGATGAAATGTGGTTTCAACAAGATGGTGCCGTATTGAAAGAAACTTTCAACGACAACATTATTTCGAGAAATGGTCCGGTGAATTGGCCTCCGCGTTCGTGCGATTTGACGCCACTCGATTACTTTTTGTGGGGATACGTGAAGTCATTGGTTTATGTGGATAAACCTCAATCGATTGACGCTTTGGAAACCAATATTCAACGTGTCATTGCTGACATACGCCCTCAAATGCTTGAAAAAGTGCTGGAAAATTGGACCTCCAGAATGACATTTGTGAAAAATAGTCGTGGTAGCCATATGCCAGAAATTGTGTTTAAATGTTAAATGCCAAAAAATTATCTACCAAATAAAAAAAAATTTTGGTCATTTCATAATTTTATATGTGTTTTATTCAAAAAAAAAATCGGCAACCTCTTAAAAAAACACCCTTTATTATGAGAGAAACATTAACCAGTGGAAAGGTGACCGGGAAAAGATGTGGAAAACATTAAAAAGGGTAATTGGATCTAAGGGAGGGAGTGAAATAAATGGGGTAGATTTTAATGGAGTGAAGGTATATGAAAAGATGGACATTGCGAACCGGTTAAACAAGTATTTTGTAGATAGTGTAGAGGATATTATAAGGGAGATACTGAAGGAACAAGACAATGTGGATATAACATATGATGTGGGAGTAATTGAGTAGGTGGGACATGGTGCAGGAGGACTGCCGAGATAAAATAATTAAAACGCTATAATTGGCAAGATGTGAGGGGTTGTTAAGTTGTAAATTGTTTATGGATTTATAGGAGGTTTTAAGAGGATTTGTGAGCCGCATAGTGAATCTGTCTTTGGAATCTACAGTAGTTCCTACAAGTTTGAAAAGTTGTCGGATGATGGATTATCGTCCTATAAATATTTTGCTAATCTTGGACAAGGTATTGGAGTCAATAATTTTGCATAAGTTGTTAGGGCACATCGCTGAGAATAATATGCTATCTGAGCACTAATCTGGTTTCAGGATTAGAAGCGAGATAGGGAGGAAGGAAAATCGACAGTAGCAGTTTTCCTTGATTTTAAAGGGCATTCGAAACAGTAGATAGGGCAAGGTTGCTAGGAAAATTGAACAAATATGGTGTGAGGTGCGAATTGTTACGTTGGACGGATAATTATTTAAGTAATAGAAAGCAGTGTGTGAAAATACATGATGTATGCTCCGATCTTGTAGATGTACAGTATGGAGTGCCACAATGAAGTAGGCTAGAACCATTGCTTTTTATAGTATTTATAAATGATATGCCACAGATTTATGTAAGTTGTTGTGTAGAAGACTGGAGGTACATAGTCCTGATACTAGGCATAAGGATCAGTTTTATTTAGAATTTAGAAGAATTTAAAAGAGATTTCATATTAGATAATATAATGAGTTAACGGAAAGTATAAGAAGTAGTAGAAGTAGATGATGTATATTTTACTGTAAACTGGTAAATTAGCTTAAGAGCTATTTGAAAAATAAAATAAATAAAATGTTTTTAGATATCGAGGGTAACTTAAAAAAAGGATTCTTAGTTTTATTTAGTTTAACAAAATTGGTTCAGACAATTTTTTTAAATTTTATCGGAACTGATGAATTTTGGTAGAAATGTAGTTTATTTATTAATTTAAATTTGACATAAATTTGTTTACCGGAAGTAGGAGCTTCAATGTTCATTGAGCAATTTTCAAAAACCACCAAGAATTAAACAACCTAAATAAATTTAAAAATTTAATTTTCAACAAAGGTTGACCTTATTGGTTTACATGGTTACATTAGTAATAATGTAGTTTTAATCTTACCTTCCTATTCTAGTCACCTCTCAAATATACGACTCAATCAAATGAATTAAAACTTAGATGCACTACTCCTTCTAAAACAGACATAGGCATACTACATAGAACCAAACCACTATGAAAGCTTCGCCACTATATGTGTCATAAAATCTACAGCGATATCAATCAAGCAAACTTCAACGACCATTCAAAAACCCATTAAAATTATTCCAGAATCATCTATCGTCCCGTAAATGGTCAATATATTAAATCTGGATCACACACCAATAATACTGGGTACACACAAAATAGCTTCCATAAGTATTAATTTTTGAGATGTATTACATTAATACCCCGAGGGACCAGATTAACATGAGGGTATTATGTTTACAGTAGTAAAAGTAGAATCAGAAATTAAAAAACGACAAAAGGATACCAAAACTAATAAAAAAAAATGTTTGTCGGATCCAACGACTTTACATTTCACATAACAATAATATGGGACGTTGGTGCGGTGGATTTAATTGCTTGCCTGTGGGTATAAAATCTGTGTTTGACATTGGGATTGTGCGATGATGTCATCTCATAAGAATAAGAAAATCTAAACAATTTTTAAACCAAAGTACAAAATTTTGAAAAAGTGTCAAAATAAATTGTACGTATAGTATGTTATACGAGTATCAAGTGCGTGTGTACCGAATTTCAATATATTTAAGAATACATAAAGTAATCAAGAAATCAAGGATATTTTACTAAGTAGGGTCCTTAAAGGATTTTATAATTTACAAGGGAACAAATATCTTTATATAGCTTAGTATGTATATGAGTGTGTGTAGTTGGTATTTATTTCGTTACATTTTAATCTCGACTTTGTTACAATATTTGATTTGTGTAAGCTTCATATACAGAGTAGGAGGATAGATAAAAACAAAAGGAACTAGAAAATTGTTTTTACCCATTTCCATCCGAGAAGGATTAATTAGGAGGGAATTTATTTTGTTATTTAATTTTGTGTCTATTTTTATTTTCCTTTTGGTTAATATGAAGGATAATTACGAATTTAAAATCGTGTTTAACATGAGCTTTTTTCTAGTGTGCGTAAGTATGTGTGTGTGTGTGAGTGTGTGTATGTACACAATTTATATACATTTACACAAAAATTTATGAAAACGAGATTTGAATGAGACAGAGTTAATAATTGATATGGCTATGTTGTTGATAACATGTTGGGCGTGTGTGTATGTGATGGTTTTATTAAAAATTTCCGCCATCATGGACGTTCTGGTGATGTATATTGTGGGTGATATTTGTACAGATACATTAGAGTTTGTATCATATATAGCCATTCCTACATACCGATTTTGTGGTTTTGAAAATGAATAAAAATAGAAAGCTTAATTAAATTCATGTAATCTCTCAGCTCTACCTTTTATTTATACATAAATACGCTTTACTAATTAGTTAACGTTATTTTATGTAAATTAACTACTAAATTATTCTACCACTATGCTGAAAATTTGCTTTATTTCTTGCTAAAGGTAATTCTATTTAATTCATCTGTGCATAATCAACATTATTTAGCTTGGGTATAACACAAGGGTAAATAATAAGGATGTTTCTGGAATTTCGATTTAGATGGTATAGTGTTAATGTAGGTATGGTGGCCGACTTTATTATATTATATTGTGTTTCAAAATTTTGTATACTGCCTGCCAATCGAATTTCAGATCATCGATTTAATAATTTAATATTCTTAAATTATTAACTGATTATATTTATTCATAGCAATACTTGAACAGACTGTGTGAATCCTTATATTCAACTTGATTAGGTTCGCGCATTTTACGTAATAATCACAAGGTTTTGACAAAGGAACGTACAAAAATAATAAAGCTTGGCAATGCTTTAAAATATTGGTGACTAACGAAATCCCGGATTTAAATATCACGTTTTCAAAATCCCGAAAACCCAAATATCGCGCGAATCATTAAAAAAATCAAGATACCAGAAATTTAAAACCCAGAAAACAAAATCCCGAATTTCGAGACATCAACTTTGGTTCTCAAATTTTTAGATAGTCAGAAAAAGGTCCGCCAATAATAGTAGATAAAAAAGTTACCTTTCTTCGTATTCCATCAAATTGAACTTTATTGAAAATATAATTATTACAAAGGTTAATTGTCGAAATATCTGCCAATCCTATCTATGGTCTTTTGCCAATTATCAGTTAGATGATGAACCCCTTCGCGATAGAAACTTGCTAGTTACGAAGCGAAATAGTCATCGAGCCATTTTTGAACATCTTCAATTTCCGTGAACCACTGGTCTTTCAAATATAATGACATCGATCTGAATATAAGGTAATCAGAGGGTTTGGAGAATACGCCGCATGCTGAAAACAGCAATATCATGAAAGCAAAAGCTCGTAGTAAATGACTCCTTTCGAATCTCACTAGATTGGATTTCCAGTCCCACCTTCACATGAATATTCATCATTGCAACTGATGTTGATGGCTGGCCTGCATCTACGTTTTCTGAATTTAGGATTATCGTACAAAATGCAGATTGCAACTTTTTGGTTTGTTTTTTTCTAGCAGCTTATGAGGAACCCATTTTCTTTCTTTTGCATCTTTTCCATTGCGTGCAATCAAAGTACTATTGGTAGGAGCTCACTCCTAATTTATCTGCAAGCTCTTTTTGAGTTTGACACGAATTTTCATCCATAAAAACTTTAAGTTCTTCGTCTTCTTATTGTTTTACTGCACCAGGACGTGGAACGTCTTCAAGAATAAAATTGCCATCAAGAAATCTTGCAGACCACTTTTATACTTTTTAGTGACTCACAGAGTGTTCACTCACAGTTAAATTATTCCATAGACAGCCATGTCTTAAAATTGACGCAGACGGAACGACAGCTTGTAAATGACTGAAACGTATGTCATAAAAACAGCAATGACAGAGCTACATTTATCAAAAATGGCGAGCGATTTTAATGCATCCAACTTCGGGGCCGAGTCTCTAGTTTAATATATCAATATATGGCGGCATATATAAATTCGTGTGTCCAAATTTAGGATGACATTCTGGCATAATTGATGCCCTTTTACACTAACAAACCTTATTTTGCCAAATTAGCCAACAGAAAACAGTTTAAGTGCCCAAGTGTTACTAATCGCACTATGTTGGTGTCCAATTGACCGCACTGTCTCGCGACATGATGATGCTTGAAATACTAATCAGTGATGAGTTTATTTACGAGAGCTTTCGACTACACTCTCACATAAGACTGCAATGTTTTTGTGACTAGGGTCACAAACGGATGACCTAACATTTGCCACTCACTGACCAAATTTCTTGTAATGTGTGCACGATATTCAAAATCGTAAGTTCAGTTCAAAAAAAAAAATGTAAATGACAGACGTCAATTTGAAACGATTGTTTATTTTGACAACTAGAGTTCATTCGCAAATCTCATGGTGAAGAAGTGAAGTGCTGTCCTAGATATTTTATTCTTATATTCTCGAACTCTTTAAATATTGAAATTTATAATAGCGAGCGAGATTTTTGCAGATTTATCTTTCTTGATATTACCGAACTCGAAGAAATTGCTTTTCAAAGTGTTGCCTAACGATCTGGGTTCTCTCTAAAACCCAAACGAATTAACGAATTTTTATTTAAAATTGATATTTTAAAATTTTGGAGGAACTCGCCCCAGAGGAACATTGTCGTTTTTTCCAAATATTTTGGAAAACGTATAGCATTTACGAAAATGGTTTTGTTAATATTTCCAAAATAAAACGAAAATGGTGTTGTTTGGTAAAAATTTGTTTTCTGCTAAAGTCTAAGTTTCTTGATAGAAAAATTTGTAAACCAAATTTTTACATTTCTATGTAGTAGAAAAATATATGTAGAAATCGTTTTAGACATCTTTGGAAGCCAGTATAAACTCCACTACGTTCTCTGACGTTAGATGAAGCTCATGTCCACAAACACTTCGTCTTTTTTAAGTCAATCGTGGGCATTTGGCGCATTATCCGGTATTCCGAAGCATAAAGTGCAGTCTAGTGACTCTGTAAGAAACTGCATTAAGTGATAATCCGCCATTATCTCCGCCATACAGATATGTCTCAAACCATGCTAATTTGTATTGCCATAGCTGGCTTTTTAAGGAATTCCTGCAAGGTCATCGAGAACACCCATACAACAGAGTGAATGTAACGACGTGTACCACCAGATCCCTTCCTCTCATCTGCGCCTCTCTTTATTCGGCATTATTCATGCTAGTGTCGCGGTGACCCTACTTGCTCTCTCGCTGTCTAGCAAGACGGCTTTTATTTTATATACTGCTAGTTGCAGATTGGCAGATGGTAACTACTGTTGGATCGGTTTCACCTTCCTACTATTAACAAATCTCCACTAATTTCTTCATGTGTTTTGTGACAACCACAATCAAGATGTGACCTGCCAAGCCAACCATCAATGTATCACTTTTTATGGAGATTTTAAATACACCATAGTATATCACATTCCAGAACGTACGGCCTTATTCCCGAGGTCCTCCATCAGTTACCTCATAGATTTTATTTCCCTTCTCATTGTAGAAAAAAAATACTCACAGTATCAAACAAAATTAGCGGACATGTAGGAGCAGTAGTGCGTTTGCTTAAGAATTTGTACATTATGGATCGGTAAGATTTACCAAGGGTCGTGGTCAACTGATACACACAATTTATCAAAACACTTCCGCATACTTTATTTGATGGCATGCATAAGCTCCGATCAAGCTTCACAATATCGTTGTCGCAGTCAGCTGCATCAAAGGCTCTCGTAACATTATTGTTAATATGGACAGCTTTGTAATTTGCACTTCCAGATAGGATAGATTTCTCAATCTTGAGATGGAATGTTTTCTTGTTAAACGCTTTCGACTACCACCCTATTAGTTCTCTGTGGTACATATCTAATGATATTCGGGACCACCTATCTGCCAGTTAGTACACAATGTCTTGATGAAGTCTGTTTATACAGTCATTGAAATAGTTATATAGCCACAATTATTATTGAGGTTAAATTGAGCCTGATGCTTTGTTGACTAATTTTGGTGAATAATTTCGTGAAAATAAATATATGGCCACTTTAAATTACGGTACAAAAATATAATTAATAAGTCGTGTTCATTCCATTGTGTAGTATGACATCATAAATTGTAGCTGTATACTGGCCGTATATTTTCCCAAGATCGACAAATTGCATCTTTCATCTCATCACATGTTTGGAATTCCATTTTTGTAAACGTCCCGAACAAATATACCCCATAAATTTTCAATGAGGTTTAACTCTGGGTTACATGCTGGCCACCCCAAAACTGATATTTGTCTTTCCTGAAGCCAGCTTTTTGCTTCCCTTGACATATGCGTAGCCACATTGTTTTGATGGAAGATCCATAGCATTCAGTTCAGGAGTATCTTCAACCATGTTTAATAATGCATCGTCGAAGAGATCTATGTAATTCGTAGATTTTATTTTTAAATATATCCAGCATATCTGAGACTTGCCAAAGAAGCAACAAGGACCCCAAACCATCACAAATCCTCCACCAAAATTCCTGCTTATTCTTAATCCAATAATATTGGCAGCTATCTGGGCCATCTAAATTATGTTTTTTTCATCGCTGAACACAACCTTTTGCCATTCATTGGACCATAAGACATGTATTTTTTGGCGAAAGCTTGCGGGACTCGATGATCGGTCACAATTAGATTTAATTCATGTTTAATTTATCTGGATCTAGCTCCTGACTTACTAGCAGCGACAATAATTTGGCGTTTTTGACGATTCGCCAACTTTGATTTGCGCCCAGATCTTTTTTTCTGTCCATAGTTTTCACCCAAGCGAATAAATTGTCAATTACACCATGCGATCTATTGAATCTTCTAGAAATTTCTCTATTTGAAAGATTACATTCCAAGTAGCTACTAATTTTAGCTTTTCCTTCTACAGTTAACTCCTTTCCACGTGGTATATTATTTCTAACAGTTTGAGTAGATATTGACAAAAGAATGGTAGGTTACTCACTCGTCATACTACTCCTCATGAACGCGAAGAATCAATTATCAAGCATACATTATCTATAGATTATCGTGTATTGAAGTTACCCGTTAACCGATCAAAAAAGGTTTTATCCTTCCCATTCGATGCACCTGGAGGTGCGTAGCTGCTGCAAATATGAATACCGTCCCCTTTGGCTCTTACAAATTCTGAAACATTAGTTCAACCAACTTTCTGTAAGGAGTGTTTTTGTAAACCCACAAAACAGCTCGATTGGTTCAATCTGAAGCTCAAATACTCCTATTATGGTTGCTATATTAGTCACGCACAATTGCAACGTCCGCTTCAACTTCTGATACAGTCAGTAATAGCAGATGTAAGGAAGCCTCGAAGTAGATACCATCGATTTGGGTCACTTTCATTTCCTCAGCTCTATGTGCAGCACTTTCTGGTTAGCCGGACATTTAAAACTAAAAGTAACGTATTTGTTTAGCCTATGGCCGATTCGTCACACAGCATCCTTTTTAAGTCCTTTAGGCGTGTTTTAGCCACTTGTTCTCTCTGCATCTGAAACAGTGCTTTGATCTTTCGATTCCATTTCTTCAATTTAATGATCGGTGACCATTACGTGGCATTTGACACATCTAGTCAGCTTAAATTTTACAGAATTCGACGAAGGAGATTCTAATTTTGCCACAACTCTCCAAGCCGTACTATTTCGGAGACTAATAACTGCTGTTTGCGTGTACCTTGCAATTGTTTTACTCTGTAGCGCCTCTCTTACTTCTTAGAAAGTGGTAACTTCGTCGTGTCTTTGATCACCAATTACGCCTCCTAATAACTTAGCTGTGACTTCAAACTTGAGGTTTTACCACAAATTGATAGATCCCGCGGTGATGTCTTGGCAAAATCAGTCTACCGGAATTGGTAGCTTCCATAGTAACTTTACTGTTTGTCGCTAGTATTATGAAAAGTTCAGCATTTTCAAATAAAATAATAATGAAAATTCCAATTTAATTTGGCAATAAAATTGCTTCATATCTTTTTCTACAACTTAATCAGATAAACGGATTCCTTTGTAGTATAGTAAGCTTCGCGAGAACCTTCAGCCTATACTAAGTGCTTACAGTTAATTGAAAACATTCCATCGAAAAAAAATTGTGCGTCCTTTGATGCGATCCATTCGTCGAGCCATTTTTTGATTTCTTTCTGGTATCTGAAGTGCTGGTCTTGAACATCCTTTTGCATTGTTCGGAACAAATAATAATCTGATGGGGCACAATCTTGTGAATAGGGAGCATGTGCTAAAATTTCCTATTTATGTACTTCCAGCGTATCTTTTACTATCTTTTATCTCTTAAACTTGCTTCCGTAAGTGTTTCGTTTTGCTGTTGATGTGGATGGTTCGCCTGTTACAAATCCATTTTTCATCGCCAGTCACAATTTGAGACAAAAATGCCATCTTCGGTGACATGTAGGCAAAGAATTGCAAACCATTTAACGATTTTCAATGTTGGCTTCAGTTAGTTGACGTGGTACCCATTTTCCATCGTTTTGAATCGGTATTAAAAATATGTTTTAACGATATTACGAATAATGGCAAACTAAATTTTAATGTTGAATGTCAGCATTTTAAAACGCCGTAGGTGTCATTGTAAACTAATGTTTAGTACTAAAGTTACCCCATCTCTTAGAAAATCCAAAAACTAAGTTACACACCCAATATATTCGTGAAATATATTAGAATTTTGATCGTTTTTACGTAAATGCTACTTAACCAACATATTGCAAAAATTATTTGAAAAATCATTGCAAAAATTATATCAATTCTTACAGAAGCTGTTCCATCCGGTATACTGACTTCCACCAAATTTAACTATAGGATTTCTAAATGTATGGAAAAGAACATTGCTGTATAGTCATCCTGTTCTGAAACCGACTGTGCCGTGCAAATGCCGAATTTTTGTGGCAAATCGGTTTCTTTTTGTCAAAAATCGTCATTTTCGCTAACAGGCTAGAAGAATTATGAACATTGTGAAATAGTCGCAAAAACGATAACGCTTTTTTGGAAGTTGCTACTTCCGGTTTCCCAATTTTTACCAAATTTTACGGGAGTCCCCGTAAAAATTAAGAAAAATATGTATAGTTGTTTCACTTCGATTGATAAATCCGTCTGCTCTGAAGAGGGGACACCACAGTTATTTTAGTTAGCATTGCAGGATATTGCCGATTGATTTCCTATTGCTGCATGTTGTGTGATGTGCCTTCGCACATCAAATAACACTGATCTTTTGCTTCCCAGTTTCGATAACTAATAGCCTCGCAGGTCCTCAAATGTACCGTTGCATTTCGGTCTGAAATTTGAGAATTTAAATTTACACCTTTTCTTCTTAAAACCACAGATTATTATTGGTTTTTATATTCTGTTGTTAAAGTAAACAAAATCCCGTTCCAGAAAAAATGCAGAAATAATCGCGCAATACGCTCTGTAGCAGAATAATATACGCAAACATTCTTAAAGAACCCCGCGCATCAGCTTAAAGCTCATATTCGAATCTCGAATTCTCAACGTAGAGCAAGATCATCCCTAACAGATTATAAATGTCGTAAAGCTTTCTTCAAACTCATATGGTCAACCCACTTTTTCCTTTCAAACCTAGTTCGATCTAAATCGGTTAAGTAACCGATCGTAACTTTTGTCATTTTGAGAACCACAACTGGAACCCAAATTGAAATCTATTTTTTATAATGCAATTTCTCCCACTAGTTTAAAATCGGTTGAGAAACAGATTGGTTTAATTTATATTGAACATTTTCCAAACACTGGACCTTTAAAACTGAATAAACTACGACCAATGTGAATCGGTTGATAAATGGTTTAGTTACATTCATATTGTGAATTTTCCAATGCCGTTTTCATTGCACAAACTAACTGTGTTTCAATCCTATCGGCTATCTATCACCAATTGAATGAGATTTACGATTTTGATTTTCGTGGTTGTTTATTCCAAAATTCCAGGATTTTGATTTCTGAGATTTCAAGCGCCTTCCTTAAAATAATGTACCGACTGCAGTAATTTAAATGTAACTTAAATAAATAAGTTGTCAGCTTAGTTTAATGAATGTTACTAAAACGGTTTTTTTTCTTTTTCTAATTTTAGGTAAGTGCCAACAACTGTTTCAGGAGGTGTTTCATTTAAAAGGTATACAACCGAGCATATTTCTTCAACTTATTTGAAGTTTAACCTAAATTTTTCCGTCAATTTTTTTTTAATTCAGCATCTATTACAAAATAGTTCCATTTTGCAACAGGATATACGATCCTTTAATTATGATATGGACCATACGTTTAGATTGTTAATGGCTGTTTAAACAAAGGGAAATTTAACAATGATCGAAAACATGGTTTCAACGGTTGCATGGTTCACAAAACACTTAATTGCTTTATCAACTGAAAAATTCGGGTTCATTAAAAAATCAAAACATATTAGAGTTCGGTATCAACAGAAGAGCTTCAATGAAATTTATCACAGCGGGCTCCCATACATGCATGTAGCGTGCAGTAGAGAAGTTGCTGATATAAATTGGTAGGATAATAAATTCATAGACGGCGTTTAAAAATAAAGAATTACATAAATAGAGCGTCGCAGAACATAAGTTAAGCTTACCGACTACACAACCCAGACTTTCATATTTTACGAATTATAATGACGATTTATTGAAACAGACCATTTATGACAAAAGCTTACACCTAATTAAATAGATCAAAATGCTTTGAACTACCTTACAAGAAATAGATAAATTTATCTGTAAATTTATTACTACAGAAATTGTTCTCCCGAATTTATTGCAACAAGCACAACCCCCAAAAATCGTTCATAATGCATACAATTATTTTCATGTACACGAAATAGGTACATCTCAATTTATCACATCACCCCACAATCAGAATAATTGGTAAACACGAATCGAAATACTTTCTTGTACAGAAGTTGACAACCCAAGAAATTACTAGAATAACCCACATCCGGTAAGAATCTACTTACCTTCCTGAATGAAAACTTGGTACCCTCTGAATTTATTGCAACAGTCAACCCGCAGAAAAATTGATAAAAATACATTAAAATATTACCTTTCTGTACAAGAAAAGAGTGCCCTCGAATTTATTAGACAACCCACACCCAGAAAAATTCATCCGTTTTATTTTCTTTGTTAAGAAATTGGTACCCCTGAATTTATACAGCCCCACACCCACGAAAAACATCTTAAATGCATTGCATTAACTTTCAGCAGTGTTGTTCCGTATTGTCTACACCACGTAGATAAAATTAATAGAAAAATGTAGACAATGTAGAAAATGTAGACAATGTCGAAAATGATTGTTTCTGTTAGAAATCTTCATAGTTATATGATTCCTTTGTTAATTGAACCATTTCGGCTTCATGGAGCTTCATTTCTAACTCACAAAAATTTCAACTTAAGTTTTTATGTAAGGCAGTGACGTACTCCTAGGTTTATAATATGTGTTGCTCGAAAAACGGTATCACAAGAAATAATGAATATTTCTTGGATGTAATTTAGCTGGCTTAGTACAATTTAGGACTAAATACACTTTAAACTTTTAAACCAAACAAAGAGCTGTCAAAATTAACTGCTTTGAGCCATGGTATTTCAATGAACAAAATCATCACCCCGCAGTAAAATGTTGAAGCTCAAATTTAATTTCGGAAAAACCATTCAAATACCCCAATATTTTATGTACCTTGTAAATCTAACGTGCACAAATATTTGATTCTTCACACAACCAATTGGTGTGGCCGCCATGTGCGTATGCAACCCATTTGCTTAAGAAATAAATGTTAAACTTGGGTGATAAAGGTTGATACAGTATCATTTCCAAAGATATGCTTGTAGACTTTAAATAGAGAATTGCTTTTAGGCCCCCAGAAGTTAGCCTCATACAACGTTATGATTACCGATGATACGTCAAATAATTTTATTGGAACGAACTAAATGTAACTATTTCCAGCGCCACAACGGTAGTTTTGAGTACAAGCGTGCTTCAATTTATTTTAGAACATTCTTCAAATCCTTTCAATGATATGAGATACGTTTATATGCGTAACCAAAGAAACAATTTGCTACCAGCGCCAAAACTCTGAATTTGAGAAATAAATTGCTGATAAAAAATTTGCCTTCGTCGAAAATATAACAACGATAAGCATGCGGCTTATATATATCATATCAGAACGAGAAAACAATTATTTGTAATCAGCTCCACAATGGTATTTTCTAGTATTGATCAGATAATTTGTGACATTATTCAAGACCTCTACATTGATATATCACACTTTCTATAACGCCAAAACGGTGGATTTATCAACTAAATGTTTAATAAAAAAATTGTATTTTCTCCAAGACATTTCAAATGATATGCTAAATGATTTTATAGGAATGAGAAAAATTGTAGCTGTTGAAATACTAAGCCTGCTTCAATGATATACGACACGTATATAAAGCGCCACAACGGTAGTTTTTAGTACTAAGATTTTCTGGAATTTACGGCATTTTTCAAGGCATTTTTAAAGGCATACGACAAGTACATATATTTTTTGATAATTGAACTATCAACGCCAAGACGGTGTATTTTTGAACCAAAGTTTAATAGAAATTGTTGTCTAATCCAAAATTGTTCAAACGATATACTTCTCGATGCAATGTCGTGGTATTGGGTGATTTCCTATGGTAGGTACCGACCACTTGAGGTAGAGATCCAACAAAAAATTTGAATCGAGTACGCCGTTCTTGAGATACCATCGGTGCAGACATCCGTTCATCCATCCATCTAGACAAAGGGTAGCCTTTTTTGGAATTTTTGATCAGGAACCTTCGAACCTCGAGAAAATTGGATCTGGGCCAGGGTAATTTTTTATCATTTCAAGCAGGATATAAATAGCTTGACCTTGACAGATCGAAGTTAAAAAGTAATAATCTACATTATCTACAAATATTCTACTTACTCTACGCATTGTCGATATTTTCTACGCAAAATGAATTGTCTACACTGTTTTCTACACCAGCATGTCGCCAATTCCGAATTACGCGTAGACGCACAACACTGACTTCCAGTACATGAAATGCGTATCGCTGACTTAATTTCAAAAGCTCACACTAACAAAAATCTACAAAAATGCAATGAATTAACTTCCTGTACAATGAATGGGTATCCTTGAGCTTACAAAAATAGTTCACACACACAAAAATCAATGCATGATCATGAATTCAACGGTATCCATTTCCTGTACAGGAGGCCAATTTAATGGATTAGTTTTTATTTTTGAATATAAACAATTATTTAAAATTTTTTTTAATACAGAAAATCATCGGAACAATGAGTACTGAGTGTGGAATTTATTGTTCGGATACCATGTCATGTTGATAGCACTAAATTTCACACTCGACGAATATTGATGATGATTTTTTGAGTTATTAAAGAATTAATTGAATTTAGCTTCAAAAACGCTTCCACGTGGAGCGCCATATCGCCCAATCACAACATGGAAATTGTTTTGAAATTTTTTGTACAAATAGCAGACACAATGCCAAGCTGAGAACACTAAATTCCACACTCGGTACTCATTTTTCCGATGATTTTTTTAATTGTTAAGCAATTAAGTGAATTTGACCAAAGACGCTTCCACGTGTAGGGCCAAACTTTTACACTTATTGCTAATTTGTGTATCTACACTTTTTGAGTCTACACTGTTCGTTAAAATGTGTAGCTACACTTTTCATTAACGTTAAGTACTTCACACCGGTTAACTGTGTAAAAAATTCGGCATGTTAAAAGTCTAGGCCCTTTCGGAATAAAACAATTTACCTAAACTTTTATCCTCGGTAAATTTTGTGGAAATCTGTGTACCGGATCTGTGTACGTTCACCATTTCCAAAAGGCTATAAAACAATAAAAGATTTAAAAAATAATAAAGATTAAATTTTCAACCAACGCAGGATAAACTATTAATATAATTTTTTTATTATACCTGGCCATTTTATTAAGAGTCTAATAAGTTATTGGTGTGAAGTATTTAAGATTTATCAAAAGTGTAGCTACACAAATCAACAAATAACAAAAGTGTAGTTACACAATGTCTACGCAGATCTGGTTATTATACCGCATATCACTAAAAATTGTTAAAAGTGTCCCCAAAATGCCGGTATCAGCAGATTCGTGTTGACATCTCTAGAATTATGTGTTAATAGTCATCGAACATCCCCAAGACTGTACACTTTTCGTAATTTTGTTTTCTTGTAAATTCGATACAAAATTCTCCGAGGGTTGCATGGATATACCGCAAGTCACAAAATATTCTCGAAAATATCAAAAATTTTGACATTTTCTCTATGGAGAAATTCCGACTTATCCATTTGTACCTTTAAGTTCGTTTTTCTCAAATTATTAAAAACGTTCTTTAGGCTTTTCATGTGCTCCTGGAGTGTGGTGGAAAAGATCGTCCATAGAACACAAACAATATTTACCTTGGATACCGCCCAACACATTATCCATGACCCTTTGAAAAGTTGAATGGGCATTCTTCAGACCGAATGGCATTCTTATGTACTCATAATGGCCATGATCTACGGAAAATGCGGTTTTAGGAATATCTTGTTTTCTTACCTCCATCTGGTGAAATCCAGATGCCGAGGTCCAACGTAAAGAAATGCATACATTTCCCTAGTTTATCGAGAATATCGGTGATGTTTGGTGCAGGGTACCAATAGTCGTTTGTCTTCTCGTTTAGCCTGCGATAGTCTATTACCAATCGCCACTTGATTTTACCGCTTGCATCGGCCTTTTTCGGCCGAGTATTTTGTTAATTTGCTTCTTTATCTCTTCTTTATGGATGAAAGGGTAACGGTAGCTTTTGGTGAAAATAAGATTACCGTCTTTTAAATTTATGTCGTGTTTCACATCATTAGTGAATGATAAGCTCCGTTTTAAGAAATAGATCCTCGTATTGGTGGCAAAGTTTAATAATGGCTGCTTTTTCTTCAGAATTGAGATGTTCAATTCTGATAAGATTTAAAATATCTACGTCTTGTTGTTCACTCAATTCTTGCACATTGCAGTGGTGAGATTCAACTCGAAAAGATTTTTTAAACAGCTTGACCCCGATCGGTTGTTCGATCACGAAGGTATGCCCTTTATTGCTATAATTAACGATTTACAGAGGTGCGTACCTATTTCTACTATGGTATATTCCTTCGGGAATAATTAGGTTACCATTAATTATAGTTGGCATTACAGATATGACGCCGTTTTCTATATCTACCGGAAGTTCAGCGACGAGTTTACTTCTTGGTAATATATAGTATAGCGCTTAGATGAATAATTTGGTTTGAATAGAAGTGGGATTTCGACCTTGTCGGTTTTGAGAATCGATTTGGCAAGGCCTAAAGTTGCTCCTAGTTGTTCCATCGACTCCAAGCCAATTAGACCATCAAATTATTTATGAAATTTAAAAAGAAGGAATTCCAAAGGTTCCTTTGTTTTAAATTCCATGAGTCCGGGGCCATGACTTTCCGGCCTATTTGGTGATGGTTAAACATAGTTTTAACGTTGATCGGAGGTATGGAGCGTATCCGTGTAGGATGATTGAACTCTGGTTTCAGGAAGGATTTATTTGATCCCGTGTCTATCAAGATTTTAAGGATTTTAGTTTTATTGAAGTGAATATAGATGTATGGAAGGGAATACGACTGATGTTTATTGACATTTACGTATCCGATTCCTGTAGGGAGGCTTCTAGATGAAAATTTTACCACCTTCGTCGAGGTCAGGGTAGTATAGAGGAGGCTCTTCTTCACGGCACTCATCCGTTACTTCCTGCTGTTGATCCACGGTAGTAAAGAACTCCTGAGATCGTATCTTTGGGGGACCCATCGGCTGGAATTCGTAGTTGTTTTGTCTATGCGGTTACCGTTTGAATATTGGCTGGATTATTCGATTATGAACCCCAATCATAATCAAGATTGGAGTTCGTAATCGAATATTGTCTATACCGATTTTTGTTGGACGTGGTGTTCATTGGTCCCGTTCTTTTTGGCGGAACCATTGGATGTTTATAGTTGTTGTTTTGACCACTTCCGTTCACTATTTGGTTTTGTTTGGTAAACGGTCTATGGTTGTAATACTGGGGTGTTTGATGAAAACCATTGCTAGGACCAGCCCTTTGTGCCAATATTGGTGGGTCACTAGGGTAATTGTTCCGTGAAGGGAATCCGTGAAGGATTTTAGGCTGCGCTGTTCTTTGTGGAACAGGTAGAATGTTGATGTTTGTCCCTTTTTTCATGTAGAACATGTTTTGCTCTTTCAGGCAATTTGAAAATACCTCGGTGAGAGATGTGGGCTGCATAGACGGAATCATAGACCTCATAGGCTCTCTAAGCTCCGCCAAGAATGTATTGAGGCACATGCCTTGGTATAAATCACATTTAGTGTTTATCAAAATTAAGTTTGTTTCATTCAACATAACATGGTTTATAATTGTACTTTGGATATCAACTATTTTCGCAAATTACTTCTCCATTGTGTCACTACCCAGTGAGGTACTATACAAGTCCCTAACCAGGTTAGTCTCATTACGCTTGTCGGCATAGTGCGTAATGAGGTTGTCTTTTATAGCGTCCCACTCTAATGGAGTGCCGTACATGGTCAGCACTTCATTAGCGTCGCCCGTAATTTTATTCCTGATGGTTCTAGGAATAACTTAGAGCAAGGGTCATAATCTATCGCGTTGCACAAACTGAAATCCTTAGTCTATTCGATAAATTCGAAAAGCGTGTGCCTACTACCTTCGTATTTAGGCAAATCTTTTATCGCGTCCAGTATTCGGAGGCTTTTGAATAAGTCATTTGCACAGTTAACGTGACCCGATTCTGAGGGTTCTTCGTCCATTTTAATTCGATTAGTTTATCTTTTTCAGTAATAAAATTTTCGATTTACTGGTTATCGTGAAACTTTGAAGGATTTATTTTAATTTCATAAATTATTTATTGGGAAGAAAAGTTTCCTTTTTATGTATAAATTTATTTTTTATTTTTATTTTGGAGTTCTATAAACCGTAGAACTTCTGGGAGATATTAAGTTATTTCTTTCGGGTAGGGGGAAAATTTCCGAACAATAATTATTTTACAAAAAATCGCTTACCATGTGATGACTGCTATTGTTGTAACTGCGTTCATCTTATGCATCCTTCAATTTCAATGTACCTTCGAAATTGTCTTCAGCTAAAGCTAATTCTTTTCGAATTCGATAATCCGACAATCGAATATTATGCGAATTCGAATGTAACAATAACAAAAAATAATTAATTTTATCTAATTGATAATTTATACAATTTTCTAATCAATATCCTGTATTAGACTACCAACCGAAAAGCCTTTTATACAATATTATCTTCATCACCCGTTTAGGTCACCATATCCTAGAATAATAAAGAGGCATTTTTGACAAAAGCAGAAAAAAAAATCATTTTAATCATGATTAGGAAAAATTGTTGGTTGGTGTGACATTACATTCTATCAAGATTTCCTATTCCTTCCCTAAAGGTTTTACATCTACGTATTTAACGGATGTGTGTGTGTGCCATATAAATATTTGTGCTATATGCACCATACATGCGAACTCCGTGCTGTTATCAAAAAAGGTTAAATATGGATTTTTTTGTGTATTTAATTAGATTTTATTGTGATTAGAAATGTATGTGTGTATAGACGAAAATTGGTTTAGGCTATTTGGACTTTTAGGTTTATTTAATTGTTAATTATTATTAACGTTTGGTTTTACTTATTTCTATAAGATGTGCTGTGTGCGTAATAGCTCTTGCCTGTTTACTAAATCAGGGATATAGCAATGGCATTTATTCGATTAAATTATATTACTGGAAATTGTTATTGGTGTTATAAAGGTCCTATATAGTTTATTAATGTATTGGCTTTTCATGTACTCTGTTAGTTTTTATATTTTGGTCGTGCAGATGAAACTTGCAGGATATTATGAACTTACTATTCAACATAATTGCCTTGTATTTAAACAACTTTGAAATTTATAAAAGCAACATAACATGCTTGCGAACTGTCTAGAGTGTTCCAATCCATCGTTTATACACTCATGTACACAAGCTTAACCCTCGCTCACTATCGCTATTTGAAGGAACATTATTACTAGCGCTGGGTTAAATTAACATATTTTGAAATCTGCCAAAAATGAATGAAATATTTTGAAAGTTCAACTAAAACCATTTTTAAACTGAAAAGCATAATGTCACAAAACAAAAAAAAATAAACATCACATTATGAAAATATTCAAATAATAAGCTTAGGGGTTTGTTGGAAAAGCTCTATCGTAAAACTCCATTGTCCGAGAAAATTAAAATTAATTTTGTTGACAAGCTGAAATCATGAGAAACGAAATATGTATACTTTTTTCGATATAGGGGGTAATTTTTCTGAAATAATTACCTTTGAAGCAGGACTATATTTCGATACAACTGTAATTCAGTATCACCTACGTTACAACTTCCACAAAGCGAGCACATCTTTAGAATATATGTAGCTCACGGTTTTGGTTTTCCGGTCTTGCGTTGGTTTACAAAGCTGACATCGACTAGGCTCATCAATTTTGGGTTTCTTTGTTGTGTGGAGGTTCAACGATTTGTATTTTCGTGAATTTCATAATACTAAACTTGAGATTTTCGTTCAAAATAAGTTAATTTCGTTTGCCTATTTGCGGCGGCTGAATAAGGCCAAATATTGCAAAAACAATTTTCGGGATTTGTACTGAATAGAGCGATCGTTTGTCGAAAGTAACACTATTCGGCCGTTGGCAGGAATACCAAGTTTTATAGACTAATCAATTATAATTGGCCATCTATTAAAAGTTCGGTAACATTATATGTGCTACATAATTGGTCTGTTGTATCTACTCCGTCCTTCGTGAAGTTATAGAAGGAAATGATCTCTGGTAGTCGATGCATGGTTGATAGGTATAAGACACAAATTTTTTGGTACATACGATAGTATGGTGGTATCGTTTTGGTATCCAAATATGGTTGAATTAATTTCCCGGTTTTTCGTAATAGAAAATGAAGGAGGTAGGATCCTTTTATTTTTTCTTACAGTATCCACTATCGTTGTCTTATTGTGAAGAAGCTCTTGTGCCAAATAATGATTGGTAAACCGGTGTTCTACTGTTAAGTTTTGTCTCGCTTTGGTCAGTTTTATTGCACAAATTAAATTGACCTGGCGGTTGTTTCCCACAATATACTTTTAATTGTGAAGTATGAAATGATACCGAATCTACAATCGAAAATATTTTATTGCCATATCTTCCACGACAGCCTTCCAACTTCTCATCTACGGTTATGAAACACCCCACATTGTAGTTTTGCAGACAGTTCTGATTGAAGATTTGAAATATTTTGCGAATAGGTGCAGCTTATCAGCCTAGCGACGAGCCAAACGAGTCTCGATATTGTCGAACCGAATGCATCGTATCAAAAATTCGAACCGATTAAGGCTCATAGTGGCTGCAAACATTTCCAACCCAGCTCCATCGGTAGCCCACAAATCTCTCACGTGCCGATGCGAAGATTTGTGCAATCCCGCGAGATACCATAGCCCAAACAATGCATTTATTTTTGTAGAGTCTGTTGTAGTGGCATTTTTATCGTTTTTGTATTTCGGATGCTGTTGTTTTATGAATATATTCGAATATTCCACTTTAAGATTAGTGAAACTATAGAATATTTCAAAACTTTCTATCGGGATTTTTACAACGCTTGAAAATTGTGTGAGTGCTGGTGAGTTTAGAAGATATTTACTGGGTTTGCCCGTGCTGTTTCAAAAGGTGATTTTTTTCCATAAAGAACCGTTTTTTCCCATTAAAACATTATCATTATTCTCAACGCGCCCGATGCTGTCGAAATCCCCATCTTGATTCGTCTCTGAGTTATGTTCACTCATAATTTCACTGTTGTCGGTTTGTTGATTAACATCTTCATCGTCATCGCTCTCCATTTCCGTTTGGATTGCGCGTATTCTATTTTGTTGCCGCTCATAATCGTCCATCCTAAATATCACAAATTACCCATCTCGTAAAAGTAGCTAAAAATATTTTAAATAAATACCATTACCTTTTTACTAACGTGAGTTTATTCGACCCAAATTTTCGAAAATAAGTATAACACAAACGGGTGGGTTAAAAACACCCAGACACTTTTTTAAATAAATCAGCCGTCTCTTTCGTGAGACTACAACTAACTAAATAGTATTTCCAAATGACAAGCAAATATTGAGGTTAGATTACATAAAGTATAGAGTTAGCCACAATTCGTTTTCTATGTTTTTTTCTATATTTTATGATTGCGTCGATCTCACCCCCAATTTTTATTTTATATTCATGATTTTAATGTCAAATTCCTTTTTTAGAAAATTAAATTTCTCGCCGGAGCCGAGATGTGTGTCAATTATTCTGCCAAAAAACCAATTTATCGGAGCGATGTTGTGTTCATGTAAAAAAACTAACATGTCAACTTTGTAATTAAAATTCGGAATCTTTTGCCATTTGTATCTAGTTTAAAGTTCATACAAGTACTCGGTGTGCCACAAAAGTTCTGAAACATCACGTGGATCAATTGGTGTCAAGGGCGTGCCAATTAAGAAATGGTCTGGAGAAAGGTTCGAGTAATCGTTTGAGTTATTAGGCAGAGTAGTTAAATTTTTTAATTTAGGCAAGATTCAACTTGACAGATTAAGGTGTAATATTTCTCTAAGGTTAAAGAACGTACACCAACAACGCGTTTCATATAACATTTAGCATTTATATGGCAGATTCTCATAATCCACCAAAGTGTGGATCATACAGGAATCGTAACCAATCCGACTAGGCCAAAATATCTGAGCGTCATTTTAAAATTTTTCTGAAACGAACAAATTTCGAAGTTTTTTCAATTGAGATCGACAACTTATAAAATTCGTAGCGTTGTCTGAATAAATTTTAATGTAAAATCTTCGCGGGATATATATCTGCGAAGGCAAACTAAAATCGATTCCGATGATAGAGACATGGCGATTTCAATGTGTGTGGCCTTTACATTACATTGACAATTTGTCTAATCAAATTTCAACCACTGATAATTCAGTACGGTGATCTCAAATTATACAGTAATGTTTGCGGCCCGCAGTGTAATGAAAGTTAATGTTCAAATCGAACTAGAAGCTTCGTAAAATCTTGTTTGTCAGGCAACACATCGGATATTTGGTGGTATAGTTAAGGTTAAAATTACAAAGTCAACCACCGACATGAAGAATTTCCATTTCGTCTGGATGATAATAATTTTAAATTGTTGTAATTTGGCATTACAGAATGTTTTTTTTTTCATATATTGAATTTACCATAATTAGAGTATTCCGATAGCTGAACTATTTCTATTAAACATTTTAACAAAGTTTTTAGTTCAACAGGTATTAGATCAGTTATTATGTCAAGCTGTTATTCGATTGAGCTCAGTAAAAGTCGAATAACGACTAAATATATCCCATGATGAAGAGGAGTTACTCCAAATTCAATAACTCGCAGCTAATTTTTGAACTGAGATTTTTTGCCCAACTGAACGAATTTTCTTTAAAAAATGCACGCCTTAACCACAGATTTCGGGATACAAAATCAGTAGGATTTTGGGCTGTCACCAACTTTGAATTGACGAGTAATCTTGAATTTGACTTATTCGGTTAGCTGCGCATGTTACTTCTGAAACTGACCATAAATGATTGGTTGTGGAAAAATAAATCCATTATTTTTTCGCTGGATGGATTTAGTGACATATATCTCGTGATGAATTTATCGCAGTGGATCATTATACTCGTCGAAAAGCAGGATCCGTGTATTAAAAAATAATTTTGTCAATGTTTTGATTGATAGAGTTTGTTGTGAATTATAGCGTGTAAAGAATACAGGTAAATAAAGAGAAAATTCGCTATATTTTACAATTTTGCTTGCCACAGCCAATAATGCGCAGTTTTAGTTTCGTCGATTCCGTTCCTGTAATTTCGATATCAAAGATGAACCACCACTGGCAGGCCTACCGTCAAAAATGTCGACAAGATTATCGACGGAATCGGAAAATATCGAAGTAGACTGTTGCATGCCAGTCTGTCGTAGCGTCGCCGAGGAGCTTAAGATCAACGACAAAATAGTTTTAAACCATATGCTTAAAGCTGGCTCAAAAAGAACCTCGATGTTTGGGTGCCACATAAATTGACGCAAAAAAACTTGATGCACAGTGTTTTCTTCTGTGAATCTTTCCTTGGCCGAACGGAACGAAATCGAGCTATTTATGAAGCGGAGTGTGATTGGCGACGAGAATTTCGTTACATATGACAATGGCAATCGGAAACGATCATGGTCGAAGACCGGTTAAGTATGGCTGAAACGGTGCCCAAACCAGGATTGATGGCCAGAAAATGGATGGGATTACAAAGAAATCATATATTATGAGCTGCTGTGTTCCATCAGGGCAACGCCAGTCCTTACACGTCCATGGTTGCGAGGTTATTATGCATCCCTATTATAGTCCGAACCTGCCACCAAGCGAGCATTAACTCCCCTTGTCCATGGCAAACATTCTTGGAGGTGTAAAACTGGCCTTAAGGGAAGCTTGTGATAACTGGTTTTCTCAGTTTTTTGCTAATATGGAAAAGCCGTGTAGTAATGCTACACAGAGCCACTCTATATTTTGACGAAATCAATTTTAAAAAATGTTTATTATTTTTACTAGTGACTTGCAAATAAATCACACATCCATCACCATTATCTTATGAAACTAAACTGCATTTTATAAATCTTACCTTATTTAAATTAATTAATTGCATTTTAAATTCATTCTAGGATTTGATCATCCCAATCTTGGTTACCAATACACCAAATCTTTTGCATTATTATTTTAGCTATTTACGTTATTAGAAGGCATGATTCTAATGGATCAAATAACTGACAGATCTCTGATAAAATATCTCGCTTAGTACAAAGAGAATTTCCTTTGAATTTGTTGAAATTAATTTCGAATTCATCACTTGAAGTATTCCATGAAAGACCAAGTACTAGAGACACGTTTAACCACGATTCCAAAGGAAACGAAAAGTCAGTTATGTTCGAAGAAAATTTACGTAATTGAAATCCCCCTGTTTCCAATAATTGATTCAACTCTGATTTAAGTTTCAACCCATTTTCAATTGAATTAGGACCTGCTAGACAATCATCAACAATAAAAGTCCTACATTAACACCTTTGATGCCAACGAGATCGAGATATTTTCGTCAGACGCCAATTGAAGCAAAGTACGTGTTGCGATGAAAGGAGCAGTTTTCGTTCCATAATATAACAGTCCACAATTTGTAATATTTTCCACTTTCCGAAAAATCGTTTCTCCTTCAAATACGTTGTTAATCCTGGTTACTATGATCAATTAGGATTTGCCGGTATATTTTGGCAATATCGGCGGCACATATACAAACAAGCATTTAATGGCACTTTTGACGATGACTTGGAAGATCCATTAAACAATATCCTTAACTGAGTAGTACTGCTTGTATCTTTAATGACGAAATTATGAAGAAAATAAAAAACCTGGTTATAATAACTACTAGAGTTATTTCGATTTTCAACTACCTCCAGATGCCCTAATACTCGGCCATTAAATCTTTGCATTGCGGATAAATATTAGGTTAAGGAATTAATGTTTTTTCAATACAATAGGATTGCATGGGAAACTACGAATTTAACAAGCCTAGCTGATTGATGTTATCATTCAGAGGAAGAGAAACTGAATACAGACCCGAAGATATGCGTGTGTGAGTTTTAATATAATTCTGCTCACAATATTTGTCATCTAATGAATAATTGTTCTCAACTGAAACGGTTTTTAACTGCCAAAATTGCTTTATATCATTATGAAGAGCTTCGAACGTACATAATGATGTTGATAATTGTAGTTGTTACATATCCAAATACGCTATCATAAAATGCAGGTAGGCTTTTGACCAGAGTGATCAAAGTTCTACCCGTGAATAGTTCATTACAAATTTGAACCCTAATCATGATATCAATTTCATTAGGTACAATAAAATACGGACCTGCCAATTGTTTTAGCAGGAATTAAATTTAAATTGATATTGAGAGGAATCACATAACATTCCAAAGTGGTTGAAAAGTCCGAAACTCCAGAAGAAACAGTTAACGTGACCTTAGTTTGGATATCCGTTTCTTTGCCACCAAGATCTCTGTGGTTTGGTTTTCATTCTTTCACTATCTAGCATTGCCCGACATAATAACTGTAGTGTGCCAGATCATTATCTATCAAATAATTTGTACACAACCTATGATTTCGAATAAACTGGAACCACATCTCTGGTGTTATCCTTGAATCTGTAATTTCCGGACACCTAGATATTAAATCTGACCGTCGACAATACAGACATTGAGAAAAGTTTGTTGCCAGCGAAGAGAGTTGCTTTTAGAAAAGCTATGTCTTTTGCTGTTCTTGTCAACATTTTCGAAGATGAAGCTGTATCTTTATTGGCTTCTAAGATACTAACACGATTTCGAAGTAAAACTATTAATTTTTTGAAGCCATAATTTGTTGAACTCTGCATTTTTTAAAACATGAATTTTCGACGAGGTATCTAATTTTTCAATTAGATGGGGTTTTAACATTAAATCCCACGAGTAAATTTGAACATTTAATGGTTTTAGTGCATTCTAAATTTTTATTGACTGACCGATGAAATCTTGCAACAAATTTTCGATTGAAGATTTTATGTTGTAGATTTTTTTCATATGAGCTTTTTGGATAAAGAGAAAATTATCATACTGATCGCAAAATATTTTCCATGCGATTTCATAGTTGTCAGCTGCAACTTAATGTATACACAAATTTAACAGTGTTTTCTATATTAGGCTTGCGATGAATAATATCTACAAACACATCCTTAAACGCTAATCAAACACTTTCAGCATCACTGCATGTGGGTAGTTCTGGAAATTTAATAGAAATGGAAGGAATAGCTTGTTCAACATGAGTGCTAACGTTTCAAATAATACTGACTCTTTTGTTATATTTTCGAGCCGTGTTAAATTATAAAGCTTATCCAACAAATTATAATTTCTACGTATTCTTTGTCTTCTTCGAGAGACACTCGATCTGTTGAAGCAGACTCTTCTATCATTTTGATAATCATTAACTGTAATCCTATTATGAAATTGTGTCAATTGGCCTTTAAAGACGCTCCGTTGTCTTTTTAAAGATTCCTTTGTTTTAGATCTTTCGCCATCCGATTGGGTTTCTGTGTTTGACACCATCTTGATATTAAATTTTATACACGCACGAAGCTATTAAGCGCATGAAAACTGCGTGAAATTCGGCCCTGCGCCAGATATACCCATAGAACACGTACTTGAACAAAAATTAAATTAACCTAAATACGAGTTATATGGATCTAAACGATATATCTCGCAACGTTGCCACTGAACGATTTTATTCTTACATTTCTAAAAGTAAGGCCGGAGTATGAGGATCTCAAAACCATAGCCTTAATCCGACAAATGCATACTTTAACGTGCGAAATTTAAATTTAATTTTTGTTCAAATACGTGTTGTATGGATATAAACGATATATCTGGCCCAGGCCCCAATTTCGCAAAGTTGCCATTGAACAACTTTTTCTAACTTTTCTAAAAGTAAGGCAGGAGTGTGACGATCTCAAAACCACATAGCCTTAATCCGACAACTTTATAGTTTTAACGTGCGAAATTTAAATTTATTTATTTTTTTCAAATACGTGTCCCATGGGTATATCTGGCCCAGTGCCCAATTTCGCAAAGTTGCCAAGGAACGATTTTGTTCTAACTTTTCTAAAAGTAAGACAGGAGTTTTACGATCTCAAAACCACATAGCCTTAATCCGACAAGTTTGTACTTTTAACGTGCGAAATTTAAATTTAATTTTTGTTCAAATACGTGTTGTATGGGTGTAAACGATATATCTGACCCAAGCTTGCCACGCAACCCCAAACTTGCCACGGAAATATTTTCTTCTTACTTTCTTAAAACAAGGCAGGTTTCTATATCATCACAATATAGAAACAGCATAGCCTTAATCCGACAAGTTTGCACTTTTAACGTGCGAAATTTAAATTTGTTTTTTATTGAAATGCGTAATATGTGGATATAAACGATATATCTGGCCCAATGCCCAATTTCGCAAAGTTGCCACGAAACAATTTTTTTTCTAACTTTTCTAAAAGTAAGGCAGGAGTGTGACGATCTCAAAACCACATGGCCTTAATCCGACAAGTTTATACTTTTAACGTGCCAATTACCTTTATCGTGTCTAATGTAATTTTAATTCGTTCACGTTCTATTGATATAAAATTCTATTAATTTAAAAATAACGAATTTAATTTTTATATTTAACGTGATTTTTAATAAATTCTGGGCTGGGCTAACTTCACACAAGAGCAAATGGGGTTCTTATTGATTAGTGTTGCCTGATGTTTTTTTTTTTCATTTTCTGGGATAGAATCGTGGGATAACTTCACATACGTGTGAACTATAACGTCTTTTCGAATTTGGCAACACAAAAAACATAAACAAATTTACTGTCAAAATGTGTGATATTTAGCTAGGTAAAATGAATGCGGTAATTTTTTTAATTAATTAATTTAGTTAGCTGTAACTGTGCCACCAAAACAGAAAATCAATTCAATTTCTGCATCAGAGAAATTGGAAATTGTTGGACGTGCAAAACGTGATGACTCGCTCAATTTTTTGGAAAAACAAACCGGCTATCAACGCTTCTGAATAAAAAGTGGATTTCTCTCGAAAATGATTTAATTAAATTGAGTGGTTTAAAAAGCAAACGGAAAATAAATTAGTGATCAACTACAACACGTAAAACACATAAAAATCTGCAAAAACATTGGAACTCTATTTTCAGCAAATAGTTTTTCATGCAGCAATAAATGGATCAGAGGAGTTTTCCGTAGAAATAAAATTACCTCACGAAAAATAAACCATCAGAGTTAACATGACAATTCTTCAGTAAATGAAATTTGTGACAAAGTGCATATTGAACCAAAAACCTATAAATATTCCGAAACGGTTGATATTTAATATGGATGAAACTCCGTGTTATTTTGATATGATCCACGGACGAACACTTCATTTTCGGGGAGAAAAACCGTAGACGGTTTAGATACACGCCACACTAAAAATCGTTTAACTGTTGTACCCGAAGCCGGCACGGTGATTCGAACACAAATTATATAAAAGGAACCTAAAAAAATTCGAATTTTAAAATTATCTAAAAACATTGATTTAGTTGTGAATAACGGGGGGTTTCATGACGACCGATCCAATGATCAAATGGATTCAGAATTGTTACAATGATCATCATGGCAATCATGGCCTCATATGGATGCCATTTAGAAACGGAAACAATAATAATTCCATCAAAAACCACTTCATTTCCTCAGTTGTTAGACGATCCAATAAATTATCCATTTAAAAACGCTATACGATCAAAATGAAATAAATGGCTGGCAGAAGAATTTACTTATAAGGGTTACCAAAAAACCAAGTTATCAAAATTTGATAGATTTTACGGCAGCAGCACTAAAACAAATTTCTCCAGAAATTATAAAACTGGCATTTGAATGTTGCGTGTTTGGAGAACAAGGAGAAAAAATTCCCTTATGCAAATTAAATACCAGGTTACAATCCGTTTTTGTTAATGGCCAGGTCACGTCGTCAAACAGTGATCAGCACAACTCCAACAATCTGGGGCTTTTTGAGTTCAGGATTTCAAATTGTTAACCAAATAGTACCGGCCTAAACCATGGTATACCAATCAAATAGTGTACCTGGTTTACTACTTGGATTTACAAAAATTTAAAATAATTACTTTCGGCACTCTACGGTAATAACCGGTGATGGTTATTTATAAGTGTGTGATTGAAGGTTGCCTTATACCATGAATGTTAATTCGGCCACCGTACGAATGTTAAGCAGCTGTCTTGAAGCTGATGAACTTTATAATTTATGAAGTATGTGGTGTATGGTCTTCGTGACTAATTGACCTTGGATGGTTCACAATATGTTTTAGCGGTAAGAATGACCAGTGAAGCTTCTGCAGCACGTGATGTATGGTTTCGATAAGTGGATTCTCGATGAAATAATCGAGCACCATAGGTTATATTGACTAACTCGATAGAAATATGATATAATTTGATGCTGTTTATGACAGCGTACTTGACGTTTATCTTTGACAGATGTCGGTATACAGATTTCTACTTTATCAACCTCGAATTGGATAACCCGTTATTACTTCAGAAATGAATAAATACTGAATAATTATATGCGACTGCCCAGTGAATGAATTCCATTTGAAGATGATTTGGTTTCGAATACTTCGAATATATTCGAATAACCCTGACTATAAAATGATTAATTACGCAAAACTGGAAAGATAGGTAACTGCACCAAAATGATTTTAAATACACCAAAATGATTTTGATAAGGAATCAAAACCTTTTTAAAACGAAATTCACAATAGCTAATTAAACGAAGAATTTTTTTTATTTTATTTAAAAATTTTGATTGACAAGAGTTTATGGTCTTATTTTTATTTATTTATTTATTTAAAGAAATCTATTCTGTGATTTACATGTATGATTTCATAATTTAATTTAAAACAAAAATATTAAAAAAATAAAATAAAGAAAATTAAAACTCAGAAATATAAATAAAATCTTGATTTAACAATTAAAAATTTAAAAAATAATTCTTAAGTATATTTTTGAACTTGTCCTTTGATAAATGAACGTCAAATAGGTCGTCGACGATGTTGAACGATTTAGACGACCTATTAACGGGGTTATTTTCTCCATAGTTTGTGGAATGGTGTTCAAGTGCTAAAAATTCATGGTTTCGAAATGTTCTGCAAGGCACATGAATTAATGTGTTTTCCAAAATGTATGCTGAATCAATGTGCCAAGCAAAACGTTATACCAATGAAAGCCGCACCTAAGAGAAGTCGTCTATTTTCAAGCGTGCATATTTTGTAATCCGTGCATCCTGTTGAGTATGGAGGTAACCGAGCCACATTTTCATGAAATGGTAAATTGTGGTCGTAATTCCAGTCACTTTTTTTTAACAAGAAAATCAGAAACTTCTTTTGAATACTTTCAAGTCTTTTCATGTGTGCAGCATAGTATGGATTCCAGACCGGTACAGCGTATTCCAGTTGAGATCGAACGTAAGCGAAATAGAGTGAACATAAGGTTTGAATATCTTTAAATTCACCTGTCCACCTTATAAGAAATCCAAACATGGCATTAGCTCTCGCAATACAATTTTCAATATAATTATTGAAACTAGCATTCTCGACAAATGTAACACCTAGATCTATGATTTCATTAACACTTTGCAATACTTCGTTGTTGACTTTGTAGGAAGTAATTAGCGGATTTCTCATACGATGGAAACACATGATCTTGCATTTCTTAATATTTAAGTAAAGCGACTTTCGATCACACCACTTACTTAATCTATCGATGTCCTCTTGAAGTTTCTTGGAATCTAGCATTCCATTAACAGTTCGAAAAATCTTCACGTCATCAGCAAATATGAGCAGCCGAAGTAAGATCCTTGGGGAACACCAGACGTAACTTTAATAACTTTAATAACATCAACTTGATGATGCTTTTCTATCTCATTAATTATTTTACTGGTGAATTCAACCAGATTAGTTGATATGGATCGGCCAGGCATAAACCCATGCTGGTTTGTTGATATATGACGTGCAACTGTGGATTTAAAGTTGTTGCATAAAACTAATTCAAACAATTTTGGAATTGATGATGTAGTTGATATTCCTCTGATCTATTTGCTCTGCCTCTTGGTAGCAATAATCTACTAGATAACACTTAATGGTGCTATATAAATCCATGCTCTAAGAAATTTTTGTTGTCAAAATCTGACTACCGTACACCTGGAACTTAATTTATAATTGCAAATGTGGCGGGGTGGCTGTCACGAAAAGTGTACGAAGAAGGAGACCACATAATTAAAGTTCATAACGGCTGCGTGAACCGACATAAATTTAAATTATTTAAAATCCTTGTATCACATACACCATGTAGTCTATTTGTTTTAAAGTTATTAACCCTTAAAAGACCAAACGTGTCCATTGGACCCCGTTTAACATTAACTTCAATTTAAAAGATTTATTACAGGTTTTTCTTTTATTTTTACAATGCACAAATATTGGTAGATTAAGAACCAATAATGAAATACTAGGCTGTAGTTTTTTTTAATTCGAAATTTTTATTTTTTATTTTTCATAACGTAAAGGACCGGTTAGCGTCCATCGGACCCATATATGTTAATTAGAAAGGCGAGCGAATAAAGCATACAGCGTCAAGTTGGTGAAAACGCGGAAGAAAGTTCGGAATTTACTGAAGTTTTTTTTGTTTTCTTATCCATTTACTAGTAATTGCGCACAATACGTTATAAAGAGGTCTTTTGTTAAAGTGATGTTACCCCCAAGTAAAATGATTGAAGAGCCAGTGGAGTGCTTCAGTTTGTTTCTAGACAACAATATTTTGGATATGATGGTCAAACTAACCTTGAAGCGAATCGAATTGTTGGAATTGAGAACAAAAATACTCATCTCCTTGAGATACAATACAAGTATATATATTTTGGACTTTTATTGACAGCTAGGACAAAAAAATTAAGCAAAATCAATATGTTGGATTTTTGGGACCCGGTTTTTGGGGATCCGATATTTTGAGCAACCATGATCAAAACCCGTTTTAAATTTATACAGCGTTTTATACGATTCGATGACAAAGTATTTAGATCTGCCCGTACAACTAGAGATAAACTAGCTCCATTACGAATGGCATATTTGCCAGGAGCAAACTTGACAATTGACGAGCAACTCATACCTTTTCGTGGTCGCGTTTCATTCAAAAAGTACATTCCAAGTAAACCTGATAATTATGGAATAAAAATGTGGTGGATATGTGACAACTCTACACTAGTTACCCACCCTACGGCATTCCTTATTTAGGAAAAGAGTGTTTAATACGAAATGCAAACCTAGCTCAGTAAGTCGTGGGCAAATTATATCAACCTTACTTTGTAACATTCAGAAATGTAACATTCGAAAATTTCTCTACAAGTAAGCGACTAACAGACTCTTTATTGTCAAATGGTTTAGTCAAAAAGTATATACCTACAATTTGTTTGCCTAATAAAAGCAAACTACTGGTTTAGTAGTAGTTTAGTACAGTAATCGTTTTGGACATCGGAAAAATATTTGCTTAGTTTCTTATGTTCCCAAAAAAATCGTGCCGTTATTTTACTAGCAACAAAACATAACACTACTATTACAGATAAAAGCAGAAGAAACAAATCTGAAATAAATTTATTTTACAACAATACGAAAGGTGGAGTAATAGTACAGTACATATACGAACAAGACGATGACCTTTGGCTTTCCTCTATAATACAGGGTGTCCGCCGGGAAGGTATACTACTTTGTTTGTTTATGATTTTCGATTAAATGAAAGAGAATGGATCTTATATTGATAAATGTTTTATTTAATGTCGGCAATTATGTATTGTATTCCATATCAGATAAATGTCCGCCTCTTTTAGCCTCACAAATGCGAGCCCTTTTGAGCACATTTTTCATTACATTCTCACACATTTCACGCAGCATTTCATTAATTTCATCACGAATATTTTGTTTGAGTTGCTCAAGCGTTTTTGATTTGTTTGCCTAAGCCTTGAATTTTAGATATCCCCACAAAAATAAGTCCGGAGCAGTCAAAACAGGCGACCGTGGAGGCCAATCGGCATCACCATTTTTTGAAATACTTGTTGTGGAAAGAGTTCTCGCAGTAATTCCATTGTAATCCTGGCTGTATGCGATGTGGCACCGTCTTGTTGATACCACATGTTAATCAAGCCCAAAGTATGCAGTTGTGGCGTTAAAGAGTTTTCAATCATATCACGATATCGCTCCCCATTCACAGTTACTGTTACGCCGTTTTCATTTTCAAAGAAGTAAGGTCCAATGATTCCTCCTGACCAAATTGCACACCAGACTGTCCCTTTTAATGGATGTAAAGGTGACTGATGAATAATGTGAGGGTTTTCCATTGCCCAGAACCGACTATTCTGTTTATTCACATATCCACTTAAATGAAAATGTGCCTCGTCACTCATTATGATTTTTCCATGAAAATCGGGGTTGTCATGGGCGAGCTGTAGCATCCTATTGGCATATGTACGGCGGTGTAAATGGTCTTGTGGAAGAAGCTCTTGTGTCAACTGAATCTTAAATGGAAAAAATGCAAATCCTTGTGCAAAATTGTGGCCAAACTTGTTATTTGAAGACCAAGCTCCTGAGTACGGCGTCGAATTGAGGTTGATGGATTGTTTTGAACATTTTCTTGAACATCAGTAATGTTTTCAGCCGATCTTGCAGTACGTTGTGGCCCATGCTTGGGCCTATCACTTACAGACCCACTTTCTTCGAAATCATTCACTACACGATAAATAGTGCGTTTTGTTGGCACGTTGTTTCTCCCAAAAATTTCACGTAACTTTCTCATCGTCACAGTAATCGATGATTGATTTTGATAAAATGTTTTAACGATTAAAACACGATGGTTTATCGAATATTTTTCCATAATAAATTTGCCACGTGCCTACTTCACGACTGTCAAGTATGAACTGTCAATACTAATATCCGCCTAAATGGCGGCAAAACAAAGTAGTATACCTTCCCGGCGGACACCCTGTATAATTGATGTTGATGGAGTTGCCGCTACAATAATTTATGAAAAATTTAATGTGAACAAAAAAATTTTTTGTAAAGTATTTTTGAGATCAGTTGCTAAAAGCTTAGTAACACCTCAAATTAGAAGAAGGAGCCTAAAAGGGTTACGTGAACCACAACAAAAGGAAATAGTTCAACTTCTTTAGGGTGAAGTCGAAGCTGGATCCAGTGCATTTTTAATATAGGTTTTCGTTTGACACATCCGGTCTTTTACGTTACCTTTTTTGTGGTTTTCTAAGGGTTAATAAAGATGAGGGCCACACTCAGTATTAGAAAAGTCAATAGAAAGAGAAAATTCAGCATTGCTAGTAAAATTGTCGATAGCAACTAAAACAAGATTTGGCAATAGAAGGAATATAAATCAAAATACACTTGGTTTTAACCTTTTGAACCGTAGTGTATATATACGTAGATATAGAAAAGCTTTGCATTTTACGTTTCCTAACATTAACCTATAAATATTTAATTTTAATTCAAACTTTTGTTCAATTTTGTTTAGAATTTATCAGCTTTGCTTCTCGTGTCTCCCGTATGTCTCTCGCCGACGTACACTACCAACGTAGATTGTTTAGTAGCCGCTGTTACTGTTGATGTCAATTGTGCAAATATAAATTTTTGTTAAAACAAAATCTCTTGAGTCTTTCTGTCTACAATCATTACGACAAGTGAAATACATTCATTACAACCAACTGTTTATGTTTTATTTTTTGTTTCCACCGTTTTTCCGTTCTGTATATTTTCTTATCTTTATGTCCTATCTGGGATACAAACACATGTATATATACACATGTATGATATATACACATGTATGTACAATATTCAAAGTATGTACTTCATTCTTTGTTTAATTCGAAAATATATATACACAACATACACATCCAAAAAAAATACACAAAAATGGTTGGTGGCATCTAAAAAGGAAATTTATTTGAATTTTTCTTTTACTCTTGGTATTATTTATTTTGTTGAGATAAATACAAAATTGAGCAGAATACACCAACAGTGTGTAGCATCAACGGTACCAAACGTACAAACAGAGCGAGACATAAGTAAAATGTATTCAGTAAAGTAAGTGCAATTGTGAAATTGGTTATTTCTCAAGTACTCACATGAGGTTTGTGTTACCGTTCTCCCATAGATAAAATTTTTCACTTAAACACAGAAAATTGTACGCCACGTACTAAAATCCTTATTGTGAAGAGCTTTCGTATTGTGTATAAATATGAAATTTACATTGCTTTATTTGCAATACTTTCAATACCTATACGTACAGAACAGATCCTTGACAATAAAAAAGCTTCTTGCGAAATACTTTTTTTCATTGTTGTATATTACTGTACGTATGAAGCATTGCGATTAATGAATTTATCGTACTCCTAAATATTTTTTATGTCGTGTGAATTTATTTGTCCCAATGGAAACATTAACATTATTTTATGGAAATCGTATGTCATAATTTTTCATCTAATATATGTATGTGTACAGAGAAGTGTGCTCAAACCAATTTCAACTTGTTCGCCTTTTTATTCGAATTATCCCAAATCTCAAAGGAAAGTTTAAGCCATGCTCCTAATCTAATTCGGTCTAACATAGTTAAATTTACAATTTTAAATTTTCTTGCAAAACTAAATATAAACACTTTAATTTGGTTTTGAGGTTAGACTACTCATCTTATCTTTGCTGTGTGGGTAGCGAATGGACAATTATTAAAGTAGAGGCTGGAATATTTTTCATAGATCAGAAGCTGCCCCTCAGCCTAACACTCAGACTGCTTCGGCTGTCTCTGTGTACACCTAGGTAACACCAAGGTGGCTGCGTCCTCGTCGCGGGGCGGGTACTGCTTCGTCAGTAGCAAAGTGCTACCGGGACCAAATGTCAGTGGTATAAATTGGCTAAAACAAACAATGAATACAACAAATATGGAATTAAATACCCCAGGTGGTACAGCAGCAGATATGCTGCCAATTCCACACTCTTCGGAGGCAGGCCCAACAGATTCTGGGGTGGGCCAATCATTGTTTAACCCATTTGGACGAAGTTCCAAATTATCAAGATCACCAAGATCTTCAACTGGAAATATATTTCAGTACGAGAAGGAAAATGCTGAACTCCGCGAACAACTAAGAGAAATAAAAGAATTTACTACTAAATTGAAAGAAGAATTTACAATTTTAAAGAAAGAAAATGAAGAACTCAAAAAAGCAGTTGAAACACGTGCATAACTTGGGACGACATCTAGCCCAACAGTCGATGATGGCATTAATTCATTCCATACGGATGAAGAAGAATTAGAAAGAGAAACAAATTGGATGTTGAACCGGAATAAAAGACCAAGTAAGAAAAGGAAAGCGCAACACTCACCAGAAATGGCGGAAAATTTACCATCAACTTCAAAAGAGGTTGCCAGAAATCAGTTAATCATCAAGAAACAACTAGCTCTAGAACAACAACCAGCTAAACCGAAAGAAAAATCACCTCCACCAATAAATGACGTCGGGATATCAAATTTCTCCACTATACAATCTATTATGAAATCGATTACGATAGCCGAGTACAAACTCGTATCTCTAACAACGGCGTCTGGAAAATTAAAGTTTTAGACTCTGAAACTTATAGAGCTTTGGCTAAAAAGCATAATTCCGAGGGGCATCAGTGGTTTACCTATGAGGATAAGAATGATCGCCCAATTAAAGTTATGGCTAGAGGTCTTCACCCAACCTGTGCAAAAGAGGAAATTATTGAGGATCTCAAGCAAAAGGGTTATCAAATAGAAAATGCCGTAAACATTATTAAGAAAGAAAAAATAGAAACTGAACAAGGAGTTCAAGTTAACAAAAGAGGACTTCCACTATTTATGCTCACTTTTAATAACAAACAGAAAGTGGAAGATGTGTATAATATCAAGGCAATACTTGGCATGAGAGTTAAAATAGAGCCATTGAAAAAGAATAACGGATTAATACCGCAGTGCAAAAAATGTCAAGGTTTTAATCATACGCAGAAATATTGCCAAATAGAAATTAGATGCGTGAAATGTGCCGGAAAGCATCATGCCCAGGTATGCCCGGTTAGTAAAAGTATTGCTGCAAAATGTGTCAATTGCAATAAGTCACATCTCGCAAACTACCGAGGATGTGAAATAGCTAAGGAGCTACAACGAATAAGAAGTAAAACGCGAAAACAAAGTTCAGGAGTATCGATAAAAAATTATCAAACTCCACCAAAGAGGAACCTTAACCTCATGCTCGTAAAACGGGAGAACCAAAACCAAAACTGTACTCGCAAGTAGTCATGATAAATCCAATTATTTCGGAGCACACTACTGAAGGTACAGCAGTGCCCCAAAAGATACTAAGAAGCATGGAAGCTCTTAACATTCGTCTAGCAAGGCAAGAGAAATGCCTTCAAGCTCTAAGCAACAGGTTAGATAAGCAAGACTCTCTAAATGAAATGAAATCCATGCTCTATTAAAATGATGCAAACAACAACAAATAAAACATTAAGAATAGTAACCTGGAATGCAAATGGGCTAATGCAACATATTCCAGAATTAGAAATTTTCCTAAATACTGAAAAAATAGATTTATGCCTAGTATCGGAAACCCATTTTACTTCAACTTCATATCTTAAAATATATGGATACAATTGTTACCACGTCATTCATCCAGCAGGAAGGGCAAGGGAAGGATCGTCGGTGGTTATAAAAGAAAACATCAAACACTTTATAGATCTTAAAATTGAAGAGAACTTTATGCAAGTAGTCACCTTAAAAGTATTTATAAATAACAACAAAGAATATAGTGTATCGTCAATATAATGCCCCCCCCCCTCCTCCCCAAAGATATAATTTTATTAAACAAGACTATTGCACGTTGTTTAAATCACTTGGATCAAGTTTCATAATCGGAGGTGATTTTAATGCAAAACACACCTACTGGGGATCAAGAGTAACCTCTAAAAAAGGAAGAGAGCTGTTTGCAGCACAAAGACTATGCAATTGCGATTTTAATTCTGGAGATCAACCAACTTATTGGCCTACGGATAGAAACGAAATACCCGATATCATTGACTTCTTTATCACCAAAGGTATAGACGAAAACTACATATACCTAGAAAGCAGCGAGGGGATTATGTCGGATCATATACCTGTTATTATGACAATCAGTGCAACGATTATTAAAAAACTAGTCCACCCTCGCTAACGAACAAAAAAACCTGCTAGGAGAAATTCCAGAAACTTGTTGAGGATAATATTGATCTTCAGGTGCCAATTAAAACCCGGTAGAGCTAGAAGAAGAACTAGAACAACTCAATAACAGTATGCAAGAAGCGGCGTGGAGTAGTACCTCCTCAAGTTCAAAAGAAATGCGCCGAAATGCTATTTATCCTATAGAAGTTAGGGAACTGGTTGCAGCAAAACGAAAAGCAAGAGCCTGGCAAAGAAGTCGAGCGCCAGAATATAAAACAACTCTTAATTTTGTATCCAATAAACTAAAGTTGCTAATTAAAGAAATCAAAAACGAATCCATTAATAAATACTTGAGTGGCCTTACTGGGGAAAAAGATACCGAGTACTCCCTTTGGAAAGCGATAAAAAGTTTAAAACGACCTAAACTACAAATTCCTCCAGTACAAAATGAAGATGGCACATGGGCTATAAGTGCAAAGCACTTCAGCTAAAAGCTTCGTTGTTTGCAACCCATCTCGAGAACACGTTCCAGCCACTACCTAGACAAACTACAGAGGAAAACATACCACCAGTATATAAAATGGATAACTGCAATATATCTCCTGTCACACTACAAGAATTAAAAGAGGAAATCAATCTCAACCTAAATACAAAGAAATCTCCAGAATATGACTTAATTACAGGACAAATAGTAAAAGCTCTTCCTGAAAAAGGTCTGCGTAAACTACTCCAAATAATTAATGCAGTGTTCAGACTTAAACACGTTCCAAGTCAATGGAAAGTAGCAAAAGTAATTATGATACCTAAACCAAACAAACCACTTAATGACAAAAATTCGTATAGGCCGATTTCCTTACTCCCAATAATTTCAAAATTATTCGAGAAACTACTCCTAAAGAGACTAAAACCAATAATAGCAGAAACAAATCTTGTTCCTCCACATCAATTTGGCACAGCCAATTAGCACAGGCCTTTGACAGAGTATGGCATAAAGGTTTGGAATATAAATTACAAAGAGACTTACCAAAGCAGTTTTATGAAATTCTAGAATCTTACATATCTAACCGACACTTTCGAGTTAAATTAGATGGTAAATACTCAGAAATAAAGAAAATATCAGCAGGGGTACCACAAGGAAGCGTTCTGGGACCAACTTTATATGTTCTATACACGTCGGACCTGCCAACGATAGAGAATACTAACATAGCCACGTTTGCGGATGATACGGCCATCTTAGCAGTTTTTAATTCCATTGAAGAATCTACAAGAAAATTGGAAAGAGCTACTAATATTGTCAGTACATGGACCATGAAATCTCGAGTTAATCTTAATGAAACAAAATCTGTTCACGTAAACTTTACCAACAAGAAGGTCAACTGGATACCAGTAGAACTGAACCCAGCAAATACGGCAAAATATCTAGACATGACTCTAGACGCGAAACTAAAATGGAAAGAGCATGTGAAAAAGAAAAAAGAAGAGTTAAACATCAAATACAGAAAGATGGATTGGCTCTTAGGAAGAAATTCTGAGCTAACTCTACATAATAAATTGCCACTATACCGGCAAATCCTAAAACCTGTGTGGACTTACGGTATTCAGCTCTGGGACTGTACAAAGAAAACCAATGTCAATATCATCCAGCCATTCCAAAGAAAAGTCCTTCGCGGGGCAGAGATCTGGAGATGGATTTCGTTAGTGAAGAAATAAGCAAACACGCGAGAAAACACATGCAACGTATTAGTCTACACCAAAATGCTGAGATACGTCATATGTTGGATGATTCAAACCTAGTAAGACGGCTGCGAAGGAAGAAACCGCATGATCTACAAAGGGGACTAGCCAAAGGGCTACAACCCTCCAAACAAGAATATAAATTATGAAAGATAAATTACTAGATGATTTGTAAATCAGTTGTAATAAATAAATATATAAAAATAAAAAAACAGAGATCAGAAGCTCGAAGCGCTCAATTATAAAAAAGACCCGCATTGTGCATTTGTATAACATGTTATTCCTGCGTAGATATGCAGAGCGGTGTTTGAATGGAAAGCATGCAGATCACGATATTTTTTTTATTGACATGGCTGGTATCTACGAACAATTTCGTACTAGATTCTGAAAAATAATCTAGACATTTAACAATAACGTTTGAATCAGAAAATGGAATCTACTCCTGTCAAATGAAGGAGTGCTATACTTACATAATAGCCTTGATAGCCTTTCAGGTGTAAAATCATAGTGCTTAAAAAAGCTTCGATTATAAAGTGATGCAGAGCTCTTCGCTTAGCTTAAATATCAATTCAATAAATACAAGACTGCCACTGCGAATGTTTAGCAAACCAATATTTTAAGTTAACTATATGTTGGTCGCCACAATTTAAGTGATAAAGTTGGCATTTGGTTATATGTAGAATTAGAGATTTGTTGCTAAAAGATTATTTGCAAATAAAATTCGTTTAATGGAGCCAACTTGTCTTTATTTGATCTTCAGTCCAATATGAAAAGGTGTACGCAAATTAACCACAGTATATTTGAGATTGTCGCTATCAATATGTTAAACACATAATACAAGAAAACCCCGAGTAATATCGAATAGTTTTGATGTTTTACAGTGCGTCTAAAAATGCTTAATGCGCCCTTTAAACATACTGGGTTACAATATAGCGTCTGGATATGTTGTTGGTTTAATTTTCATTTAAACCGGAACGGCAAATTATTTAAACTACTTTGTAAAATTCCTTAAAGTAACGCCTATTTTTTAGATATGGTCATGATCTCATAGTTGCTTAGATATTGATCTAAAAAACCAACACAGCTCAAAACTGTATTTGCCAACTTTTTCAGGCTGTAAAATATTAAAGTAGTTTTATCCTTTTTCTCCCACCGACTTATAATCTTTTCATCGTGTGCTCTAATAAACTTCGATGTTAAATAAACAGCCTTGTTAACTCGCCATTTTGCAATGTCACTATTCCTACCTCTGCTACGTATAAGTTCTGCTGATCTTATTCCTTTCTTCTGCATTTGTTTGTCAGATGAGAATCTCAGAAAATTTGACCGGTTACCCGAATAGTTTTTGCAGCATTTTTGTTTTTTCCGTTAGAAAACTGAAAAGGTTGATCCGATTTAAAACAGTTGTCACTAAATATGTAGCTGGCGACTTCCTTCAAATCTACTTGCCGCGAAATGCTTCAAAATACCAGCACCAAATCGAAAATTCGCACAATTAAAAAAAAACAAAATTGTTGCCCAGGGACGCGAGGCTTAGTTGTTCCTCGCAATTGAAATATCGAGTCGATGGCTCAAAAGTCAAATGACTCCACTGAATATGTTTGTTGGATGTAAATTTAACTTTTTCTCTTTCATTTACATATCAAGTTCAATATCTGAAAAAGTAAGTTCTTCGACATTGCTACTTGATTTTTGGTGTTCGGTACCTATGTTCCCAATAACAGGTTCGCTTTGAACTTCAGTTTCCTTCATTTTGATATCGAAAAGATTTTGATTGTCGTTCTTATTGATATCTGACATATTTATTTCAATTTGATTTACATCTTAAAGATTTGGAGATTCCAAATCTGAGCTATCGGCCATAATTATTTCTGTCGCCGAATGAAGACGAATGAATATTTTTCAAGGCGGTTTATTTTATTAGAAAGAATATACGAGTACTTTGCTTAAGTATGAAACAAGGTTGATTCATATAACTGTCACGGCTTGCTTTGCAGTACCCCATTTCGTCAACCCACTTTTTCAGAACAATTTTTATTGTATGGGCTCCTATATCAACAATGGCAACTTCGCTTTGATCTTTCAATAGTTTCGGGATGGTTAGTTTAACACGTATCCTTAACGGATCCCCACAAAAAAACGTTAAACGGAATCAAGTCGCAATATTCCGTTACAACTGATTATTCGATCCCTGAATACAGTGTACAAAAGACCGGTTGTTGCGTTTAATGTGTTGCAAGTTGCGCTGTCCTGTCAAAATCAAATGTTGTGTGTTCTCCTTTTAAATTCTGGGTAACAGAAACTCATTTATCTTGGCTCGGTAGCACTGACATTGACTCTAATGGCGGCTTTTTGCTGATTTCAGAAAAAATAATTGTATGATGCCGCCGGCCAGAATTCCACATCAAACAGTCACTCGTTGTGAATGCGCCGGCTTTCTCATGGTCAAGTGTGGATTTTCTGAACGTAATAGCAATTTTCATTTTATTCCGAGCGTATTTACAGCCCAATTAGCAAACCGAAAATGTGGCGGATGGTCATTTTGCTTCAGCTCTTGCACAATTAAACGTTGTATGCCTTCATAGCGAGCGAGGTCTTTATGCAAAATTCTCATCACAGAACTACGTAAAATGTTCAATTTCAATTTTGCTCTGACACATTCCGAGCAACAGCTGCAGTGTTCTTAACTGTACGCGCTGTAAATGCACGTGCACGTGTTAGTTAATTTAATAACAATCTAGTTTCAATAACTCGCTTGACAAATTGATCAACAAATTGCCTTGCAGGCATGAATTTTCCGCGATAATTTCTTACAGTTTGGGTAGAACACTCACCACATTGAAACTAAGCTTTCAATATTTTCAAATTCTGTTCAAACGTAAAGCGACTCATTTCGTAAATGTTAAACGTTAAACTAATTTTCTGTATTAACACGAATGTCGTAAGTAAAAGTCGAAAGTAAAATTGCAACCCAATTAGTTATGAACCATGTCGATTTCTGATATACATGAGGTATAGTAAATAAAAATTTGTATCTGCCTCTCAATCGAGGAAGGCTCTAATGCAGCTAAGTCGAAATGCTGCGGAACAGGCTGTTCTTAGATCGAACGATAGCAGCGAGGACACAAGATGGTCTGCAAGGCAATAATTGGAGTTGAAGACATGGCGCCGACTATAGCCGAATTTGGGTTGACCCCAGGCCACTAAATACCAGAAGCGTAAAATAATATAGAAAAAAACAGCGATTTATAAACGTACATAGGCATTTTGAGAGTCAGTTCCCAAGATTTCCCAAATGTCTTTCTACATTGGCAACATATGACAGTAGCATTTTGCAGTTTGCTTTTAAGGTAAAACTTTCTGGAATGTTTACTGTCCAAGATAACACCAACATAATTGACAACATACGCTCTAGTAATCGTTGTTCTATACAGAGAAGGAAAGGCATGTTTGCCAATATTTCTAAGTCTAATGAAAACCAGTAAATTGGTTTTAAATGGATTAACGTGCAAACTCCTCCCAATCACAGTTGTTAGCAAAAATGTTTACCCAAAACTGTGAAGATAAATTCATCAGGATAGTTCTGGAGACAAAAGCCAAATTGCTTCAAACTGCAGAAATAGAAATTCATCAATTACTCTATATGAGACATAAGAGAGCCAACAATATGAGACCACTCAGTTCGGCCTCAGCAACGCAAGAGATAAGCATGCATCTAAATCAGATTATGGTAGTCTGGTAAATTCTAAACCTTACCCAAGCATTACTGAATGTTGAAAACGATGTGTTGTTAAAAGCACCCGCAACATCCTGGAAAAAGCTTACAAAAAATTTTTTTATTGTTAAGCGATCTGTCAATCCTAGTTATATGTTCATGTAGAGCGGTTTCACAAGATTTGCAAACTCTGTAAGCGTGCGGGAAAGTAGTTAAGATGCGGTTTTAAATAGATCTATCTATAATATGACAGGCCAAAATGCTTTGTCGTCAATAAAATCTGACCTGCGAGCTTTAAAAATGAAAGTAACTCATTCCTGTTCCACGATTGTAGAATAGTTCCAAAAGAAATGCTTACTTAGAAGAGTTGAGGCAAGTGATCCTGAACGAGAGCAAATCCGTGTTGTAATTCATCAGGGAAGGTCTCGTCAGGAAGACCAGCCGTATATGGCGCAAAGCAGAATATTCTCCAACGCAGAGTATCGAGAGTGACTACTATTTAGTTCCAATAGAGATGGTGAAAAATACCTTACAGGGTCTCGGTTGAAACAGAATCAAAGTCAATAATATCGCATTAAAGAAAGTCAACTGAAATCCGTAACTCCCCAATTTTCCTACCTTGGAAAAAGTTAGCGTGGCATCAGGCAGTCGCAAAACATAAGGCCTACTGGATACATTTTTCACTAGAGAACTTACGCAGTTTATGATACCAAAAATACTTTTATTTTCTAACCCAGAATATATCCCAAAAAGTAAACGTTTTTATATTCTTTGTGAGTTATTAAAAAATTTACCCAATCTATCGGGAGTGCAAGCATTTTATTCTATAAAACAGCTTTATTCTTGAGTCTCATTGTAATTATCCTTAAGTTTTTAAGAATAGATAAACCAAAAAGGTTTATTCTGAAGCAATTGAATATCCTGAGGAGATCGCATGTCGCTGATAAAATAACCGAGGTCCGAGCTCAAGCAGGAATGAATCCTACTCGGTTAGCTTTTTATTGCGGTAAGGTTTAAGATATGGCCTTTAAAGCTTTAACATAAAACAGATATATCTGGGGTCAAAAGTGAGAATGACATTCACTCTCCAGTTAAAAACTAAACCGATAATAGACTTAAAGTACAAGCTAACTTTAAGTACTTCTCTCCTAACAGAATTGATTATAGTCGGCTCATAACCTACATTAATTTTAAGCTGGAAAAGCTTAGTTATTGTTATCCAAGCTACCCCATAAGAAGCGATGAGCATTAGAATCGCAGCCTATCACAAGAGGTAATTGTCTGTTTTTAATCTACCAGACAAGATTAATAAACTCTTCTTAAGGCGAACGCCAAATAGAGTCATAAGGTAGATAGATAGGTGCTCTATCACTAATGTTTTGCACGAATTCGGATATTCTATGGAAACGATCACGACAGCAACGCCACCTGACCTGTACTCATGAATAAGCGTTCCACTTATAATATGAAAAATAAAAATGGAAGTTTTAACCAGACCCCTTACGAAGCATTCTGCCAACAAGTACATCAAATCCAGATAAAAGGTAAGAAGACAAGGTTCCAGAATTAGACCTAAATTTGGATGAGAGGCAGCAACCAGCAACTTTAACTAAAAAAAGTTGGCTTGCTTTGATGCAAGTTGGTCGGTTTCATATTTAGCGTTGACATAATCATAAGAATACCCACAGACGATGAAATAGCTACATAAATACGATCTATGGGCCAGAGGTGATCTAAAATTGGGTCCTGCCTTAGCAGTATTGTAGTGAGAACCAGTAATGTCTCGAAATGTTTCAGGCCCAAGAGCTTTCATTCGTAGGTCGACACATTTATTAAAAATAAACTGAAATCTACTCTGGACCAAAAAAAAAACAAATATAAATTAGCAAAAGTTTCAGAGGATCACCCACACAGAGTTGTCACACACACCAGATTTTAGTGATTTTGGATACTTCAGAACAGAAGCACTTATACGTTTTATTGTTTGCGCATTTCTAGATAAAAATATTATCTATAAGATAACAAACTACCTATAGCAAAGGCGGAAAAAAGTTCGACATTTTCACAGAGTCTAACACCCAACGGTGCAGTTCCATATGGCCACGGCAACCTTGGCTACATTCAGCGAAATATCCGGTTTATTTATCCATACAGGTAAATCTTTTTTACCTGAGTCTGCGACGGTCAACACGTAAATGCGCGTATCTGGTGCGCTTAGGCAATACCACAGATGATAATTTACCTTCCTCTTTCACAATAGCGCCGAGTTCCATTCGTTTGGATCCGCGAGACTGAGATACTAGTATTGTACTAATAACGGAACCTTTGATTTGTGTGGATTTCTATCTACCAATGGCAGAAAATCTATATACCCTTTGCTTGCTCTTGGGATAAGGGGTCGGCTTTCCAAAGCAACGTTAGTCTTGCGAGACCGCTTTCGTATAAAAAGATATCAAATCTCACGAAAGAATTAACGAGGTAAAATCTAAGAACATGTGTTGAAATAAATAGATAATAAAGGGTTTTCCAATAAGAGGTTTCATTTTGATATTAAAAAAAACGAGTATTTTTTAAGAGAAATCAATGAATGTTTATGCCATTGTAAAGAGGAAGGTATGCCATTAACATTTGAAAACGATATCAGCCAAATGGCCGCCACGGCTAAGCTTGCAGCACCATATCCTTTTCATGAAGTTTTCCATGATCAATTCGCACATTTGCGGCTGTATGTCCTCGATAACTTCAAGAATTCTATCTTTAAGGTCGGTTGTGGAGCATTGGCATAGACCTTATATTTCACGTGGCCCATAAAAAAAGTCTAAAGATGTTAAATCACAAGATCTCGGCGCCCAATTATGATCACCTCTTCGAGAAATAACACGGTCAGGAAACTTTTCTTGCAAAATTGCGATTGTTTCGTTACTTGTGTGACACATTGCTGAAAATAAACGTCGTCCATATCAATATCTTTCAATTCTGGCCATAAAAAATCAATTATCATAGCTCGGTAATGCAAACCATTCACCGTAACAGGTGAGATAAAAATGGGCCTCATCACTGAAGTTGATTTTTCGATAAAAATCCGGATCATGTTGATGCATTTGAAGGACCCAATCAGCGAAGATACGACGTTTATGGTGATCGACCAGCATGAGTTCTTGTATCAACTGAACTTTAAAAGTCTTAAGGCCTATCCCTTTATGCAAAATACGGTGTAATGCCGTTTGTGGAATGTCTAATTTCAAAGACCGACGAGGAATCGACTAATCTGTGTTTTCGTCAACACTACGGGCTACAGCGGCAATATTATCAGTTGTTCTTGAGCGACATACATGGTTTCGATTCTTCACATCACTAACTTGTCCCAATAGCTCAAATTTTTTCACCAGTTTCACTATTACCGGCCCAGAAGTTGCTTCACGACGACCCAAAATTGCTTTAGTTTTTCAAACTGTGACTGCAAAATTTTCATAATTTTTCTAGTGAATTTTAGCATTTTCAATGCATTGTTGAAGCCTGTATCGTACCATTTTTAGTAATGGCGTAGTTTTTACTTATCAAGTGTCAAATGTTAAAAAAAGTTGTATTATAAATCTAACCCGGATGCTACAGTTATTTACAGAATTAAAAATGGGAATCTCATTAACAACTAGAGTGGGTGAATTCATTTCAAGAAGAAGTTTGGAGTTCAATAAACATAAAAGGATTGCGTAATCACTGAACAATACACTCGACGAAAAAAAGGGGAACACTATACCTGCCATTGTTGGTTGTTACTGAGGAGTAAGTCTTAAATTGGAAAACAATTTCATGTCCTTCCAATTTAAATCTTAATAATTAAAAAAAACTCAAAATTAAATTTGATGTGGATTTGTTTTCTAAAAAGTAAACTAAATTGAAATCGCATCATAATCTCTAAACTTGATAAATAGTAAGATCATATTATCCCTACAGTTCAAACAGAAATATCCCAAGATATTATTAAAAGTTTGCAAGCTAATTATCGTGAAATCTAAAAATTACGATTTGGTAAATGATAATCTGCAAATCCACATCAACCTGAACTTATAAATCAAAGATTCAAACGATTATAAATATATTTGCAAGATTTACACCTGATTAATACACGCGCAAATACAATTTATGTTGACTTCGATAATACTAGGGTCAAACAATAGACAATAAATTGTTTAAATATACCATTACTGTACACTTAGAAATAATGAGAGACTAATCTGCACCGATTTAAGATTTGTACAATTTCCATGAAATAAATTCTGCCTTAGAGCCAATCCCATTCCAATTTCCCAAATCACCCGTTAGCTAATACACCTATAATAATATGTACCAGATAACATCGTTGAACAAAACGAATATAAATCCAAAGGATATCATAACACGTTCAAAATAATTAATTCCCTCCCAAAAAAAGGCGAACAAAATAAAAAATAAAATCTAACAACATAATAATATTGGAATAATAGTAATGGCCATAAAACTCCAACGGAGAGCAAGGGGAGACCAAACAGTATACGAGTAAACAGAAAATGTAATATACGAGCTATATATTGAATCATCCAAACAATCCACATGAGGAAACCAATTTCCGGGAATGGAAATTCTTTTCTTGATTTAGTTTTTGCTTCATTTTATTTCCAATTGAAAAATCATAAAAAAGAATATTTTTTGTTGCCGGTTGCTGGTGCTTCTGGTGCTCCTGAAATAATATATTTGTATAATTTTTTGCTCTATACATATTTGAGATTAGTTCGCCTCATATTCTTATTATTACACAATACACACACACACCCACACTCAAACACAAATACAACATATCTCAAGATCATGGAATATTTTATGATAGAATCCTTTTTTTTTGTTGTTGTTGTTGTATGGTGTGCGATGGCCTTTTCCTTTCAAAATAATATATCCGAAAATGTTTTGTATTGTAAAATAAAATCGTGGTGGTTATATCTAATGTTTATTTTATCTTAATGGTCCAGTGGGACAGCACAAGAATTGTAAAATAGAACATAAGAGAAAAAATGTTGTGTAAAGGATTCAAAATATATAATAAAAAGGAAATCATCGATGAACCCTCAAAATTGTATATTTTATATAAAAAAAAACTCTAAATAAATATTCGAATTTAAATTGTTAACATAAACTAAGTGATTGAAGTGAGTGTGACGTACTCGAGTACTTATATACTACTTGTTGATTATACAAAACTAAATAGGTTCAATATGGATTAGGAGTACCTTAAGTGCAATATGTCATTTATGTGTACCGTGCGGACTAACATGTTGTTTGCCGAGTTATCTTATATACTAAATGTGTAACCTGGTGATTGATGTGCTCGTACAAAAAAGGTAAATTTTCCGAAGAAAACTAATTTTAGATGTTTGCATGAACTGAATTCGTAGAATTTGATTGCTAATATTTTTAGGGATGTGTACGGATATTTCACCTTTAGGGAAGGTTCTTGTTTACAAGTCTATCCATATTGAACATTTAGTTAAAGTTTGACTTTTATTTCACCTTTGTATACTTTAGGGTGCAAATGTTTTTTGCATGAGTAAATGGTGAGTTTTTTTCCAGTTGTATTAATAAAAAACGTTTAAGATCCAATTAATTTAAGTATGACGATGTCCCTAGTTCAAACTATACCGTAATATGTTTGGCTTCTGGTATAATCTGGGATTTGTGCAGAGGTGAGGCTTTTAACCTTTTTGGTTACAACTGCTTACCTGAATAAGTTTTCAATTTTTAAATGCCTAAAATCATATGATTAAGGTCGTACTGATCTGAAAATTTTAGTAGCCTTCTAATTACTTGCCTTGAATCTGATTTTATTTTTTCATTTGAAAAACAAAATTGGAAAATGCGTGTGGAAATTTTTTTTTGTAGAATAATCCGTTCATTTGACAACCGACATACCAAGGAAAGTAAGGAAAACTTGTTATGAGACGATTAGATACAAAATGCGTGAACTACAAAATGATTTACCGTAAAGTTGAAAAAACTGATTATGGCAAAATCAGACAACAAAGCTAAATTATTATTGGAGGAAATTGGATCCCACAGATTAACAAATTCAAAAACAAACTGGGATCTCTTTCGTGAGGTATTAGAGGAAAAAATCAATCTTCCGGTGCCGATTAGAAATCCCCACCAGTTGGAAGATGAATTAGAATAACTCAATGAAGCAGTTCACTTTGCTGATTTGGCAAGTGCCCCTATTATACAAAATAAGAAGAAGCTTAACATATCCTACCCAATGGAAGTTAGAGAGTTGGTAAGACAAAACCGACGGGCACGTAAAACCTGCCAAATAACTAGAACACAGGAGAACAAAACAATTCTTAAAAATTTAGGTAACAGTCTCAAATCTCTTCTTAAAGAAGTTAAAAATGCATCAATCAACAGATATCTAGTTAGCCTAACCGATGAAAAAAAATCTGATTATTCTCTGTATAAAGGCGACGAAGGGACTCGAAAGACCCAAAATTCAAGTGCCTCCACTTAAAAAGGATGATGGAACCTAGACGAGAGGTCCTAAAGAGAACGCTGATCTGTTTGCGGAGTATCTCGAGGATATCTTCCAACAACGAGATGATTTTGATATACGCCCAGTAACTCTCAAAGAATTAAAAGAAGAAGTGAAAAACAACATGAATGTTAAAAAAGCCCCAGGATATGACTTGATTACTTGCCAAATAATCAAGGCTCTACCAGATAAAGGATTTCGTAAGCTATTACACATAATGGAAAGTGGCAATGGCAAGTAGCAGAAGTAATCATGATAGCAAAACCTGATAAACCACCTAACGATAAAAAATCATACAGGCCAATTTCATTTCTGCCAATTATGTTAAAACTCTTTGAAAAATTATTACTAAAAAGACTTAAACCAATAATTGAGGACCGACAACTAATTCCTCCACATCAATTTGGATTCAGAGAAAAGCACTGCACAATTGAATGGGTGCATAGAATCACCAACGTTATTGAAAGAACGTTAGAATGCAAAAAAATATGCCCCAACATATTTCTAGACGTCACCCAAGCATTCGATAAAGTATGGCACAATGGACTGAAATTCAAGCTACTAAGATCTTATTTATCCAATAGACATTTTCGTGTGAATTATAAGGACGAATACTCCGAACTAAAGAAACTGCCGGTGTCCCACATGGGAGTGTCTTAGGACCAATCCTATATTTATTATATACAAGGGATATTCCAACAACAGATGAATGAACCATAGCCACCTTTGCAGATAACACGGCAATCATGGCGATTCGAAGTAAAGTCGCTGATGCAACGAGCAAACTCCAGAAGATTACCAATGCGGTTTGTAACTGGACTAAGCGCTGGAGAATCAAGCTTAATGAGACGAAAATCAAATTAACTATACATATCAAAAAGCTTTCCATCTACCGATAGTAATTAACTCACGACTGGTGCCAAATGCAAACAAAGCTAAATATCTGGGCATGATTCATCGATGCCAAGCTCAAGTGGAGAGAGCACGTCAAAAAGAAAAAAGAAGAACTTAATCGAGGGTCTGAGCTTACAATATACAACAAGCTGCTGCTATATCGGCAAATACTGAAGCCGATATCGACTTACGGTATTCAACTCTGGGGATGTACTAAGCAAACAAACGCCAAAATGATACAGACGTTTCAAAATAAGGTTCTCCGTAGCATCGTAAATGCTCCGTGGTACACAAGAAATGAAGACCTTCACAGGGACTTAAAGATGGAATACATCAAAGATGAAATAAAAAATCATGTCGGTAAACACGAAATAAGGCTCCAGGAACATGAAAACCCCTATATTCACCATATGATAGATAACCCGGTCGTTGAAAGAAGTCTTTAAAGAACGAGGCCACTTAACCTAGCAAACATACCAATTTTAAATTATATTTTAAATAGGTTTAATTAATTTTGGGACTAACCATTGGGTTTCACTCCCCAACAAATCAGAATTATAAAAGAAATATAAAATTTTTAAATTTCAAAAATACATTGCTAGATGTGCACAGACTCAGTTGTAATTAATAAAGAAAATAACAATTTTTGGAGGAATAAATGACGAAGTGCTAATTTTAATAGAAACTTAAAAACTGTAATCGTTAGTTTCCGCTCTAGAGTCCTTTTAAAGGTAGATAAAAGGTTTTAAATTAATTACGTTATTATAAAATTCCAGCTCTTCCATTTCTCGCAATTGTTCTCCAAAATGCTAAGTCAATAAACTTTTCATATCATTTATCTTGACGTCACTAAGTTTCACTCCGGGTTCTACGAGTATATTCAGTGGGTTCATTTGAGATAGGTATTTGCCACGTTTTGAAATAGATTTTGCTGGTCCGATGTCCGAGTTGTAAACTACTAGTCCTCGAACCAATATTTTTTTGTCAATTTCAAAAATTATGAAGTGCTTTGCTTTTTTTAAATTTAATTTCCAATCTTTAACTGGACTTGACGCATCCCCTAAATTTATCAAAGTGGCATGCTGCTTGTAAATTTCAATGTACTCATTGGGATTCGTTATCGTTTTTTAAAATAATTAAATGTTTGTTTAATGTTCCGAATAAAAATGTTATTTACCTTTTTTATAGTGCTGCAAATACTCGGTCGGGAGGTATATAGGAATGTCCAGGGACGGAATGTCCAGGGACGGCAAATTTTTATTCCAAACTGTTAATGTTCGTTGGTGCATCTTTCAATAACCAGTAGCAACACATACCGATTACAATTGAATTTTTGGTTTGGCCACTACATCCGTCTGTTATAACCCGAACTATTTTTATATTCCTAAGATCCATGTTGCAAAGTTATATCATCGTCTTTCATCGGCAGAAGCTACAGGGTGGGCCATAAGTCACTGAACATTGTATTTTTGATATATTTTTTTTATTTTTTTATTGAAAATGAATAATTTTGATTACAAAAGATAGTTTTAATCATGAAGAGTTTAATAAAAATTTAATTTTATAAATAATATCGGTTAGATGCCTGCCATTAGCCTCTTGCAAGGTGCTGCTCTTCAAGCTGCAGGTCAAACTGGTTGATCAATCGCAATAATTTCTTTTATTATGCTATCTTGTAGTTGTTGCAAAAAGAAATCTGGTAGTGTTAAGTCGACTGATCGTGATGGCAAAATTAACATCTCCAAATCGTGAAACGATACGGGTACTAAAAACCGTTCGCAGCAAATTCGTTGTTTCCCTTGCAGTATGGGACGTAGCTCCGTTTTGTTGAAACCATATTTTTTGAGTATTATCGAGTTCAGTAAACAAGAAATTTTCTCACATAGCCCTATAACACTCACCATTTTCAGTCAATGCATTGCCATCTTTGTCTTGGAAAAAGTACGGGCCGTAGTTATTGTCTGCTGAGATTCCGCACCAAACTGTGAATCTAGGTTTTCAGTGCCCCAGATTCTAAAATGTTGCTCAATAACATAACCGCTTAAAAAGAAATGCGCTTCATCGGCGCATTAATAATTCGGCCAATGTTGCACAAAATCTTAAGCGGGTGGCATATTCTAGTGGCAAAATTTCATGTACTATTTGTATCTTGTATGGAAACAGCAATATTTTTTTTCGTTATTCTACGCAGTGAAATTCTGGACATTTGAAATTTAGTGGCACGTTTGCGAGTCACTGTTTCAGAGTTCTCATTTAAGCTCTCCCGAACTCGTTCGATATAATCTCGGCTTCGTGCTTCAAGCGGTCTTCCACTCCGAGATAAGTCACTAACAGATCCCGATGACTGAAAACGAGCGACTAGATTGCGTACTTGATTTCGTAATGGTGTATTTCTGGTGTTAAAAAAATTGCGAAATTTTCTTTTGGTTTGAATTATTGAATTTTCACTAGCAAAATTAAACTCTACAATTTTTGCTCGTTCCTCAATCGAATACATGGCTACTGAATCTCCCAAACGTGGTTTCTAATACTGAAAAATAAAAAGAGAAAAAAATACAAAACAAAAAAATTATATCAAAAATACAATGCTCAGTGACATATGGCCCACAATGTAATTGAACTGAGCCATTTAAAAATGAATTTTTGGTCTAAATATTCAGAAAAACATTTTCTTTCGTTAATGGTGATTTGCACGTGCCAACCACTACACCAAAGTGTTATAAATAAATTTGGCGGCTATAATATGCTGCCTGGTCTGCGACTTTAGGTAGGACCATGTTCTTCTGGCAATCAAATAAGATCGTGACTAAATCACCTGCTTCTTCCCTCAACAAATCAAAAAATGATTTTGCGCGCCTTTTGTGGCCTAACAGCTTCACCATTACCGCCTGTTTTTTAAGAGTATTTTTCAAATTTCGTTTTCTTCTTCAGCCGAATGCACGTTGAACACACATCCGCCGCGGAGTCTTAAAGCCAATATTGAATCAGATAAAATCGCATCCTTTTTATAATTATTTTTAGAACCGATTCTGTCTTCTCCAAGACGTTCCACTGGACCAAAACCGGTATCTAAGTGATATTTTGCTAGACCCACTATTCTATCTTTTTGAATGCCCAATATGCCGCAAAAAGCAGTTTGACATACTCTAGCATTATTTTTATCAGTTTTTCTACCGTAGTATGTAACAGAAACAGTTCGTATTCTAGTTGAATTTTCACTTCGGCGCAAAGAATTTAAGGCGCTGGCATACGTCAATAGAAAAGAATCTTGCTTCAATCTACTATTAGTTGCGCAAAATGATTTGGCAAAGCTCATTGCATCTCGACCGATAATGGTATTGCAATGTAAAGCACTTGGATTTCAGCTACATATTAAAGTTAATGAAAATAAAATATTATTTTAATTACGACATTCCAAGCAGCGGGTAATATTTAAAAAATTCTCCGCACACACAGGTTTTTGGCAGTTTGCACAGAGTTTGCGCGTTGATATTCTTTTGGAGAAGAGGTTAAAATTACCTTTATGTTTTTTTCCACCAGCACCTCTTATTGATACTGAACTGATAGTTTAATAGTTTGTCCAAATTAAAATCTCAATGAATAATCTAAAATTGCTTCAATTCCATTTCTTGTAGAAAAGTGTCTGAAAATTTGAACGTGTTTAGATCGTTTGGATATTCCCGGCATAACCAACTGTTCACAAATCTTTTGAATAAATTTACGTCGGGAATTAGTTGCAGTTTTTAAAAATGAATTATTTACCAAACAAATTATAAATGCAGCTAACGCTGCTACATTCAACATATTGAAAAAAAAAGGATATTGGCCATCAGGTACCTTTTATTTTACAAGAATATTCTCCAAGCATATAATAGTTGGTTTATCTGAAGTGCCTTGAATTTCTTTATCGTAATGCATTGTCGATAATAGAACTACAGCCTGCAAGATTGCATAGTTTAAGAGTGGCCTTTTATTAAGAGGAATTCCGCAGGTATAAACCAGCATCTTTCACTGACAGTACCTAGCAATGACCGGTTGAAGTCAAACATTAAACTAGAAACCAGATTAATCGTCGTAAAAAATTGTTGCAAGTAATTTTTCTACCACTTGCACGAAATAAATTGCAACACAAATCAATTACAACCATTTCGCCCTGATTTGTTTGCCTTTGACCTGACGCATCCATTCCATATGATGTGGAAGAATCACACATCCACCACACTTTTATTCCATATCTTGCGAGCTTCGGCGGAATATATTGTGAAAAGCGCGTACCGCCACGATATGGGAACAACTGTTCATCGACTGTAATGTTTGCTCCGGCTACAAAATTATCTTAGAGATTTATATTAAGCATAAGGTCATTGAAATGGCAGAGTGTTAAACGAGTGTTAAATAGGGTGAGCATTAGCTTTCCACAAATCATCAGTATGTTCTCTGTTAGATCTGCTTACAACCGCAAATAGTATAACACCGCGATATGCTCCAAACTCAGTGACGGTTACTGCTTTCCACTAACGTTACGATTTATTTGGGTGTTTGGTATTCCATTCTTTAACGCTTTGTGAGTCTTTTCGGTTTTTTTCGCGAATGATGATATCACAAATTTCATTCGTCAGTATTTCTTTGAACATTTGAACAATATTTAGACCGCAAGACTTATTTATTGGTCCAGTTGTAGCTGATTTTAAAATATTATGAGTCGCCTCTTTGTGCTAGGTCTAGGAGAAATTTTTATGTTGTATCATTTTCTATCATATTTGTGCTTATTACAAATATTACAAACATTAATGTAGTTTTTGATTTTGTTTGTCATATTTGGGAAGAAGTAAGACCTTTGAATTTGATTTCTTTCGTTCCTCTATGGGCCCTTTCGTGTTTTTTTGTTATTATGGCGTTTTGATGACTTTCGTTAGTCACAACGAATTGACCTTTCTGCGAGAAGTTTTCTATAAATGCCTCCTGAATCGTCTGGTATAGTGATTCTGGCGCTAAGATTGCTGATTGCTTGCTATTATGCAATTCTTTAATTTATTTGACTATTTCTTCCTTCACAAATGATTTTTGGGATATAATGATTCTTCTAAAATTTTGAAATATATCTTCCGAAATTACCGTTTCTATCCGGGATATTTTGAATATAATTTTATATTTGTAGTAATTCAGAGATCTCTCTGAAAAATGAATAAAATAATTGTATGAGGTTTCTGCTGAATGAATTGTTTCTAAATCGTTCCCGCTGTCTGACGTGTCTACCTCAATTCTCTCGGATTCACGTGAAGTGTAATCCCTCTGTTCATTTAGATTTATTTCTGTTGTAGTGGGTATTTGGCTAAGCGCGTCTGCCACGACTTTGGCTTTACCTCCCTTGTAAATGACATCATAGTAACAATTCTCTAGCTCCAATCGCCATCTAAAAATTTTAGCATGTTTTTCAGAGTTGTTTATGAAAGTTAGGGGCAGGCCACAACTGTAATTAGCGTAAATTTATTACCGTACATATAGGGCTGGTATTTTTTTACCGCCCAAATAATCGATAGTGCCTCCTTTTCATTCATTAGTGGCGTGTCTAGACTCAGTCGAATTTAAGGTTCTTAAACCGAATGCAATTGGCCTTTCGACGCCATTCTTGACTAGAGATAAGGCTGCACCCAAAGCAAAATCTGATGCGTCCGTTGTCAATACAAATTGTTTGCTGAAATCCGGATATGCTAAAATTTGGTCTGTCGAAATAATATTTTTGAGAGTCTGGAATGATTGTATATAGCCTGGGTCGTTAATATCGATCGGGATGTCTTTTTTTAAAGATTTCGTCATATTTTGTGCAATTTTCGAATAGTCCTTGATAAATATTCTGTAATATCCGGACAATCCGATAAATTGTTTTATTTATTTTACAGACTTTGGTAATGGCCAAACTATTATTTGCTGAATTTAATCGGGATTAGGCTTCACTCCATTCTGGGTAATATGGCTTAAAAACTACGTCTCCCTCCTCAAAAACTAGTCGCACTAGTCTATTTGAATTCTCAGATTAAATTCTGATAAACTTTTTAGTACTGTTTCGAGATTCGCGAGATGGTTTGCTAAGTTTTTTCCCACCACGACTATGCCGTCTTTAGTATACTAACAGATGGTACCTGTCAAGCTATGAAGGATACTATTCATAGTCCACTGGAATGTGACAGGTCCATTATTTAATCCGAAGATCATTTGCGCGAATTTTTAATGTCCCTTATCGGCGGAAAAAGCCGTTTTCTCTTTAGACTGTTCATCCATCGGGATTTGGTGAAATCCAGACTTCAGGTCCAATGTTGAGAAGCATACAGACTGGCCCAAATTGTCTAATATTTCCTCGATCTGAGGTATCGGAAATTTGTCGTTTACAGTTTTTTCATTTAACTTCCAGTAATCAATCACCACTCTGATTAAATTAAAGTTAACAGTAATTAGCTCAATTTTAAAAACTAACTTTATTATTTCTTTAGCTTAAAAAATAATAAAGTTAGTTTTTAAAATTGAGCTAATTACTGTTAACTTTAATTTAAAATAAAAAGCTCACTAAACCACTCTGATTTTTCGTTTTCCTGACACATTCAGTTTTTCTTAGGACTACCCAAATCGGTAATGAGTACGGGCTATTAGAGTGTTGGATTATACCACTACTTAACATTTCTCGTATTTGTTCCTCTACATCGGTTTAGTAGTGATGAGGATACCAATATGTTTTGTGGTGAACTGGGTTGTTATTATTTTTTGTTTGATGATTATCGTCGAGTTCAACTTCTCGGTTTGTTTTAACAAAACCTGTTGATTTTGCAGGATGGTTTCTATAAGTGCATCTCTTTCGTTTCTGCTCAAATGTTCTGTTCTGATTATATTTTGGATAGTTGTTCCATCAATTTTTTCGTTTTCGGATTTGGGAATATTAACTATGATTTTTAATTTACGGAGTTTTCCTCAGGGCTATTCGTAAGTATATTTACTGTTGTTTTGAAGTTATTGGCTGTATGTAAACCTGGTTATATGATTATTTCTCTATTTAGTACGCCGAAATCTGGAACAAACCATTTTCTGACGTACTCAATGTTACGGTGTGGTTATAAAAATTTTCTTCGGGATAGTACCGGTAAAATTTATAAGAATAATTATTTATCAATATGCAATTCCGAACCTAAAATGCCATCAAAAAAGTTGTGGAAGTTCATTACGTAATACGTTTGTATTGGTAAGTCATTCCCCGATAGATTAATTTTGACAGATTAGTTTTTTACTATTGTTTTTTCTTTGATTTTCTCGCTGATAATGTTAACTGAGTTTTTTGGTACAACATCTGGCCTAATTATATTTTTGTTTGCACCAATGTCGATGAGAAGTGTTACGGTGCTTTTTAGTTTATCCTTGTAACACTTCAAATATGTGAGATAATTTAATTCTCCTTACCTGACCCTAGATTTTCTTGAAAATTTTCTAGGTTATGATCCTCTTCTACTTGTGGGTGTTTAGTAGTTAGATATTCTTGTGAATGTTCTTCTTTGTTGTTCACCGTTTCGTTATTGTGAATCATTTTTTGCTGAACGTGTTCCTGGATCTCATTGATAGATCCACGTCCATCGTCTGGTGAATTGCGCACTGAATAAGTGTGTTTTTAAACTCCTTATTTCTTTGGTTAGGTACACTATCTTTATGTTGGTTGTTACTACAAAAATTTGATTTTGATTGGTGACTATTAGTTAGCGGTTTCCGAGCGTTGTTAGAAATAAGCTTGTTACTATTAAACTTGCATACAAATGCATAGGCCTCTTCTACAGTTTTGGGTCTTGCTTGAGCATAACCGAAATGTGCCTTCCTTAAGCCAACGATAAATTCGGCAAGTGTACCCATGAATGATTATAGGTTGGGTTTTGTTTAGCTAGAGTCTTGATGCTTTGCAAAATATTCTTTGTTTTATTAAACGTCAATGGACATATTTTCTGTTTGTTGTGTTGCCCAAAGTTGAAACTTGTAAAAGGATAACACTTGTTTATCCCTAAGAGCATCCGTCAATATTTGTTTAATTTCCCCAAAAGTTTCGGGATTTCCGGCTAAGCAAAGAATATCTTTTGCTTTCCTTTCGATTTTATTTAGAACTGCCTGCCAATAAATTCTCATTTGTTGTTCTTGCACTATTGGTTCTTGAAACTTAACGTATCTTCGACCGTTTTCAGCCATGATACCAATTGCTTACGATTTCCGTCGAAATTCGTTATTGGCTTTATCGGATCTGGGATCCGGAATACGTCAAGAGTGAGCAATTGTGGAGTTGGGGTCTTTTCTAGTTTTGTTTTGTTCAGATACGCCTACGCCCTCTCGTGCTCACCATGTTTTTGTGAAATTATGCTAAATTGTTCCAAAACTTGAACCAATTGGTTCGAAACTTGTTCTAGTTCCGTCATTGCTTCAAGTTCTTGGCAATCAATATTTCGATTTGCTATGTAGATCTCAACTGATTTCCTACTCATACAACAATTTGAAATATCTTTTGATCAATGATTAATTTGTTGTAACGAGGGTAACAATTTAGATGTAAAATAATAATTTATTCTGCAAATCCACAAAAGGACACGTATCTATCTGGTAGTGCACGTATTAATTCTGACAATTTACCGAGTAAAATCAGATGTAGCTCTATCTTGTATAGTGGCTTGATCCGATGAACTATTATAATATTGGTAATAATTAAATTAATCTTACCTGTAATTTTGGAACTCTCCGTCTATCTTGTAGTGCATTGAATTCCCAGAACTATCATCTATCTGGTAGTGCAATATTCCTTGCTGTCGTGCGCAGGTTATGAATTGTGTTGAAAGTTGAAATGTGACGAAACTGCGACTCCTGTTAGCGGTTTAACACATTCAGCCAGAGAGATCAATGATAAATCACTTGATGAGTTGACTTATCGGACTGTTTTTATTCACTAGTCCTTTGCACTTTTTACACTTCACTTTTTTTCACCGTTCGGCTGCGCCAATTCTTTCTTCTCTTCCATGTGTGGGAATTGCAACAAAGCATATTTATACTTTACGTTGACTTATAATTATATATATATATATATATATATATATATATATATATATATATATATATATATATATATATATATATATATATATATATATATATATATATATATATATATATATATATATGCTAGCTATTAGCTAGCTCTAATAATTTCAGAAATAGTTTAAATTAATCTAAATCACAGTGGTAATACCACCATAGCTAAACATTGGAATATATTGTTCCAATTTCAAATCGATTAATCGACAATTTAATCTTCTCAATTTGGAGCAAACAATACTTACAAGGATGCATAGTCCGTATTTACATTTCCAAACATAAAATTTTTATTTTTTTGACTTAATCTCTCCATACCATTTCCGGTCAATTAAAAACTATATACTGCAGCGAATTGGAAATAACGAAACCCGTGGTTACACTCTCATTGTCTGAATTCAAATCTTCCTTATATTTTTTTTATAAATTTGGTGGTTAAACCGATTATATCCGTTATATTCCATCTATTATTTATGTATATGAAAATAAAAAAATATGAATCCAAAAGCAAAAAAGTTAAATTACCAACCCAATACCGTCATTACATCTAACGGTAGGAGCACAAAAAAAAATCATAAATGGTTTTTTGGTTTACACACGTGAACATGTAAAACCCATTTCTAATAACCAGAAAATTTTACGTATAGCGTATGTAAAATCATGAAAGCTCCAGCAAAAACAACCTCATGTTCAACAACATTTTGATTACAAAAATATGATTATTTTTAAAACGCTAAAAGCATTCGCGTACAGTACGAACAATGCAATCCGGGGAAAATATGTACTTGTACCGCACATACAGACATATTTTATATGACATAGTACCCAAACGCGGTATGAAATGCTTAAAATCGCTGCAGAAAAAATAGTAAAATATATAAAAATGATATGTAGAACTTGTCAATAGTTTTCCTCGTTTTCGTATATTTTTGATTCTCCTATTTATGTTTAAGGATTTAAATTTTGCAGGGACGACACTGAATAAAAGCTATCCACCGGCAATGCACTGTCGTACATACAGTCCACAAAAAACTTGATCTAGTTGTTTATTTTATCGTTGTTGTTGGTTCAATTTCGAATCCAATTCCATTTTGGGGTGAACCAGCATAACAAGCTTTGGCTAAAACGAAAGCTTTTCTTTTGTATTACATGAATTTTCTAATTAGTTTTTCCTTTGGAATTAATATATACAGAAACTGCTGGAAATGAACAAGCACAACACAAAACGAAAAATTCACAGCCAAATAAAGTGTTTTTGTTTTGATTCGATTAGGGATTTTATTTTGTGTGTACACGGTGATGTGGTATATCTACATGGGGGATGAGACTTGATTTGTTTTTAGCACATGTAGCAAGATATGCAATATATGTATCTACACATAACAGGAACGAGGTATTTGGTTTTAATCAAAAAATAACAAAGAAAACGAGCTTTTCTGTTTTGTTTGTTATACTGGATTAGATGAGATTTGGAAGTTGCTTTTTATGAATTTGTTAAATGTGTCATCATACTGTACATCATTTTGTTATCATAAAGATACACTGTATGTGGCTCAGGAACAGTGTTGCTGCCTTTTAAATAAAATAATAAAGATAAATTTGGGCAGTTGGCACATCCACTACATACCGATCTTACATAAAAATGTAATTTTCACACTTTGAATCTTTTGTATCCTTCTCCGTGAAAAGCTAAGCGAACCGTAAATAAGTTTACAACAATTTGCGAGCGAAAATATACGACAAACTTTGTATAATTCATTCGATTTTCATAGAAAATTTTCATAACTTTGTATAATTTTTTGGCCATATACTTATACATAACGAAAATAAACTTTTTTATATTGTCACTGTATAATTTTAGGAAAAACTTAAAAGAAAATTTTTTAAGAGTCCTAGAGAAAAACAACATAAAAAATAAAGCTAACCCTTTTTTACTTCTTCTTGTGTATATGTAACGGTGAAAGCCCGAAATCCATAAACGTCAGAATATTTTTCTTGCACCAAAATATATCATGATTCACTTTTCACCCCACAGAGCTTTACTAACTGTCACGGGCTCACGATGTATAAGCGAATATAAAAAATAAAAATGTCGGACATTTACCGATTTCCGACTTAAACCGTAACATATACACATAATATTTAACGTATACACTTATTGCTGGAAGACAAAACAAAATAAAATTTGGATAAATAAATAGAAAAGTAAACTTTAATTCAAATTCAAAAATTACGAGAGCTTAAAGCTTTTTGGTTCAACAAAAAAAAAGTTTTGTTGTTTAAATTACATTTTCCCTCTTGCTGCTTTGTAGCTTTCCAATTTTTATGTTAAACTTTTTTTTTGGTTACGTATGTGTCCACTTTAGTTACGAAATTGTATACGTGTATTTAACAATTCATGTCAAAACTGTATAACGAAAGTGGCTGGAAAATTCAAAACAAAAACAAATTAAAATTTTATAAATAGAATACAGGAACGTTTTTTGTATGGGTACATAGCGGAAAGTAAAAATTATGAAATAAGAAAATTTTCTTAGTACCACAAATATTTAATTTCATAATTATTAAGAAATGTTAAATATAGCTTCCATCCGTCAAAAACGAAGGAAGTAACATTAAACACTCAGCTGCAGTTAGGCCTTTTTCAGAATTAACAACCCACAAATTATAAATAAATGGTAATCGCATAATTCTAATGCAACTGTACAACAATGTTTCTATGCTTGTTATAATTGATAGATGAGTTACACTCCGTTACTCATAAATTAGTAAACCTCCATTTGAGCCTTAACAATAGATAAAAGATAACATGTAGTATAAGTAACACTACACAAGTAACAAACAAGTAACTAGCATTATTTGGAAGAAGACTCTTGACGAGTTACATAATTGGCGCAGTTGGTAGCAGATATTTTGTAAAACCCAAAAGTGTTCAAGCGCAAAGTGAAGAATTTAATCAAAAGTTTGCTTTTAAAGTAAAGTGAGAGTTAAAGTAAAACTCATATCGAAGGTATATCGAAGTAGTGTTTTTTTTTTGTTTTTTTTTATTCTTTGCAATCTTTTCTGGGGACAAAGCACTCCTAACTCTTTCGCAGTTCACTTATTTACGTCCTTACCTTACTCAGTTGTCCGCCAAATCGAGGACGTACGAATATAGGTCCGATTTGTTACCATCTGCACATTGAATAGCTCCATGCCAGCCTATACTGGCATGGAAGATGGGTCGGACCATGGGTTCTGCACTCCGACAGGAGGTCATAGATGTGTTCCTTCTCATCACAAATCGTAATTTGATGAAGAAAATTCCCTTTGCATCCTGCCCCTATCGGGATTCAAACCCGGTACCTCCCGATCGAAACGCCAAAGCTTTAACCACTATGCCATTTGGTCGGTGATAAGTAGTGGTCGTGCTCACTAAGCTAAAAACAATAAAAGTGAATAATTGAACAGTAATAAAAAGAACAAAATTTTTAAAAATAAACCATCGACGCACCAAAATAGATTATTGCCACTCAGACGAGTAGCACAACAATACGCGAATATAGGTAATCAAATACCACCACTTTTTCATTTCAGCCAAGGCTATCGATATCCCGAGTAGAAATGTTTCGAAATAATTTTAATCAAAGACCATCATTAAACCATAATTACAATGAACGTCCTAGACCAATTTATAATCAAAACTTCAACCAACCTCGAACTCATGACCCATTACTAAAACCACAACAAACCCAACTTTATAAGAAACTAGAACCGACTAGAACAATTCATACAAGCAACCCACAAAATTCCCAAACCAAATCTTTGGTTATAATAAACCACAAAATCACTTCAAACCTTCTGGTCTACCGATTCCAAACCCAAGAACTCTTTCATATAGAAAATCATACCGATGTGGATCATAGTCAATATTTTAGACCATGCAGTTCAGGAAAACTTCGATAATTAATATGAATCCCAAATCGATGAAAACTTTTATTCAGAAATTTATGATCAGGTTTTTCAGGAGTTAGTCTCTGAAAATCAATCGGGTTCATAAATTTCAATACTCACTAATCTTCGCTACTGCCATATATTCATATAAAACTCAATCAATAATAAGTCTTTTATTGATCCCCAACATGTCCATCCTTAATTAAAATATTGACCCATGAAGTAACTAGTCAAGTGACAATGAAAGGATTAATGTAATTCAAAACTCGAGAACCATTAAACTTCCTAGAGTTTAAGTTCCACAATTATTTTGACGGACTTCATAGGACTAGAAACAATGCAGAAACTAAATATTAAGTTAGATTTGCAAAAATCTATACTCGAAAACAATGGCGTAATTATACCTCTTATCTTCAAACCAAATTTAATCTCGAAAAATTACACCATCATGCCCAGAAGTAAAACAACTATCACGTGACGTACGAAATGAAGATTTTTATACTAAAGCAATTCAGTGCAAAATCGATTAATAATATCGGAAGGAATTTATCAACCACATGATTGGCATGCATTAGTAGAAGTAGTGAATTTTTTGAATGAAGAAGAATCCTTTATGGTAGAACAACCTATCATAGTAAAAAAAATTACAAGAGAAATATTAAATAGAAAATTTTCACTTCTCAGTTGCTAATGTCAGTCACACATCCGCACCGATTACTTGAATATAGAAGAAAAAAGAGCTATACAGAAACTCTGTAAAAAAACGCGAGGAGATACTTTTCAAGGATTCACACAAGCTCTCGTTTACAAACCATGTACAACATGAAATCAACCTTACTAATGAAAAGCCTATCTTTAGTAAAAGCTACATATATCCGTTTATCCATAAAGAGGAGGTCAAGAGACAGATTGATAAAGTGCTAGACCAAGGTATCATTAGACCGAGCTATTCTCCGTGGTCATCCAATTTGGATAGTTCCAAAAAAAACAGACGCCAGTGGTAAAACCAAATGGAGACTCGTAGTTGAGTATAGGAAGGAGCAAACTATAGACGATATAGTTGATATCCTTTACCTAACATTAACGAGATACTAGATAAACCACACTATAGATCTAGCATCTGAATTCCATCAAATCGAAGTAAGGAAAGATGATATTCCAAAAACCGCCTTCACGGTAGATAACGGTCATTACGAATACGTCAGAATGCCGTTTGGCTTAAAAAACGCTCCGTCAACGTTTCAACGCGTTATGAATAACGTTTTAAAGGACCTTCAATGGAAAGTGTGCCTATGTCATATGAATGTCATTATACTGTTCTCCGCAATGACTACAGGAACATATTGAGAGCCTTGAACAAGTATTCCAAAAATTGGAAAGAGCCAATTTATAGGTGCAACTTGATAAGTCCGAATTCCTCCACAAAGAAGTTGCATTCCTTGGACATCTCATAACAACCGAGGGTGTACGACCAAATCCAGATAAGATAAAGGTCATAAAAGAATTTCCGATACCAAAAACGGAGAAACAAATTAAATCATTTTTAGGTTTATTGGCTTACTATCGCAAATTTATTAAAAATGTTGCTAACTTAACAAAACAAATAACCGAATGTTTACGAAAAAAATAAAAGGATCATCCTAAATACCGAATACGTTGAATGTTTCGAAAAATGCAAAGATTTATTATGCAACAACCCGATATTACAATATCCAGATTTATCTCAACCAATTATACTCGCGACAGACGCAAGCAACGTAGCACTCGGAGCTATTTTATCTCAAGGTATTATAGGATAAGATAAAGCAATATGTCATGCGTCACGAACTTTAACAAAAACAGAACAGAACTACAGCACATTAGAAAAAGAACTATTGGCAATAGTTTGGGCTTCTAAATATTTCAGACCATACCTGTACGGTTAAAAATTTAAAATAGTCACAGATCACAAACCATTGACATGGCTCATCTCTCCTAAAGAACCGAACTCAAAACTTTTGAGATGACGATTAAAACTTGAAGAATACGACTACGAAATAATTCATAAAAAGAGAACCAAAAATACTAACACTGACGCACTATCTCGTCTAGAACCAGAAATCCATAAATTATAGTGACAATTTAACTGCATCATCAAGTAATGAACAAGGAAACATTATCCCCACCACTGGAACTGTACTAAATGAGTTGAATACGCAAATTATCGTTGGATTGGACACTAGATCCCCAAGATCCAAAATCATATACAACATGGACTTGCTGGACGAACACTTCAATATATAATCGAGTCCAGTAGTATGGCAAAACTTAATGTAATATCACGCCATATATTAAATCACGCTGAGCTAGCTTATATCCACGCGCTTTTAAATAATTTCGGAATAGAATTAAAAATAAAAGAAAGCGTTCATGAATTATTCTGGTTACAAGCCTTCTATAACCAATTCCAAATAATATTTTCAATCCAAATTCCAAGCTTTTATCCTGAAGCCATACAGTATTATAAAAAAATAATCCAAATAAATAGAATTTATACTTTGGAAATTCCCTATCCCTCGATAGTCTCAATGAACATATATTGCAATTTTTGGCAAACCCATGTGACAAAATAGAATCAGTACAGTATTGTACTAAACAAGCAATCGGAGACATCAAAATCAGCTGTGTACCGCAGATGATTAATAATAAACCAGCAGCATGCATTGCTACAGAAAAAGAAATCATGTTTCAATCTACGTGTAAACAATACCAAAAACCATTAGAAGGGATTAAAACGGTGCATTTCCATAACTAATGGAAATAAATCAAACGACAAACAAAAGTGTAATCAAAGCATTTTGCGGTAATAACATCGAAATTTTACAACCATACAAAGATAGAATGTTACAGCCATTAGGACACAACTATCGTTTGCATAATTGGGCAATTGGCAATGGCAAAAGTGTAAATTTATTACATGCAGAATCAAAACAAGAGATGCAACATAGGAACATCTTGACCGGAATTCTCGGTACCCTAGTTTCAATAATCTTCTTATACACAACAATTAAATATATACTTCGCAGGGAACATAAACGATCATTTGAAATTAAAATACAACATGAAAACAGTGCAGAGATTGTGGAGCTACAGCAACTCAACAACCCGAAAGATTCACCATCCGTCAAAAATCAGAGATTTTGGACGCCTCATAAGGGGAGAAGTTACGTCCTGTAGAGTCCTCCACTTCATAATTATATTAATCATTCATAGATAACTAAGTAGTTTAGTAAAATAGAATTAGATAAAAGAAACAAAGCATAAATATACACATAGATGAGTTACACTTCATCACTCATCCTAAATAAGTAAACCTTTTACCCTCATTTGTATAGATAAGCATGAGTTACATTCTGTTACTGTTACTCATAAATACGTAAACCTCCTTAGCAATAGATAAAATATAACATGTACAACTCTTGGCGAGTTACATAATTCGCGTCGTAAAAATTTTATGATGTTATTCAATTCGGTTATTTTCAATTGTGTTGGTTCATAAAATTTTACTCTGCAATGAATATCAGCTCGAAGCCAAACTGCGTTCGGTGCGAAATACCCGGGGTAAGCCTGTTTGTTCGGCTTGAATAGAAATTAGACCTAATGTATGGATATGTCAAAGTTCAATTAAAATTTCATACAAAACTTGTAAATATTGATTAAAAAAAATTAATTTTTATAATTTGAATTTATTTACACAAATCAGTTCATTTGAAGAATTTGTACGATCCTTCCCTCGTTTGTTGTAATTCCGATGATATTCCTATTCTTCGCTTGGAGTTGTATAACCAAACGAACCGCGAAACGTCTTATCTCAATTTCTTTCTAAATCGCCTTTGCGATATTGCTTCTTACTTCATTATGGAACCTTTAGTATCTGGCTTAGATCAATCACGTGTTCATAAAGCGCGGTTGGCAGGTTCTCTCCGTATCATGTACTGCGTTGGGGTATTCCAACATGAATTGGGGTATACAGCGATCGCAATTATCATGGTTGGTGTTGAATTATTTCCGCAGAGCGTCTTATAGTGCCCGGTTGGGAATATCTGTCATTATGTCTAACTGTTGATGTATTGATGTGTTACGGGTATTCTTTATGTTAAAGAATTACTCTTTACCTTCTTACTTTTGTGATAACTCTGAAGATATTTCCGCGTTGCTGGCTTCTGCATTCTAAACAAATATCTCACCTGCCGGAGGATAGCCAAAATATTATAATTTTGTAATTTGGCCGTTTACGATAAATTTACTGTAAAGTGTACTGTTAGCAGTGCTTCATAATTTACTCCTTAGTTCTTCAAATGCTTTTTGATGCTGCGTGTTTCGCTGAAATGGTTAACTTTTTTCTATTAGGCGATGGAGAATTCTTTCGAAACATCTGAGAAGTTTGACAGAAATCATCGATGTTAAGAGGGTATAATCTTAGAAAACTTCTTATTTGACAATATGGAAAAGATTCATGAACCTATCCATCGGAGATCATCCACCATGTTGATGATCTCCGATGGATAGGTTGGGATTGATGTTTATTGTAATTTAACTTTGTTGGGATGACGGTCGTATTTATTTGTATGATAAATCTCACAGTTCTGTGAATATTTTCTTATCAGGCTTGCCATTTGAAGAAAATAATTATTTTCCAAAATTATTTCTTTATTTTCTTGAAAATTTCTATGGGCTGGGTATGTTCTTCCGGATGGTATAAAATTGCTGTTGTCCTGCTCCGCGCTATGAATTGTCTCAACTGTTGACAGCATATTTGTCTCAAATTCCAATCGTGATAATGCATCTACTACCTTGTTAATGAATCCGGGTTTGTAAATTATTTCATAATTATATTCTTCGAGAATTGCGTTCCACCGTTTTAATTTCGCGTTGTGGTTACGTTTACTTAGTGAGAAGGTTAGATGTTGATTGTCCGTGATGATTTTTATCTTTTTTGCGCCATATAGGTAGTTTTGCAGGCTGTTCAGTGACCAGATGTTAGCTAGCATCTCCTTCTCATTTGTAGCATACTTGTCTTCCGTTCTATTTATCGACCTGGAGATGAATGTGACAGGTCTATCCTTACCGAGTTCACCTAGTGATAATATTGCTCCAATCGCGGTGTCCGATGCATCCGTTATTAATATGAATTAATATGAATGGCTTTTCAAAGTTGATGACAATAATTCTCTGAGTTGTCGGAATGCGGAAAGAAACCCTTTCTCTGCCAGATTGATTTTGACCTTTTTTGACGCTTTTGCCTTGATTCGAGCATTTTCTCCCCTGGTGAGGCTTGTGAGTGGTTTGGCTAGCTTGGCGAAGTCCTTTTTAAAGCGTCTATAGTATGGCGTCAACCCAAATTGATTTTCAAAGTTGATGACAATAATTCTCTGAGTTGTCGGAATGCGTGGATTTCTTTCTCTGCCAGGTTGATTTTCACCTTTTTTGACGCTTTTGCCTTGATTCGAGCATTTTCTCCCCTGGTGAGGCTTGTGAGTGGTTTGGGTAGCTTGGCGAAATCCTTTTTAAAGCGTCTATAGTATGGCGTCAACCAAAAAAAATGACTTTAGATCTTTCAAATTCTCTAGAATTTTAATATTTTGGATTGCACGCACCTTCCGTTCGTCGGGTTTAATACCCTGGTTGGTTATAACGTAACCGAGAAATTCGTTTTCACTCTTGAGGAATTCCGTTTTATTAAGGTTCACGCGCATATTCGCCTTTTCCAGTTTAGAGAATATTTTCTGTACATTGTTAAGGTGTGCCTCTTCCGTGTTTCAGCACATTGTCTATCATTCTCTGGAAGATCGCTGGTGCGTTTTTAACCCAAAAGGAAGCCTCAGTAATTCGTACGTCCCGTTCATTGTTGAGAATGATGTTTTGTTATATCTGGGTCCTTCATCCGAATCTGATGAACGCCGGAGGTGAGGTCGATTGTTGTGAAGAATTTAGAGTTTCCGAGGTTTGCCAGTGTATGGTAAATGTCTGGAATTGGGTATGCATCTGATACTGGTACGGCATTGAGTCTATTAAAATCAATGGCCATACGGTATTTACGTATAACGGAAGCGTCTAATTGTTTGTCCACTACCCAGATTGGAGCGTTGTAGGGCTTCTGGAAGGTCTTATAATAACGTTACTTATCAGTTGTTCGATTTGGGTTTCCACTTCACCTCTCATGTTTACCGGATACGGGTAAGATTTGGAATAGATGGATTCCTCTGTTGTTGTTTTAATCTCTGCCCTTACATCCGTTTCGATGATGTCATGGTTGATAACCGGCCCGAACAGTTTTTTTGAATTTTGACAGTATTACTTGTAAGTTCTGTTTTGTCTTTTGCGAGAGATGATTGTCTCGAATTTCCAGATTATTGGCTTGTGAGGACTGTTTTTCCTTTAGTGGTATCTTTATGTTTGGTCCTAGAGCGTTTTATTTTTCCTGTCGATTATGGCCCCTAGTTCTTTTAGGGTATCATCTCCAATTATTCCGTCGATTGATTGAAGTCCCGATTACACGAAAATTTCTAATTTTTTTTAGATTCCGACACTTTTAAAAAATAGTCCAACATTTTTTTCTTTAATAGATATGATTCCACCAGCTGATTTAATATTGAATTGATTGTTTGTCGGAATTGGGTTTTTTGCTAGTTCGGATTCATCTGATTATATAGTTCTTCCTCTACTTCCGGTTCTAAGTGGTAGATCTTTTTGTTCTTTCTTGGTATATTTTGAACGGAGTGTTCGCGTTTGAACGCGGGTTGGTAATTTTGCCGATTGTTTGGGTTATTTGTCCGATACTCGTGTTGATACGTAGGCCGGTTCATATAAATGACTTGCCTTGTCTGGGTGGATCTGGGTGGATCCATCGATTGACATAGGTGTTGGTGGTTTTGGTCTCGCTAGTCGTGGAGGCGGCATTATATAGTTCTGGTGCTGGATGTTGTAGGCCATGTTTCTTTGAGGCACCGGGATATTGACCGGTTTCCTTTGTAGGTTCGCTGGATACTAGGCTAATTGATTAATCGGGGCTACAGCCGAATTATTTAAGCTCTTTTTATGGATTACTATGTTACGATAATTCAAGTTCTGGAACTCTAGGCATGATGTATATGCCTCGGGAAGATTTTCTGGGCGTTGAATCATCAGCATTCTGCTTAAGTCGCCATTGAGTACCTTTACGAATACGTTCAGAGCACGATTTCGGTATGTTTCTATCAATACCTCGATTGTATCCAATGAATAGTCCTCCGTTTTAATTTTATTAACAATCAGTGAAAACTGATGGTTGATATTAGCGTAAAACTCATCAATGCTTGAATTTTCTTGTGTGAGTTTGCTCAATTGGTGCTCTAAGGTCCTAAGATCCCTTTTGTCGGCATAGTGGAGGGATATGCACTTTTTTATAGATGTCCAGTTATCGCTGAATATGTTATACGATATCAATACTGCATCGGCTCTTCCTCTAATCTTCTATTGACCGATATAATGGTCACAAAGCGTCAACCTGTTTTAAACTATATACAATCGTCTGAAAATTTGAAACAGAATAAATCATTGGTAAATTCAAACGTGAATGATTCTACAACTTACTACCGAAATAATCAAAATAATTCAACATGTGCTTATTATCATAATAAAGGACATCATATTCAAAATTGCAAGAAGAGACAATTTTATGAAAAAAAAATTTGGCCAACTATAAACAAAATGTAATTACCACTTCTTCATCTATCAAATATTACGGATATTTTGGACCAATTAGGTCGCTTCCATTATTTTTTAACTATTGATATTGCTCATGGATACCACCAGGTTCCAATCGATTTAAAAGACTGTGAAAAAACTGCATTCAGTACTGAAACAGGACATTACCTGTTTACTCTTATGCGTATGGGGCTGCGTAATGCTCCAAGTAGGTGGACTAAACGGGTTAAAATGGCTAGTTTACCTAGATGACGTTGTGATATACTGTAGAAATCTAGCAGATCACAATCAAAATTTAACCGATTTATTTTCCTGTCTTCGACAATACAACTTAAAAATTAATCCCGAAAAATGTCAGTTTCTATGCTAAGAAATATATTATTTAGGACATATTATAACTAAATCTGGAATTAAACCTGATCCAACTAAAATCGAGGCAGTAAAAAATTATGCAACTCCAAAAATCACTCGCGATAGAAAAACACTCCTGGTCTTATTGGATATTATACGAAGTTTTGTCCAAATTTTTCAAGCATATCAAAACCTTTGACAAATCATCTAAAGAAAAATACAAATTTCGTATGCGATGCTTTCTGGGACGAAGCTTTCTCGCATTTTTTTTTTTTTATATATTTATTTATTACAACTGATTTACAAATCATCTAGTAATTTATATTTCATAATTTATATTCTTGTTTGGAGGGTTGTAGCCCTTTGGCTAGTCCCCTTTACAATTTTATTATATTTTTAGTTGATCCTGATTGGATCTTGTAGATCATGCGGTTTCTTCCTTCGCAGCCGTCTTATTAGGTTTGAATCATCCAACATACGACGTATCTCAGCATTTTGGTGTAGACTAATACGTTGCATGTGTTTTCTCGCGTGTTTGCTTATTTCTTCACTAACGAAATCCATCTTTAGATCTCTATGGAGGTTGTCATTTCTTATGTACCTCGGTGCATTAACTATTCCACGAAGGATTTTGCTTTGGAATGACTGAATGATATTGACATTGGTTTTCTTTGTACAGCTCCAGAGCTGAATACCGTAAGTCCACACAGGCTTTAGGATTTGCCGGTATAATAGCAATTTATTATGTAGAGTTAGCTCAGAATTTCTTCCTAAGAGCCAATCCATCTTTCTGTATTTGATGTTTAACTCTTCTTTTTTCTTTTTCACATTTTGCTTAGGGTATTTGCTTAGGGAATTTGCTGCGAGTTCAGTTCTACTGGTATCCAGTTGACCTTCTTGTTGGTAAAGTTTACGTGAACAGATTTTGTTTCATTAAGTTTTATTCGAGATCTCATGGTCCATGTACTGACAATATTAGTAGCTCTTTGCAATTTTCTTGTAGATTCTTCTATGCAATTAGCAACTGCTAAGATGGCCGTATCATCCGGAAACGTCGCTATGTTAGTATCCTCTATCGTTGGCAGGTCCGAGGTGTATAGAACATATCAAGTTGGTCCCAGAACGCTACCTTGTGGTACCCCTGCTGATATTTTCTTTATTTCTGAGTATTCACCATCTAATTTAACTCGAAAGTGTCGGTTAGATATGTAAGATTTTAGAATTTCATAAAACTGCTTTGGTAAGTCTCTTTGTAATTTATATTCCAAACCTTTATGCCATACTCTGTCAAAGGCCTGTGCTAATTGGCTGTGCCAAATTGATGTGGAGGAACAAGATTTGTTTCTGCTATTATTGGTTTTAGTCTCTTTAGGAGTAGTTTCTCGAATAATTTTGAAATTATTGGGAGTAAGGAAATCGGCCTATACGAATTTTTGTCATTAAGTGGTTTGTTTGGTTTAGGTATCACAATTACTTCTGCTACTTTTCATTGACTTGGAACGTATTTAAGTCTGAACACTGCATTAATTATTTGGAGTAGTTTACGCAGACCTTTTTCAGGAAGAGCTTTTACTATTTGTCCTGTAATTAAGTCATATCCTGGAAATTTCTTTGTATTTAGGTTGAGATTGATTTCCTCTTTTAATTCTTGTAGTGTGACAGGAGATATATTGCAGTTATCCATTTTATATACTGGTGGTATATTTTCCTCTGCAGTTTGTCTAGGTAGTGGCTGATACGTGTTCTCGAGGTGGGTTGCAAACAACGAAGCTTTTTGCTTTGCACTTATAGCCCATGTGCCATCTTCAATTTGGTACTGGTGGAATTTGTAGTTTAGGTCGTTTTAAACTTTTTGTCGCTTTCCAAAGGGAGTACTCGGTATCTTTTTCCCCAGTATGGCCACTCAAGTATTTATTAATGGATTCGTGTTTGATTTCTTTAATTAGCAGCTTTACTTTATTGGATAAAAAATTAAGAGTTGTTTTATATTCTGGCGCTCGACTTCTTTGCCAGGCCTTTCTTGGTTTTCGTTTTGCTGCAACCAGTTCCCTAACTTCTAGAGGATAAATAGCATTTCGGCGCATTTCCTTTGAACTTGAGGGGTACTACTCCACGCCGCTTCTTGTATACTGTTGTTGAGTTGTTCTAGTTCTTCTTCTAGCTCTATCGGGTTTTTAATTGGCACCTGAAGATCAATATTATCCTCAATAAGTTTCTGGAATTTCTCCCAGCAGGTTTTTTTGTTCGTTAGCGAAGGTGGACTAGTTTTTTTAATAATCGTTGCACTAATTGTCATAATAACAGGCGTGTGATCCGACATAATCCCCTCGCTGCTTTCTAGGTATATGTAGTTTTCGTCTATACCTTTGTTGATAAAGAAGTCAATGATATCGGGTATTTTTTTTCTATCCGTAGGCCAATAAGTTGGTTGATCTCCAGAATGAAAATCGCAATTGCATAGTCTTCCTGCTGCAAACAGCTCTCTTCCTTTTTTAGAAATTACTCTTGATCCTCAGTTGGTGTGTTTTTTGCATTAAAATCACCTCCGATTATGAAACTTGATCCAAGTGATTTAAATAACGTGCAATAGTCTTGTTTAATAAAAATATATCTTTGGGGGGGGGGGGGGAGCAATATATTGACGATACACTATATTCTTTGTTGTTATTTATAAATACTTTTAAGGTGGCTACTTGCATAAATTCCTCTTCAATTTTAAGATCTATAAAGTGTTTGATGTTTTATTTTATAACCACCGACGATCCTCCCCTTGCCCTTCCTGCTGGATGAATGGCGTGGTAACAATTGTATCCATATATTTTAAGATATGAAGTTGAAGTAAAATGGGTTTCCGATACTAGGCATATATCTATTTTTTCAGTATTTAGGAAAATTTATAATTCTGGAATATGTTGCATTAGCCCATTTGCATTCCAGGTTACTATTCTCAATGTTTTATTTGTTGTTGTTTACTCTTACGCGTATGGGGCTGCTTAATGCTCCAAGTAGGTGGACGGGTTAAAATGTCTAGTTTACCTAGATGACGTTGTGATATACTGTAGAAATCTAGCAGATCACAATCAAAATTTAACCGATTTATTTTCCTGTCTTCGACAATACAACTTAAAAATTAATCCCGAAAAATGCCAGTTTCTATGCTAAGAAATATATTATTTAGGACATATTATAACTAAATCTGGAATTAAACCTGATCCAACTAAAATCGAGGCAGTAAAAAATTATGCAACTCCAAAAATCACTCGTGATAGAAAAACACTCCTGGTCTTATTGGATATTATACGAAGTTTTGTCCAAATTTTTCAAGCATATCAAAACCTTTGACAAATCATCTAACGAAAAATACAAATTTCGTATGCAATGCTTTCTGGGACGAAGCTTTTTCGACATTTTTTATTTTTTTTTATATATTTATTTATTACAACTGATTTACAAACCATCTAGTAATTTATCTTTCATAATTTATATTCTTGTTTGGAGGGTTGTAGCCCTATGGCTAGTCCCCTTTACAATTTTATTATATTTTTAGTCGATCCTGATTGGATCTTGTAGATCATGCGGTTTCTTCCTTCGCAGCCGTCTTATTAGGTTTGAATCATCCAACATACGACGTATCTCAGCATTTTGGTGTAGACTAATACGTTGCATGTGTTTTCTCGCGTGTTTGCTTATTTCTCCACTAACGAAATCCATCTTCAGATCTATATGGAGGTTGTCATTTCTTATGTACCACGGTGCATTAACTATTCCACGAAGGACTTTGCTTTGGAATGACTGGATGATATTGACATTGGTTTTCTTTGTACAGCCCCAGAGCTGAATACCGTAAGTCCACACAGGTTTTAGGATTTGCCGGTATAGTAGCAATTTATTATGTAGAGTTAGCTCAGAATTTCTTCCTAAGAGCCAATCCATCTTTCTGTATTTGATGTTTAACTCTTGTTTTTTCTTTTTCACATGCTCTTTCCATTTTAGTTTCGCGTCTAGAGTCATGCCTAGATATTTTGCCGTATTTGCATAGAGAATTTGCTGGGAGTTCAGTTTTACTGGTATCCAGTTCTTCTTGTTGGTAAAGTTTACGTGAACAGATTTTATTTCATTAAGTTTTATTCGCCATCTCTTGGTCCAGGTACTGACAATATTAGTAGCTCTTTGCAATTTGCTTGTAGATTCTTCTATGCAATTAGCAACTGCTAAGATGGCCGTATCATCCGCAAACGTCGCTATGTTAGTATCCTCTATCGTTGGCAGGTCCGAGGTGTATAGAACATATCAAGTTGGTCCCAGAACGCTACCTTGTGGTACCCCTGCTGATATTTTCTTTATTTCTGAGTATTCGTCATCTAATTTAACTTGAAAGTGTCGGTTAGATATGTAAGATTTTAGAATTTCATAAAACTGCGTTGGTAAGTCTTTTTGTAATTTATATTCCAAACCTTTATGCCATACTCTGTCAAAGGCCTGTGCTACATCCAAGAAGACGCTTGAACATACTTTCTTTTTTTCAAGTTCGTTTCCAATTATGTTTGTAATTCGGTGTACTTGTTCTATTGTTGAATGATTTTCTCTGAAGCCAAATTGATGTGGAGGAACAAGATTTCTTTCTGCTATTATTGGTTTGAGTCTCTTTAGGAGTAGTTTCTCGAATAATTTTGAAATTATTGGGAGTAAGGAAATCGGCCTATACGAATTTTTGTGATTAAGTGGTTTGTTTGGTTTAGGTATCATAATTACTTCTGCTACTTTCCATTGACTTGGAACGTGTTTAAGTCTGAACACTGCATTAATTATTTGGAGTAGTTTACGTAGACCTTTTTCAGGAAGAGCTTTTACTAATTGTCCTGTAATTAAGTCATATCCTGGAGATTTCTTTGTATTTAGGTTGAGATTGATTTCCTCTTTTAATTCTTGTAGTGTGACAGGAGATATATTACAGTTATCCATTTTAAATACTGGTGGTATGTTTTCCTCTGCAGTTTGTCTAGGTAGTGGCTGGAACGTGTTCTCGAGGTGGGTTGCAAACAACGAAGCTTGCACTTATAGCCCATGTGCCATTTTCATTTTTTACTGGTGGAATTTGTAGTTTAGGTCGTTTTAAACTTTTTGTCGCTTTCCAAAGGGAGTACTCGGTATTTTTTCCCCAGTAAGGCCACCCAAGTATTTATTAATGGATTCGTTTTTGATTTCTTTAATTATCAATTTGTTTTATATTCTGGCGCTCGACTTCTTTGCCAGGCCTTTCTTGGTTTTCGTTTTGCTGCAACCAGTTCCCTAACTTCTAGAGGATAAATAGCATTTCGGCGCATTTCCTTTGAACTTGAGGGGGTACTACTCCACGCCGCTTTTTGTATACTGTTGTTGAGTTGTTCTAGTTTTTCTTCTAGCTCTAACGGGTTTTAATTGGCACCTGAAGATCAATGTTATCCTCAACAAGTTTCTGGAATTTCGGCCAGCAGGTTTTTTTAGGTGTGCAGGTTAGCGAAGGTGGAGTAGTTTTTTTAATAATCGTTGCACTGATTTATGACAATCAAAACATAACAGGCGTATGATCCGAAATAATCCCCTCGCTGCTTTCTAGGTATATGTAACGGGTGATTTTTTAAGAGCTTGAGAACTTTTTTTTAAAAAAAAACGGATAAAATTTGCAAAATCTCATCGGTTCTTTATTTGAAACGTTAGATTGGTCCATGACATTTACTTTTTGAAGATAATTTCATTTAAATGTTGACCGCGGCTGCGTCTTAGGTGGTCCATTCGGAAAGTCCAATTTTGGGCAACTTTTTCGAGCATTTCGGCCGGAATAGCCCGAATTTCTTCGGAAATGTTGTCTTCCAAAACTGGAATAGTTGCTGGCTTATTTCTGTAGACTTTAGACTTGACGTAGCCCCACAAAAAATAGTCTAAAGGCGTCAAATCGCATGATCTTGGTGCCCAACTTACCGGGCCATTTCTTGAGATGAATTGTTCTCCGAAGTTTTCCCTCAAAATGGCCATAGAATCGCGAGCTGTGTGGCATGTAGCGCCATCTTGTTGAAACCACATGTCAACTAAGTTCAGTTCTTCCATTTTTGGCAACAAAAAGTTTGTTAGCATCGAACGATAGCGATCGCCATTCACCGTAACGTTGCGTCCAACAGCATCTTTGAAAAAATACGGTCCAATGATTCCACCAGCGTACAAACCACACCAAACAGTGCATTTTTCGGGATGCATGGGCAGTTCTTGAACGGCTTCTGGTTGCTCTTCACTCCAAATGCGGCAATTTTGCTTATTTACGTAGCCATTCAACCAGAAATGAGCCTCATCGCTGAACAAAATTTGTCGATAAAAAAGCGGATTTTCTGCCAACTTTTCTAGGGCCCATTCACTGAAAATTCGACGTTGTGGCAGATCGTTCGGCTTCAGTTCTTGCAGGAGCTGTATTTTATACGGTTTTACACCAAGATCTTTGCGTAAAATCTTCCATGTCGTCGAATAACACAAACCCAATTGCTGCGAACGGCGACGAATCGACATTTCACGGTCTTCAGCAACACTCTCAGAAACAGACGCAATATTCTCTTCTGTACGCACTGTACGCATTCGTGTGGTTGGTTTAATGTCCAATAAAGTAAACTGAGTGCGAAACTTGGTCACAATCGCATTAATTGTTTGCTCACTTGGTCGATTATGTAGACCATAAATCGGACGTAAATCGCGAAACACTTTTCGAACCGAACACTGATTTTTGTAATATAATTCAATTATTTGCAAGCGTTGCTCGTTAGTAAGTCTATTCATTATGAAATGTCAAAGCATACTGAGCATCTTTCTCTTTGACACCTTGTCTGAAATCCCGCGTGATCTGTCAAATACTAATGCATGAAAATCCTAACCACAAAAAAATCACCCTTTAGTTTCCGTCTATACCTTTGGTGATAAAGAAGTCTATGATATCGGGTATTTTGTTTCTATCCATAGGGCAATAAGTTGGTTGATCTGCAGAACGAAAATGGCAATCGCATAGTCTTCCTGCTGCAAACAGCTCTCTTCCTTTTTTAGAGGTTACTTTTGATTCCCAGTAGGTGTTTTTTGCATTAAAATCACCTCCGATTATGAAACTTGATCCAAGTGATTTAAATAACGTGCAATAGTCTTGTTTAATTAAATTATATCTTGGGGGGGGGGGGGCGGCGGTGGGGCAATATATTGACGATACACTATATTCTTTGTTGTTATTTATAAATACTTTTAAGGTGACTACTTGCATAAATTCCTCTTCAATTTTAAGATCTATAAAGTGTTTGATGTTTTCTTTTATATCCACCAACGATCCTCCCCTTGTCCTGCCTGCTGGATGAATGGCGTGGTAACAATTGTATCCATATATTTTAAGATATGAAGTTGAAGTAAACTGGGTTTGCGATACTAGGCATATATCTATTTTTTCAGTATTTAGGAAAATTTCTAATTCTGGAATATTTTGCATTAGCCCATTTGCATTCCAGGTTACTATTCTTAATGTTTTATTTGTTGTTGTTTGCATCATTTTAATAGAGCATGGATTTCATTTCATTTAGAGAGTCTTGCTTATCCTGTTGCTTAGAGCTTGAAGGCATTTCTCTTGTTTAGCTAGACGAATGTTAAGAGCTTCCATGCATCTTAGTATCTTTTGGGGCACTGCTGTACCTTCAGTAGTGTGCTCCGAAATAATTGGTTTTGTCATGACTACTTGCAAGTACAGTTTTGGTTTTGGTTCTCCCGTTTTACTAGCATGAGGTTTAGGTTCCTCTTTGGTGGAAGTTTGATAATTTTTTACCGATACTCCTGGACTTTGTTTTCGCGTTTTATTTCTTATTCGTTGTAGCTCCTTAGCTATTTCACATCTCCGGTAGTTTGCGGGATGTGACTTACTGCAATTGACACATTTTGCAGCAATATTTTTACTAACCGGGCACATCTGGGCATGATGCTTTTTGGCACATTTCACGCATCTAATTTTTCTTTGGCCATATTTCTGCGTATGATTAAAACCTTGACATTTTTTGCACTGCAGTATTAATCCGTTATTCTTTTTCAATGGCTCTATTTTAACTCTCATGCTAAGTATTGCCTTAATATTGTACACATCTTCCACTTTTGTTTGTTATTAAATGTGAGCATAAATAGTGGAAGCCCTCTTTTGTTAACTTGAACTCCTTGTTCAGTTTCGATTTTTTCTTTCTTAATTATGTTTACGGCATTTTCTATTTGATAACCCTTTTGCTTGAGATCCTCAATAATTTCCTCCTTTGCACAGATTGGGTGAAGACCTCTAGCCATAACTTTAATTGGGCGATCATTCTTATCCTCATAGGTAAACCACAGATGCCCCTCGGAATTAAGCTTTGTAGCCAAAGCTCTATAAGTTTCAGAGTCTACAATATTAATTTTCCAGACGCCGTTGTTTAGATATACGAGTTTGTACTCGGCTATCGTAATCGATTTCATAATCGATTGTATAGTGGAGAAATTTGATATCTCGACGAGGTTTATTGATAGAGGTGATTTTTCTTTCGGTTTAGCTGGTTGTTGATCTAGAGCTAGTTGTTTCTTGATGATTAACTGATTTCTTCCAACCTCTTTTGAAGTTGATGGTTAAGTCTCTGCCATTTCTGCTGAGTGTTGCGCTTTACTTTTCTTACTTGGTCTTTTATTCCGGTTCAACATCCAATTTGTTTCTCTTTCTAATTCTTCTTCATCAGTATGGAATGAATTAATGCCATCATCGACTATTGGGCTAGGTGTCGCCTCAAGTTCTGCACGTGTTTCAACTGCTTTTTTGAGTTCTTCATTTTCTTTCATTAAAATTGTAAATTCTTCTTTCAATTTAGAAGTAAATTCTTTTATTTCTCTTAGGTGTTCACGGTGTTCGGCATTTTCCTTCTCGTACTGAGATATATGTATTTCCAGTTGAAGATCTTGGTGATCTTGATAATTTGGAACTTCGTCCAAATGAATTAAACAATGATTGGCCCACCCCAGAATCTGTTGGGCCTGCCTCCGAAGAGTATGGATTTGGCAGCATATCTGCTGCTGTACCACCTGGGGTATTACATTCCGTATTTGTTGTATTCATTGTTTGTTTTAGCCAATTTATGCCACTGGCATTTGGTCCCCGGCAGCACTTTGCTACTGTCGAAGCAGTACCCGCCCCCCGCGACGAGGACGAGGACCAAGGAGCTACCTTGGGGTTACCTAAGTGTACACAGAGACAGCCGAAGCCCTCTGAGTACCCTAGGCTGAGGGGCGAAAATTCGAAACATTTTTCGAAAATGAATTTTTTTTAATAAATCCACCTATTTTACAATTTCCGGATCTTACAAAAGAATTTGTACTAGACTGTTACGCTAGTGACTTTGCGATAAGTTCGGTCTTGTCTCAAGAGACAAATGGAGCCGATTTGCCTATCGCATATGCTAGTCGGGTTTTAAACAGTGCTGAAAAAAATTATTCAGCCATAGAAAAGGAGCTTCTTGCTATAATCTGGGCAACAGATTATTATAGGGCACATCTTTATGGTAGAAAATTCAAAATTGTTAGTAAACCTTAATAAACCTTTAATTTGGCTGTGCAACATAAAAAAACAAGCCAAGAAAGTTAAATAGCAACGCTGATGCTTTAAGTCTAATCATTCCGCATAATCCTCAATGCAATGTGGAAACCCGATCAAAATCTAAAATGCCTAAACAACTTTCTCAACAGGACATTTCTTTAAATTCAGTTTGTCAAAATTCATCAATTTCTTCAAATTTACAAACATCAAATACTATCACTGATGCAAATTTAAAAATCTCTAATAGTATTTCTTCCTCCAATATTGATAATAAAACAAAATTATTTTTTTAACAAATGAAGACGATATCAACACAATAATAAAGGAGTACCATGATGGACCTTTAGGAGCTCATCAAGGAATATACCGAACATTTAAAACACTACGCGATTTTTATTATTTTTCAAGAATGTTTGCAAAAATTGAAAATTTTATACGAAATTGTGCATTTTGTCAAAAGAATAAAAGCTTGGTAAATCAAAATATCCCTAAGAAAATTAGAACTACGTCTTTAAGAGCTTTCGAAAAAAAATTTCTAGACATTGTTGGACCACTTTCAATATCACATAAAAGCAACAAATATATTCTCACAATGCAATGTGACTTAACGAAGTTTACTTTCGCCATTCTCTTGCCTGGCCAAGCGACAAAAACAGTTACTAAAGCTTTCGTCCAAAATTTTATTTGTACGTTTGGATCTTCTTCCTTTGGGTTCGCTCTTGGGCGTGATAACAATTCGTATTTTTAAATTCATATTTCTAAACATAAATATTCACAACTTGTGAAATTAAAATACGTTATAATTATAACTAAAATTGTAATAATAAGTAAAAAAAACTCAATAACAATTATATTGTTATTAATTAATAATTAAATAAATTAGTAAATTCGTGTGTTTCAATAAATCAATCCACCATTTCGCAACAAGCATTACAGGGTAAGGACATAGTCAAAAGCTCATTTCGCCCGGAGAGTGCTCAAGAGGATCCACATTACACACTCCCTTATTCATTATTACCACGCATCAATCACACCAAACAAAACGAAAAGATACAGCAAAAAATATTCCTCTACCTCGCACTCGGTTGAACACACGCACGAAATATCCATATTTGTCTCGCTTTTAATATTAATCGGGGCTTATTATTACGCGTAAAAGAGAACAATTTAAAAGAAAAGGTGCACAAGTAGCTAGTTGCTATGAAATAGTGGAATTTCAATATAAACTGTGCTTCTTGACAAATACTGATCGAAACAAAGTATTGTTAAGACGGATCGGAGTCGTAACAAAGGCGCTATAATAACCGAATCAAAAATGTCACGCACAATTTATTGGTTTTTCCACGAGCCTGCTTTCCAAATATTTTAGAATTTCTGTTTATACCCTAAAACCATTTTACACACTTATCGATTAGAAGGGACTAAACGAAGTATTAAATAAATAATCGAAATGAATTTTACTGTATAGTCCTAAAAGTTATAACGAAATTCGTTTCATACTCCGTATGTGTAATATTTGTTTCACGTCTATATCATTTTGAAAAGGAAGGCAGGCTTCACTATACCATCATCATCACCAGCAACAACAAAACGTAATCGTAATAGTCTAATATTATCATTTTTTGATACGTGATGGGGACTCCAGATGAACCAAAGGAAAACAAACCATAACATCAGATCCACATATACAATAAATAAATTTATTATTATTATTATTTTTATTATCATTATTATTATTACTATTATTATTATTATTATTATTAGTATTGAATGAATCGAGATAGATTTTTAGGCCATTTTTATTGTTATGAATAGCTCTCTCTGCTATATGTCTCTGTGCCTGAATAGCAAAAAAAAAAATATATAAATAAATAAATTTTCCAATTGGTATGTTGTGTATGCAGAGACACACATATATAATTTTCATTTCATGTATTATATTACTCTGCTGGCCGAAGGGAAACGTACAATACACAAACACGAACAATACGACTAAAATAAACCAGGATCCGTAGCCCACCCCCTTCTTGAGCAGCATACACGATTGTGATGTACCAAATATATGATTTTTCCCAAAAATTACAGAAAAATATTTTTCTTCGTTTATTTGTTTACGTGTTTCCCGATACATACACACGTATATACAAATATCGTCCTGTATTGGTTCTCAGGACAAATTTCAGTCTTTTGTCATTTCGGAAAATGAATATAATATTTCATTGGGAAAATTCATTGATGTTATTAATATTTGTTTTGGGGATTTTGATGACATCATGAATGTGATGTAATCAACTATTAAATTATTTTATTGTTATCGTTGTCGTCGTCCGGTTATGCGTTTATTATTTATTTTCTTTAGTTATATGATTTAGATTGGGGCCTCATAGAGTTTGGTTATGTTTTGATAAATTAAAATTGGATTTAATTTTGGTATTTATTTAGTTTACGTGTTCACTTTTAAGTTTATATATTAACATTCGTGTATACTGTTGATTAAAATTTTATGTATGATGCATATAGAAATGATTTTAATGAGCTTGTGGCTTTGGTAACGAATAGCTGTACATTGGAAAAAAAATTTAACATCAAACATCAACTGGAACAAACAAATTTTTTTATAAAACCTCATACGTGGTGTTTTAAGTATGTAAATAAAAATACCTACGTTACTCGGAAATTTTCGTTCTCGTTTGTAGATATAAAACATTTTTACTGTGTATGCGCGGTAGTTAACAACACATGTTTATCACAATGATAGTATTTGATAGATTAGGTTGCCGTCAGGATATAATGTCTTTTTGTGAATATTAGATTCAAAGCGCTTTATTCATCATCGTTATTTTTGCTGCTCAAATTACATTACACACGTACACACGTTCAAACGACTTTTCCGTTAAAAAAATAATAATAATAAAGCATTCCTTTGTAATTTTCCCGCCAATATGTAATAATATCATACACTCGTTTGAAGAGCTGTTGTCACAATGAGAGGACTCTTACCATTTTTTATTGTTTATCCTAATTGAACTTTAACATTTTAATGTAGATATGTTTCAATCAATTTTTGACAAACGTGTACACCCATTCGAGTTTGAATGGTTGCTTTCGATGCACACTCAACCATGTGTTACGTGTTTAGAATGAAACATATGTTTTGAAATATATGAGATAATAAATATAAATAAATAATATGAGATAATAAATAGATATAAATAAAAAAAACTACTAATAAGTACTTATTTTGTAGTATCACATGGTCAGTCTCTTAGGTAATCAATTTGAAATTGTTTTTTACACGCTTTGCATGTAAAAATGTTTTCGCCGGAAATGACTTGATTCTCAACACATTTTGTATAGAAACCACGTGCACACCTAATACATTCTAAGCCATTATTTTTAATTGTATCCACTTCAGAGTTCAACAATTTTGTTGGACTGTCTGTTATGTAATAAGAAAGATCCATTAGCTCCCTCCTGGGCGATACTTCTGGATTATTATTAGCTTTTAATTCATTTGAACGGGTAGTAGTTAAATGTTTCTTCCGCGTTATTTTTTTGGTTATCAGTTTACCTAATTTTGGAACCGGCGGTAAGCTTGGCTTTTTAGTACTCTCCTTTCAATATTCTTTCTGTTATTTTATTCGTAGTCTGTTAATTTTCCGAGCTTCTTTCGATTGTTCAGCTTCTTCCTTTATTTGCTTCTTTTTGTATTCTTTTTCCTCCCAGAGTTTTGAAGTAATAACGAACGAGCTATGTGTTGGTCTAACCTTCTTTTTCTCTGAAATATTATTTTTTACGAAATAATCCTTAACCGCTAAAGCCTCGTATTCAGTATTTTCTGTATTCAAAAATACCACTGGTAAATCTTTGATTCCGAAATTCAGCTGGTCCGTTAAATTAAGATTTGGTACCTCCTCTATAATTTCAGCTTCCATTAGTAATGGTTCGTCCTCTATATATCCGGTTGCAATACACTTTGTGGCTTCCAAGATTTCCAAATTTCCAAAATAATTTCTTTCCCTTCATCAATTAGTTTGCTATAAATATCGTGAAAAATTATAAAATCTTCGGGATGTGTTGAATTTGAATTTGACAAATTTTCCAATTCAGATAATTTAGTTGTTTCGATTATTTTTTGACAATTTATAAAAGTGATTGAGTTTAATGTACTGGGACTTTCAAGAAGCATATTACCAGTCCCGGCTATGTCATTATTGCCCAAACATCGAGAAAAGTTGAAGGCATCTTTATTAAAAGGGTATAAACCGCAAGCCCTAAAACCATTTTTGACAGTTGTAGGATACAAATGGTTTGTCACAGGTTTTTGCAGAAACGGTGCTACGTGGGCTTTAGTTACATCGACATCTCGATAGTTGGTCCTAAATTCCAGAATTGATTTTTTCCAGCCATTCTTCAATGGCCTAAATGCTGCTATGTCCACTGGTTGTGAGATTCTTGTTTCATTTGGATATAGGCATACTAAAACAATCTTCAACAGCGCACATAATTCTGATAATCCTATGCTCAAATGCGATTTATGACCGCAAATAAGGATGGAGGACATTTTTAATATAACTCTTAAATATAGCTGTTTTCATTCAACCACTTTCAGATAAAGCTAACCCCCAATCTTTAGAAATGTGATTTACAGCATTCGCGGGAATTCTTTTATAAGGATACACAATCTTTGGGGGAGTTGTTCCTCCTGAAGCGGCAAACGTAAACATTAATGTTAAATTTTCATTTGCCTGGCCGTTGTCAATTTCAAAACCATTTGGTGCTCCTTTTGGTGCTAAGACCTTCCCGGTTTTCGGACACAATAAGAAATTGGTTTCGTCTTCGTTATAAATTCTGGTTGGATCATTTAAAACTAAGTCGTAACCTTCGGATTGTAGCTAGTTAAAAACATTATCGAACCAATTCTTGAAGTCTGTTTCGGACACTCGTGCGGATGCTACCGTCACTGCTTATGGAACACGTTCGGTAACGATTGGATGCCGGCTTAGAAATTAATTGTACCATTTCTCTTCAGGAATATTTTCTTTAAACGTGTTGACTTTACGCCGCGGAAAACTTTTGCTATGGCTTTTATTGATCCAATCCACAATTTGTTCTTCTTCCGCAGTAGTAAGAACCGTTTCAGACCCTTTTATTGCTTTTTTGGCTCTACCGAATATACGTCCTTGAATGGTTTGACGTGGTACCTTAAACTTTCTTGCAGCTTCTTTTTTAGACATACCCAGCCTAACAGCATCCAGAGCATTTTGAAGCATGCATTCTGTATAGTTTTTGATATTTTTACTGTAGGGCTTTTTAATTTTAGGCATACCTAGGTAGTCGGAAAGGAAATACGTAAGTAAGTTACGTATGTTTATTGAACATACAAACTAAATAAGGCGTAATAGTTTGTCAAATTATTTATAAATCAGTTTTAACAATCTTAATTTAAACTTATTATTTCAAATTAAACGACGATAAAAAATTAAAATTGAAGCAAAATAAATATGAACAATATTGGGTAGCAAAAAACTGATAAATTTAATAACGAGCACTATGCTTGGTATGATGGTCCTTAGTGGGAATTCATGTTTTATCGTTCCAATAGTGGACACCAGAAAAATCAAAAGAAATGTTAATTGTACATGTAAAAGTTAAGAATTTATCACTTCTTTAATATGTTTTTAATTGAACTAAAATCTTATTTAATTTTTTATTAAAAATTCAACACTGTAAACATTCAAATACCTGTATGTTTAACGAAACCACAACACTTTACAAATTTAGGAGGAAAAGAACAAGGTACGTCGTTTCACATGCAAGTGTAGATGTAAACTGACGAGTTAGATCAAGGAGGGAGGTAATAATCCTGCTTACCAGCATCTGGTTTATCAACCTACTTATAGAGTATTTCACATTAAAAATTACAATCCTTCCATGATCTCCTCCATTTTTACATTATTAAAGGCACCCTCAATGTCCAGAATTGCTACCATACAAAACACTGGCGAGTAAATTGACTTCTCAATCTTGCGTACTAAATCGTGCAAAGCTGTGTCCTCTGACTTTCCCTCACAGTACGCATGCTGCGACATTACCCAATTTATTGGAAAATGTCGCACCTTTCTTGCTTCAGGTTTCATCGTGTCGTCAAAGCTTCCCGGAAAATGGGTCTCCATGAGATGCTCCAATGATTCCGCACATGAAGCTGTCCATGACCCGTCCGGTCTAACTAAATAACTAGGACTGGCTGGATTAGTAAATATAATTTTTCTAAGGATAGAATTCTCAGTGACTTCCTCCACTCTACATCAGAAGAGTCTCCAAGACCCCTTTGTGCCTTCCTCCACTTTTTTTTGTACTTTCTTAGTACCTCCTTATAGAAATTTCAGTCCCGAACCTCCCTTGTGTCCGTGGCTTCATTAAAGGCTGTCCTACTCGCCCTTCGATGGGTTCCCAGCTCCGTGACCCATCATGTCGGTTTGTATCTGCCCCTAGTTTAAGGGGCACGCAGCACTAAATGAAAGATTGCATTTGTGACAGCGGTAATAATTCCTCGAACACCTCCCCATATTTGCTCCAGTTTGTCTTTCTGGGATTCCTGAAGGCTTTTCGGATAACAGGATTAACGTTGAGGTTATGTTATATATCGATGAACATTGAATGAATGCTCCCTCGCCACTCTCCACCCCTTGATCATATGAAAGATTGTTTCTGACGCAAAGGTTACCTCTAAGACCTCATATCGATTTTTAACATCAAATTTTTGGATCTCGCGCAATTCCCCAGATTAAGTGATGTGAGTTTGCATCGCATCCAAGAATAGCACTTGCTCTACTTTATCTACTTCCCGGATAAGTTCTCCCAGGTTGTCCGGCGAAACCTTCTTCTCGCAATCCAGATAAGCTAAGACTAGCCATAATTTTTCACAGCCAACCTCAACACTCACCGCTGTTAAACTGAGGAAGAAGATAAATATTCAAATTACATTTCACTAAAATACACGATCTGATCTTCTCAGAGTTTCTTGAGTATAATAATTTATACCCCTTTATTCTGAGGCTACAGATCCTGTTATTGTTAATCCAAGGTTCTTGGATAAACACCAAGTCCTCATCTGATTTAGTCTGATTTAGTCTGAGAACGAGAGTTGCTGAGACAGCTTTCGTGTGATGCCGGTTTATTTGTACACAATAAATCATTAATTTCTGCCTTATTCACCTCTCCCTACACTCCCTGCATCGGAATAGTGTAATCTGGCTCGTTGCTTCGCACGCTATCCGCTACTCGTCGAGAATTCGACAGGATGTCCTCATCAGACGCAAGAGAGAGGAGCCTATCTCTCCTTACCAAACTCTCTGAGTACGAAACATCGTTCCCTCGGTCGTCTCCCACACGCTTGACAGTCTCCCACTGGGTCCGTTCGCCGTCGCCCGTTCGCCTTATCGACCTCAACTTTTTTATATAACGGGTTATCCAATTCGAGGTTGATAAAGTAGAAATCTGTATACCGACATCTGTCAAAGATAAACGTCAAGTACGCTGTCATTTATTTAGTTGACATTCTGCCATTTAAGAATATGGAGCATATAACAATCGACCAACGCGTTAAAATTATTAAATCTTATTATAAAAATAGTGATTCTGCCGTATCCACATTTCGCGCTTTACGAGCAGATTATGGTCGTCATAATCGTCCTACAAAGCAAACCATATTGAATACAGTGAATAAATTTGAACAAACTGGATCTGTTACTGATATTGTAAGGTCTGTGCATCATCGAAACATTCGCAATGCTGAAAATATCGCTTCTGTAGCTGAAAGTGTGGAAGAAGATCCAAATTTGTCAATTCCTCGTCGAGCTCAACATTTAGGCCTATCTTATGGCTCATTATGGCGCATTTTGCATCTGGATTTGCATCTTCATCCGTATAAAGTCCATTTGACACAAGAGCTAAAGCCTGCTGACCATGGACAACGAAGAACATACGCAAATTGGGTGTTGGAAAAACAGGCCGTCGATGCTGATTTTTCGAACAAAATTTTCTTCAGTGATGAAGCTCATTTTTCGCTTGGTGAATACGTCAATAAGCAAAACTGTAGAATTTGGGGCTCAGAAAATCCACAATTGATTGTAGAGAAGCCATTACACCCGGAAAAAGTCACTGTTTGGTGCGCATTGTGGTCTGGTGGTGTGATTGGGCCGTATTTTTTTGAGAACAACCATGGACGAACCGTTACCGTCAATTCTGAGCGCTATGGCCGCATGTTAACCGATTATTTTTTTACGAAAATCGAAGATTATGATCTTGACGATATGTGGTTCCAGCAGGATGGAGCAACCAGTCACGTAACACGAGCAAATCGAGATCTTTTGCAAGAGAAATTTCCTGGACGTTTGATTTCGCGATTGGCTGATGTCAATTGGCCTCCAAGATCCTGTGATTTAACGCCTTTGGATTTCTTTTTGTGGGGCTACGCGAAAGATCGTGTTTACGCAAACAATCCTCAAACTCTTGACGAATTGAAAACTAATATTCGTAAGGTAATGGCCGAGATACCGCCCGAAATGTGCCGAAAAGTCATTGAAAATTACCGCAAAAGAATCAAGGCCTGTAAGAAGTCCCGTGGAGGACATTTGAATGATATCTTGTTTAACTAAAAATGGCAAGGATCAATCTGTAAAATGAAATAAAAATTACAATACATTCCGAATATTTTGTGTGTTTTTTTTAAGTTTACTTTATCAAGCTTGAATTGGATAACCTTGTACTTTAAAAGTGATCTACCCGAATCCGATGTTGATCACTTCCTTTGATTTTGCAAGGGAAGCCCGGGATTCTTTATTGATTAGCATGATTGACAATCATACGTCCCGCTTAGCTTTCTCTTGCTTTACAATCCTCCAATCTTCCGTTAGAAGATCGGGATTACTGGCCCAAATTATGTTAAGACACTCCTTTGGCTTGTCCGGCTTGGTTGGTAACCAGACGCGTGCACTCGGCCTGCTATCGTTTTCCCCTTTACAGAATTCCTCAAGGCTCGCGCCCTGTTACACTTCGCCTCCGGTCTCTAGTCCGAGCCCGCAGTTACTTTTACGCGCCTCTGGCACTGTCTCTGCCGAACGGGGAGGACCCCGGATTTTCTCTCATGACTCTCAAAAATATGGGTTTTAGTGCAGTATACACAACTTTCCACTGTCAATGATGGCTAGCACCAGAGCATGCTCCTTTAGATCCCACTAAATAACTTCGGTTTTTGATCCTTTGGACCACCCGCCATCATGTCTCTTTGCACCTTGCTTTGCTTGCTGCCGCCCGCTCCAAGCTCATACTGGGACCATTATTTTTAAAACCCAAGGACCCTTTTCGAGCTATTGCAGCCGACAATTTTCTTGGTCCATTGCCACAAATTTTTTCTGTTCTACTGTAAGCTGCCCCTCAAGGGTCGCAGCCAGTTTCTCTAAAATTCTATACGCCGACCGACTCTCCCTGTTCCGTCGCTTCGCTGGAGGAACCTCTCTCAATTCCCTACTATTTTGTTAGGCCGTCCCACTTTCTCCTGGCTTCGATGCCATTGTGTCGCTTTCCCTTGCCACTGATGAAGGAGTCTCACCTTTATGGTTAGAGTTACTATCTTTTTGTAGTTTCCTGTTTTTGCGGAATTTCGGCCCTTTCAATTTTATTTTTATTTTTTGCTTGGTAATTAATTTCCCCACGAGTTTTGGATAAATACAGGTCTACCTGCGCAGAGATCAGTATGCACAGGTAAGGCTTAATACAATTGGAGATAGCCTGGTATCCAGAGGGCTCCGTTCACGGCTGGGATTATTTAAATTAGCTCCTAGCCTAGTCGATCATCAGCCGCCCATGCTGCCATTCATATAGATATCCCAAACAAGTGAGGTCCATTTTATTCAAAGGATGACCCGTTTATTGGGTTCCCCACTCACTACTTGGGGTCCCGAGGGGCAGGGAGACGCGACGCTCAGTTCGCCGTGGTTAGTAGTCGATGGTTTTATGGCGCCATCTCTCTGAGCCACCCCAGAGGTTAACCATTCTCCAGTTCCCTCAGTCCCTCATCCCCCTTGACGTTTTCGGTTCAACTAAATTAAATTTTGGACCTCTATTCAAATTATATATTTGAACATATCAGGGTTACGTAACAGGGAAAACGAAAACTATTAAAATAATAAAACTATTAAATCGAGCAATATAATGAGTGTGTTCCATTCTATAAATAATTATACCACTTGCGTTAATTTGTTATAAAAGTATGCGGAATTTACAGTGGTATGGTCAGTTTTATCGAAAGGGTTAACCTAATTTGGGCTCAAAGTTCATTATTTAGTTTAAATTGGTTGTTTAATTATTTGGTTCAAACTTTGTGAAATTATGTTACCTTATTGTTCCAGTTTTTTCGCAAGCACTATACACCGATACGCTAAATAGTTTATTCGCTTGACACATTTATTAATGGCTACTTTGCAAATAAACTTAATAGGGGGCGGACATCTTTCGGTTTCAGAAATCAAGCATTTTCTGTAATCAGTTTGAGCTCATTGTAATGATGAGCAATTCTTCAAATAAAGACTTTTCCACCGAGATTTGGCGTTCGACTTACTTTGCACTATATATGGTGTTATACACAATTTATTCTTGTATTCATTCTGTTTTATTGCAAATCAATATCGTAACATACAATATGTATATCTGTAAGTTAAAAGTTCGATCGGTCGTTGACTTTTCTCATCCTTAAAAACATTCAGCCGCAGAACGTGCTTATTTCAAAAATGGATTAAACTCGATTCAAAATTTTGTTTGCTATCACATCGAAGCCACATAAATCTCATCCCATTATCTATCGTTATAATGTACTTAAAATTATATTCTAGCATTTCATAAATGAAAATATGTAGGGAAGATGTTCATATAAGCTTCCTCTAATATCGACTTATAGAAAATACACTGTGTTGTTGTTTTTGACAATAAGATAAATTGATTTCCTTTTATAATTTAATAATGCATTAGTAAGTATATTATGTACGATAATAATAAATTAAATGTCACACATGACAAAGTACATACAGTTTTAATATGTATATATAACAAATTAAAATAATGTGACAAAAACAACAATAACTTTATAAAATATTAATAAAAATAATAAACGAAGCGATTTTTTGATTGATTTCATTTAATGGTTGTTGAAAATTAATTGACACCATCATGTCTATATAAAACATATAAAATATAGTAAACATTATTTCGGTGTAGAGCGTTTAAATCAATTGACATATAAATTTAGATTTTTGGACATTTCTAAAAAAAATTTTGATTATCCAAATAAAGATACGAGCATCATTAAAATTGTCACATTGAATTATGTAAATATAATACTCATAATTTGTGCAGCTACATTCCCTATCGCCAATATATTATGTACATTCACATATTTTCTGGGTGCGCACATGATTTTTCCAATCTAATTTTATAAACATATTTTAAATCACTCCCTTATCTATAATCAAAACAATTCAATTTAAATAAATCAACTGTTCGATTTACATATAATTGCCATTTAGCCGAATCATAACAACCGACTAGAAACCCACACATCCCAAAAAAGGACGAATAGCATTACAGTAATAATATTAAATTGACCATCAAAGTCCAAATAGTAACAATAAAAATAATAATAGTAATAATAATAATAATAACAATAATATATGTAATAGCCAGAACCATAACAACACAAAGCGCATAAAAATAGCGCATAAATAAAACTTTACTACGGATAACCCCAAAACAAAGAAAAAGGCGAAAAATTTAGTATGTTTTTCGATTATTTCAAATTTTCAAAAAAAATTCTACAAAAACAACAACAACAGCAAAATAGGGGAGACCATTTATTGTTATCTATAGGTTCATCTTTCTACATAAAGTACTACTATCTTATTTCGGAGGGACCACTTTAACAATAACACGTACCAACCTATAGTCAAAACAACAAAACATGGTTGATACGGGATTTCAGGGATTTAGTTCGTGATCGTGGACATGATGGGATTACACAAAAACTGCAACTCAAATTCTGCATGACACAGGATTTTTCCTTACTCTTATTTTGCAATAATGCATTAATGCATTCTGAACATGTATCCCTGTAATTAGATAGTGGTGGAGGATTAGGTGCACAGATTAATAAATTAACAAATCCTCTATACAGAAAGCGTGTTCAGAATCCTTTCCTTGTGTGACCATCCATGCGAGGATACAGGCCCTTGCCAGCATTATATTCTGACGTTCGAATAAACCCAAATGCCATATTGCTAATTATATTGTTTGATATTTGGAATTTATTTAGTCAGTTCATTTAGATCGCAATCTAATTACGTTTTGTTAGAGTAGAAAATATCTATACACAAATATTTAAGGTATGCAAAAATGATCAATGCCCTCACGACTGTAACATATAGCCGTTAATTAACATAAAGTAAAATAAGAACGGCAACTTTCGGTATTACAAAATTTGTTTGTTACATACGTGATAGGGGTAATAATTTTACCGGGATTTTGAAAAACCGGTATTTCGGGATTTTTTTACATTTTTACCGGTGTGCCGGTAATTTATCGGTAATTTTTAGAAGCTTAGGATTCGTTAATAATCAAAATATTTACCAAAAAATCGCTACTAAATGAATACAAATTATCGTCTACAGTATATTTTGAAGCAAAATTTTGGTAGTGGGGACTGAGATTCTTTTAGAAGAACGAATCAAACAGACAAATAATAAATGAAATAATATAAAAAAGAAATGTCTTATATTAAAAAACTTTTGGGGAATCCATTTATTAAAATAATATTAAAAATATTATAATCACAATTCACAAAATGCGTTTACTTAGCTTAACTTAATCTCAATTGCAATCCTCACTGCTTATCTAGCATAAATTGCTTCTCTAAGTGGGCTCTCAACAAATACATTATGCTAATGTACATTCATTCTGGATCTGTATCTTGTACCAATTAAACCAGCAGCGGAGAAAGCCCTTTCTGACTCTACGTTAGTCGGGCGAACGTTCCGAACTTTCTGTAAATATTTGCCTTTAATATTTTGTTCCATAAAACATAACATTTCTTTTCTTATTATATTTAAACCCCCAGATGGTGTCACTTATCTCACTGATTTAAATTAATTCTATTTTGAATAAATAAATTTAGCTTTTCTTACATTGAGAGCCCTGAAGAAGTTCCTGCAGAAGTCAATGGAATCGCAGATTCAATAGTTAATTCTGGTTCTTCACACACTATTTCAGATTCAGTATCAATAGTTGCAGAATCGCTTTTTGAAAAAGTTTGAATTATTTCAAAAATTTTCTTTCATATAACTATTTTGTTAATTGTATTGAACACTCCATAACTATTTTCACCACATGAACGTGATTCATGAAAATAATAAAAAATATCGGAATACGTGGTTCTTCTTTCGCTTATTCTTAATATTAGAGCTTCCTCCTACTCGTTACTAAAAAAAGTGTTTTGATTGCCTAGTTCATCCAACATAATTTAAAGAGTTAAATCCACAATGCATAGATTAGTGTTTCTCGAACAAATAGTTTCCACCGCCAATTTAATCGGTTGCAAACCCGATACTAACGGGTGTCCGCCGGGAAGGTATACTACTTTCTTTGTTTATGATTTTTGATTAAATGAAAGAGAATGGATCTTATATTGATAAACGTTTTATTTAATGTCGGCAATTATGTATGGAATACAATATCAGATAAATGTCCGCCTCTGTTATCCTCACAAATGCGAGCCCTTTTGAGCACATTTTTCATTACATTCTCACACATTTCACGCGGTATTTCATTAATTTCATCACGAATATTTTGTTTGAGTTGCTCAAGCGTTTCTGGTTTGTTTGCATAAGTCTTGCTTTCTAGATATCCCCACAAAAATAAGTCCGGAGCAGTCAAATCAGGCGACCGTGGAGGCCAATCAACATCACCATTTTTTGAAATAACTTGTTGTGGAAAGAGTTCTCGCAGTAATTCCATTGTAATCCTGGCTGTATGCGATGTGGCACCGTCTTGTTGATACCACATGTTAATCAAGCCCAAAGTATGCAGTTGTGGCGTTAAAAAGTTTTCAATCATATCACGATATTGCTCCCCATTCACAGTTACCGTTACGCCGTTTTCATTTTCAAAGAAGTAAGGTCCAATGATTTCTCCTGACCAAATTGCACACCAGACTGTCACTTTTAATGGATGTAAAGGTGACTGATGAATAATGTGAGGGTTTTCCATTGCCCAGAACCGACTATTCTGTTTATTCACATATCCATTTAAATGAAAATGTGCGTCGTCACTCATTATGATTTTTTCATGAAAATCGGGGTTGTCATGGGCGAGCTGTAACATCCTATTGGCATATGTACGGCGGCGTAAATGGTCTTGTGGAAGAAGCTCTTGTGTCAACTGAATCTTAAATGGAAACAAATGCAAATCCTTGGCCAAACATGTTCTTTGAAGACCAAGCTCCTAAGCACGGCGTCGAATTGAGGTTGAAGGATTGTTTTGAACACTTTCTTGAACAGCAGTGATGTTTTCAGCCGATCTTGCAGTACATTGTGACCCATGCTTGGGCCTATCACTTACAGACCCTCTTTCATCGAAATCATTCACTACACGATAAATAGTGCGTTTTGTTGGCACGTTTTTTCTCCCAAAAATTTCACGTAACTTTCTCATCGTCACAGTAATCGATGATTGATTTTGATAAAATGTTTTAACGATTAAAACACGATGGTTTATCGAATATTTTTCGATAAATAATAATAAATTTGCCACATGTCTACTTCACGACTGTCAAGTATGAACTGTCAATACTAATATTCGCCTAAATGGCGGCAAAACAAAGTAGTATACCTTCCCGGCGGACACCCTGTATATTTGATACCAATTTAAGTTTTTTTTTGAGAATTCTAAATCTGATTACATATCGATTAGAGTCTTTCGAGCGCAATTTTTTATCTGATAAAATATTTCCAACATATCAAGCAAACTACTACACCGTATCTTTGTGTCAAGTATTAGCGAAAGCTCCTTATCAAATTCGTCCTTGACATGTTTTTAAGGGCGTCATATTTTACTGGTAATATACGAAAAATTACAACAACTTTCCAAATTTTTGATATTATGGGACCAATACATTCAATTGAAATTGGCATATCCGTCCACTTCTTCACTTAAAGTTACAGTTTTCTATTCATATTCAGTCCATCTGCCTGAATTTCGTCAGAAATATTATCCGAAAAAATTTTTTGATAAAGAACCTTAATTACGGCTAACTGGATGCTGTGGGCGAAACATAGCTGTTGATGACTAACATCAATCAATCTGCATACCTTTTTTATAATAGCAGCTCTATTAGTAACAATTCATAAAAATTCGATTTTTCAAAGACGTTCATTCGTCTAAAGTCAAGCTGAATAATTCACCACGGCTTGTCCTTTCTGATAATTCGATGACGGTTTGTTGGCGTATTTTGCCACCATAATCCATACCTATCCTTGTTATCGTCATTGGAGATGTAGGGACATCGCATCCTTTTGATTTAAACACTTTTTATTTATGCAATTTTTTTTAAATGACAGGCAATATCGTGCCGTCAGTCGCGCTAAAACAGCTGGAATGAGTTGTCAATGGATTTAATTTTCATGAAATAGTTAGAAATTTTAGACCGAGAGTATCATCCGAAGCGGAAATAATTGTAGAGTTGAATGATTCTTCAGCTTGTATATCAACTGTTTCTCTCTTTATTATAAGATTAACGCTGTGTTTTCTGATAAGGTGATTATGCAAGCCACTTGTGCTTCCATCTGCGAATTTTATCGTTGTATTACACTTTTTGCATCAAGCTGAATTCCCGTCTTTCGCGCGCGTAAAACTATTCCACAATTTTGTCTCTCTTCCAGCAGACCTGGGTAGTCTATAATATTTTACAGTAAATATGTAATTAGAATTTATTATTTTAATAATAAGTTAAACCGGTAAACCGCTTTACCGGTATTATTGCCCTTAATACGTGACATACATAATTTTTTTTACTATCAAATACTCTTGAATTTGTTTGAACCACCCACGGATGTTTGCCTCAGCTTTGAGCTCGCATCAGTAATTGGTTCGGGTGTACGTACTGAAAATTTGTGTGTCTTTTTAAAAAATAATCGTACCATTTATTTCGTGGCTTATTATTTTTAAATGGGTTTTCTCGCGGATTAGCATCCAGAAAGTCCCTTACAAAATTTTCAACGTCTTGCTTTTTTCGAGGAAATCCTTTACTATGATTTGCTACAAGCCAGTCTACAATTTTTTGTTCCTCTGCTAGCGCTAATATAGATGATGAACCACAGCTTTTTTTGTTGCCCGATTGTGTAGCCAATTTTGCAGCGTTGATCTTAGGAATTGATATTTTTTGAAAGCGGCGTGAATCGATAGGCCACTATGAATTTCACTAAGTGGCACCTCAATGTCGGCAGCATCGTATTTACTAATTTTAGGCATTGCTATAAAACAACTATAAACTTATTTATAGTGAGGATTAATACCTTATGTTTTAATTACTTTATTAAACGAAAATTAAAAATTTTCTGGTCATTTATTAAATATGATTATAACTGGTGTAGTAAAATTTTATTAATGTGTACCCGATCATAAGCCTCCGGTCCTTAACCAAATAAATCAAATAAAAGCATCTAAAAGTAAATTTCATCTTTCTTATGCATTGGATTCAAATATAATTCAATAACAATTAAATCAAACAATTCTTAAAAAAATTTGATAAATTTTCAAAGTTTTGTGAAAATTTTACTACGTTCAAATATAATAAATTTAAAAAAATCACAAAAAAATCTTGGGATTAATTAATTAAACATCAATTAGGAAACGTTTACCGTTAAAAAATATTCAATTCCAAAGAAGTTACTATATTGGAAAACAAAGAAAATCAAATATTTAAAAGGCAAATAAATGGCTTATAACTTAAAAGTGTTCTTAAGCAATCCAATTATAAGCCGCCTCCAGCTCAAAACTGATAAAACCAGTAATACATGACTAGAAGTAAGCCCCACAATTATTTTTGAAACGAAATGGTTAAAATTCACTCTAATCATAATTCCCAAATTAAATACCCAAAAGTCTATTCCTTAAGAAAATAAGCTATATTTAGCTTTTTTTAGGAAGACTTAAGTACACGTCCAAATACTTTGAATTTATGAACAAACTAATTACTTCAGATACATATTATTGATGGAAAAAAATCAAAAATGGATTACCGTTACAAAATAGTCGATAACACAACGAAATTGGTACTGTTAAGCTTATTTATTAGCACATTTTTGTTCAACTGGCTTAATTACTGGTTAGGAGGCTTATCAATAATTATCAATAAGTGATTTACCCTACAGGCTTCAAGTTACACAGTAAAAATGTTTCAGTGAAATTTTCACGTTTTTAACAGTGGCAAAATTGCCTACCCTTTTCTTATATTAAAATTAAATTTATATAGTTAGGTAAATTAACATTCAAGTTAAACTGGTTTTTAAGATCAAAAGGGCGCAATAAAACATCTTCGAACATATTAATATTGAACTTCACCCGCAAGATTACAGTTTTCTAAATACGAATTTTCTGACCCGCAAATACATCAGCACTAAAATTACAATCCAATTTGTGTGATTTTATAAACAATACCAATAAAATGTACTTGCTGAAGAAATAAAAACTTCAATTCCAATTCAAAACATTTATTATATGATTAGTTATAAAATATATTTAATTATAATAAAAGTTTTACTACATAACCAAAGAACATTGGGCAATTTTGACTTCAAGTAAATAATTGTACCTTGTAAATGTATTTTGTTATTTTACGAAAGCTCTACTCGTATTTGAAGCTAAAAAAATATCGTTTTTCAAAGACTAATAAAATCAAAACATAATTTTAAATTACAAGATTACTCTAATAAAGGCCTAAGATTTAGGCAAGTCCTTTGTAATACCTCCAATGTTTGCTACAGATTATCTGGGTATTCCAAGTTAAAGACGGAAGATGTAGCAACTAGTTGAAAAACTGCCCTTTTCATCGAACAACATTGTGAATTGCCACAATTTTATTTTCAATATTTAAATAGAAAATTTGTTCTTCGTTTGACTCTAAAAAAATCAAAAACTCTATTAGTTATGTTTAACAATATTGGTATTATATTCTGTTCAAGTAAAGTGACCCATTTCTTAGGATTTATTCTAAACTTCTACGAGTATTACCTTATGTAAGGTTAGTTTTCATTGTTTAACCCAAATGTACAAGCCTTTTTGTATATTTGAATGTGGTATTTTTGTAATACCTTGGTTTTTTGAGCATCCAAAAAATGAAAGGGTATTATATAGTCTAACGACTAGAGTCTGGCATGAGTGGGTTTCGAGTGACCTTGATTCCATAAAATGCCAATCGTTACTGAGTTGAATTTTAATGTAGTATTCAGAGCTTCGTAGTGGTCGCTTTTAACCGGCTTTGACTCAGGGAGGGGGTGTGGGCTTTGCTGAAGTTGCATACTACCTTGCTTGAACACTAGATGTTTGTACCCATGAATAGACGGACCATACCCACCATATTTACTTACGCCTCATCCTTATAATTGGTACTTATTACTCCATCTGAAAACTAAAAAAAATTACACGAAGCGAAATCTACAAAAAAAAAATAAGTGAAATAGCGGAATGAAATAAAAAAAAATGCGTGAACTTGATATATTGCGATTTCAAATAATTATTAAGATAGTATATAACATTACAAAGTTTTCCAAAATTCATACTAAGTTTAACTATCTAGCCCACTAAAATATGCGGATAATGAGAATAATATCTATACTACCCGCCACCATCAAAAATTAGTGAATGAAAATTATAATTAAAGTCTAAAATATTAAAATATAAAAAAAAAACCTTTATAAAGGGTGGTTAAATTTTAAGGGCCGAAGTTGAATGTGAACCACACCTAAACTTCAAGTTTTTTTCTGCATTTAATTTGACATTTCTCAATTTCAGACTGACTCAATTTGAACCATGGAAAGATACACAATCGAGCAACGCGTTAAAGTTATTCAGGCATATTCATAATATGGGCTTAAATGGGCGTTCAAATCAAAATACATATCGTGCACTTCGCGATTTTTTCGGTCAATTTAATCGTCCAAATGTGCGTACAATCGGAAAAATCGTGCAAAAATTTGAGCAAACCGGGTCTGTAGGAGATTTTAAAACACCAATGCATGCTCGAACAGTTCGTACAGCAGAAAATATTACTGCTGTTCGCGATAGTGTGGCTCTTCAACCGTCCATCTCAACTCGTCGTCGTGCCCAATAATTGCACCTCTCACGCTCGTCGTTGATGAACATTATGCATAAAGACTTGCATTTACACGCTTATAAGGTGCAATTGACTCAAGAACTAAAGCTTCTTCACCATTCCAAACGTCGTCAATGGTCAAACTGGTGGCAAGAAATGCCAACAGTGGATGATCAATTTTCGAAGAAAACCAACTTCAGTGATGAGGCACATTTTCACCTCAGTGGATTCGTCAATAAGCAAAATTGCCGCATTTAGGCGAATCATAATTCAAGAGTGATTGTCGAAAAACCAATGCACTTACAAAGAGTGACTGTTTGGTGTGGTTTATGGGCTGGCGGCAACATCGGGCCGTATTTTTTCCAAAATGTGGCCGGTCAGGCAGTTACTGTGAATGGTGTTCGCTATCGTGAGATGATAACGAACTTTTTATGACCCGAATTGGAAGATATGGATGTGGACGAAATGTGGTTTCAACAGGACGGTGCCACTTGCCACACAGCTAACGAAACAATGGCTCTTTTGCGCGACAAATACAATGGCCGTGTTATCTCACGTGGTGGCGAAGTCAATTGGCCGCCAAGATCATGTGATTTGACACCGTTGGACTTCTTACTTTGGGGTTATTTGAAAGAAAAGGTGTACGTCAGTAAGCCAGCAACAATTCATGAGCTAAAGGATGAGATAATTCGGCACATTAACGGCCTAGGACTTCAATTATGTCTAAGCGTCATCGAAAATTTGGATCATCGGGTAGAGGTGTGCCGCCGAGGTCGCGGCGGCCATTTGGCCGATATTTTATTCCATACATAATTGAACCATACCATATTATCATAATAAAAAGAATTCACAATAATTTCCTAAATAATGGGTGTTTTATTCAAAATCAACATCGGCCTTTTAAATTTAACCACCCTTTAGTAGCAACGTTGTATCCAAAAATTGATGTGTAGATTTATAAGGAGTTAGAGTAGTAGTAGATACATGGTACCATTTTCGTTTATTGTATTTTATTTATTACAATTAGATAGTTTTTGTTTCGTTTGTATTTATTTTGAATTTTACTTATTATTTGTACGTATAACCAGTTGGTGATCTTTATTTCAATGAAGTGAATTTAATGATTTGAGTCTTTTTATATTATATCAGCGGTTATATTATTTCATGTTTCATTCAACACAGTTTAACGGGTAACCAAAGACGTAGGAAGGCCAAAATGCGTTACTCACTAGCACTTTTAATTGGTGCCGTTCGTTATTTTATATTAGCTGCAGTTATCACTTATTTATATGTTAATTTGTACACTTCATACAATATACAAAATTATTTTATAAAATTTTTATAATTTGGACTAACTATAAACTTTTAATCATATTTATAAATATTTGTAACTAGCACTTATCACTAAATTATAATACAATCCGTATGTTTATGTTAGTTCTTCTTGTCCAATATAAGTTTTTGGAAAACTATTCGCAACCATTTATTTAAAGCGTGGCTATCGGATTACATTAACCGTGCCCAAAAGTTACAGTTTTTGCGGAACCCGAATGAAAGTTCACTTTTTACCATTAATCGTGGTATTTCACCAACACACACTAGACTAGTCACTCATGAACCGCGAGCAATAAAAACTGACAATTATAATTATATAGTTTAGAATTTTCAAGTTAGTTTAAGATTTTATTTTGTACTTTTAACTTTGATTTTTATTAAAATGTTTTTTTTTTGGTTAGTTAATTTTATTTTAACTATTGATTTTAATTAATGTTCGTCCTTTGAAAATCAATTTCCGACTCACTTTTTATCAACGCAATTTTTTTTTAAATTATTCTTTTTGTATCGTTTTTGTCTGTTTGTGTGCAAACCAGTTGCTGAATTCGAAACCCTAAAATTTACTTATATCGCTCTTGGTTGTAACACGAAGAACGTTGTTACAATAGTTTGTCCAACAATTTAGATGGGCTTTGTGGGTGTTGATTAGAAATGCTTACCTATAATTTCAAGGAAAGGAGTGGCAGTCCAATATCATTTTGAAGGAACTACACTGAAAATAAAACGCAATACAAAAAATTAAATCATTGCTTAAGTAGATTTACTTATGGATAACTTAATTACCGGATATGTATATATCGTCATTCCTAATTGTTCTTTGAAATGTTGTTTAATTATCTCGAGGATTTTTTGGTCATCATCCGGCGAATAAGTAAGGTTTTTCTTGCTTTTCTTGTGACGAAAAATTTAAAGTTTAGATTTTCCCATCGGTCAAGAAACATTTTCTCCTCTATATTCATTAAATTCTCGAAATGTGAAATTAGAAAATCCGGCGGGTTGGGTTGTTATTTAAAAAATTGCGTTGTATGTTTTTAAAATATATTTTAAAAACAGTTCAATTGTTCTTTAAGCCATATTTGTTGATGTAACTCACTTGCCCCGTCAGAATAAATTTCAATATTACTTTTATAAACATTTGGTATGCCCTTTGATATTTTTGCACCTCATTTGGTTGTCTTATTTTAGCTATTGCCTTTCTCAGTGGACGTGCTATTAATATAATGTTTGTGGTTTAGTAGTTTTGTTGTTAGACCCACCGAATCCTCGGAAACCAGCTCCCCAATACTGTTCACTATTCCCAGGCTTTTGGGAAATGCACATGGGGAATTTTATTAGTGTTTGATGATGAATTCTTCAATAATAGAAGTAGAAGTTGAGGCTGGAGTCATTCATGTAGTTTTTTCCGATAGAAGCTGGAATTCTTCGTTTCATTCCGTTTCTTTGAAATAATGAAATACGTCGGCATCGTCAACTTCGGTGCCATCTGATTCACGAACCAGCATACATCCTCGGATTCCTGCATTGGTTGCTTAACAAATCATAAAATTATTTAAAATTAATTTAGTTGGATGTTATAGATGTGTATTACCTTTTTCTATGAAATTTTTTTCATTTCACCGGTAAAGAGAATTTTTTTTTTGTTATTCGGTCAGCATCCTATATTTTGGCCACAAATGTTGACCGCATATTGATATAGGATCTGAAAAATAAACAATCTTTAATTATTTAAAACGAAACAAAAATCCAACGTCACCAAAAATAGGGCCCACGTTAATGTCGTATACTCGATTTGTCCGATTTTAGCGGTTATAAAAGAAGAAAAGGAGAGGATAAATCACAAGAAGTCCTAGCTTGTAGTTGTACATCATAGAAAATACATTTCCATGATAAACTATGTCGGAACTGTTTTCTATATTTATAAGAACCTACTTGTTCGACCTTTTTTCACTAAACTTAATATATTGGGGTATACAAATTTGTATTTCCCATTTAAAATATTGAAAACCGACTAATTTGACTTGTTTATTTAAATCTGTTTGAACCATAAGTATTTTCAATATTTCTCTGCAGACAAATAAGAAAAACTAAACTTTATTTAATTCAAAAAATTATTCATGAAAACACTTAAAACTGTAAGAAAATTGATTTGGAAAATTAATAAATAATCAAGTAAACTTTTCAACAAAAAGTGTAACGACCTTTAAATTGATGAAAGTATAACTTCTAAAAAGTGTAGCAATTAAAAGTGTAAAAAGCAAACCTTTACTAAAAGAGATCCTCCAAAATGTGTTGTAGATTTGATGCAGACATTAAAATCAAATTTGATCATAATTATTCTGGGGTTACTAAAAAAAATAAAAATATTAATTCTTCAAATGTTTGAAATGATATACATACAAGACTATGGCCTATTAAAAAAATCGCAAAGATGATTGTTACCAAGTGTAGACATTTGTCGTATAAGATGTATACTTAAGACACTAGAATGGCCCGCAACTAAAAATAAAAGCGAGACTGCATCCGAATTCCAATTGTATACTCACTAAGCTTTAAGTTTATTTAAAAAATAAAGGATTCGACAAACCTTTTAATAATGCATTGTTCTTATTGTTTTAAACCTGGGCAATTTCGCAAAAATTTAAAGGTGTGCCTAAAGCACCATTTTTAATCCTTCAGTGATTAAAGCTAAACATTAATAATTGTTACTAGACCAATCGAAGATATATGCATGCATTTTCATCACAGGTCGTACTATGATGGTGAAAATTCTCCAATAAATATTCGATGGGAAACTCATTTTCTTTGTTGTCTTTAAAGCAGTATTTCACAAATGGTCTTTCGACATTTCAGGTCTCTTTCTTTTAAATCATGTGAAGCCCGGTTGCTAGGTTTTTGAACCATTCCGATTGTTTGTAAAGGTTTTGCAACTGTGGATTGGTCAAGATTTAATGCTACAATCAATTCTGATTGTGTTGGAGAAAAACATTCAGTTAATATCATTTCCAATTGAGCATCTTCAAATAATAGGTAGGGGAAAAAGTTCGGGGCCTTTTCTCGGTAGATGGCATTACATTCATATATCTCAGTAACCATTGATCGTAACGGGCGTGTGTATTTGCTTATGTGTGTTTAAAAGGTGACATTTTAACTTGTACTTTGACATACAAAATATTAAAATCGGTGAAGTGAATAAAAATTTACAACATTTTAAACATGGAGATACATAATGAAAATGGAGAAAATGGAAAAATGGAGACATGGAGATAAATAAGGTAAAAACGGAGTTGTTTATGGAGAAGGTGCTTTATCAAAATCAGCAGCAAAGAAATGGTTAAAGTGCTTTCGTTCTGGAAATATAGATGTCAAAGGTGCACGTCGCTTTGCTTGCCCAACCACTGGAGAAGTCGGTGAAATCATGCAGAAAAGTGAAGAAGACCGTCATATAAGCAGCCATGCAATTGGTAATGAACTAAATATTGACCACAAAACAGTTTTAAACCATTTGAAAATGGCTGGATACAAAAAAATTGCTCAAGGCTTCGGAACCACATGAATTAACAGTTCAAAATTTAAAGGACCGAATTTCTATCTGCGAAAGGCTGGTGAAACGGAACGAAATCGAGCCATTTTTAAAGCAAACGACAACTTGTAATGAAAAGTGGATAAGATACGCCAACGTTGTGCGAAAAAGATCATGAATGAAACCAGGTGAAGCTTCCCAAACAGTATCAAAGCTAGGATCGATGCCAAGAAAGGTAATAATGTGAGTTTGTTTGGTTTGGAAAGGAATCGTGAATTATGAGGTGGTGCCACCGAACCAAACGATTGATTCTAATCTTTACTGTCAGCAACTAATGCGTTTAAGGCAAGCAATTCAGTTAAAACGTCCAGAATTGATCAGCAGAAAGAGCATTGTGTTCCATTATGTTAACGCTAGGCCACACACATCATTGATGACCCGGCGGAAACTGAAAGAGCTTGGCTGGGAAGTTTTGAGGCACCCACCATATAGTCCTAACCTTGTACCATCGGACTATCATTTGTTCCGGTCCATGCAGAACCATCTTAATTGTTTTACATTAAATTTAAAAGAGGCCTGCGAAAATGAGCTGTCTCGATTTTTCGCCTCTGAACTACAGAAGTTCTACAGTGATGGGATCATGACTCTACCAGAAAAATGCCAAAAAGTCGTCGATCAAAACAGCAAATATTTGGTTTAATAAAGTTCATTCGAAATTAGAGTATTCTTTGTTTCAATGTCACCCAAAAAAGGCCACGAACTTCTTTCCTAACCTTTTATTTTGTGTGGTTTGGCATTCTCTTTATATCTTCAATGCCAAAATCGCCATTTTTAAATCGTTAAAACCATTTTTGCACGTTGTATTCGATGGAGCATGCTCACCGTAAATTTCCACAAGCAAACGATAAGTTTTCGCTGAACTTTTTTTTTCTAATAACATAATGTGATACAAATTCCCGCAAATGATGTTTATTAGGAAAAAAATTGGACATTTTCAAGGACTTAAACATACTAGTTGTTTACACTTCCACCAATATCACATACTGCGTTTGACAATTGACATCATGTATATACTATAGAATGTACCAGTATTGCCAATTTTAGTGCACGTAAGCAGTACAAATACCGACACCTATTAGGAAAGGGCGGAGTTATATTCGCACACCAAACAGTAAGCGCAAATCAAAATAACAATTTATCTTTAAGCTTACAGTTTAATATGCTTTAATCTTGCACTGGTAGTTTCTACAAACATAATGAGTTAATCTACACTCAATTAATTCCCATTTGGTTGAAAAATTGAACATCAAACAAAATACATTTTCCTTATAAGTCAGGCTAGACTCGAAAAGCACTCATCGACATCTAGTAGAGATCAAAATATTATAAGTTTATTATCAAGTTTTAGAACACTGTGGAATTCGTTATTAAAGTTCAAATATTTTTCAGCAATTAATCTATCAAACCAAGGCCGACCAATAAGCATTTTCATTCCGTATGGTTATAACATTGTTAATTAGGCGTAAAATTGTCAAATTCTAACTTCAAAAAATTTTAATTTTATTAAATGTATGCTACGTCTGTTCAAGTTCTTTTACCCCCAAAAGTAACATACACACTCCCAAAAATAAACTTTAAGTAAATTACTTCTTCTCATCAAAATATAATTAATTAAAAGTTTAAAGCAAAAAAAAAAATGGGAAAATGAAAAATAAAAATTCGAGCGAACAAGAGTAAAAACTGAAGAAAAATTAATTTGCCAAGTACAAGAAGTTTTTTACACATAGCATTTTTTTTTTCATTTTTCGTTAAAAAAAATTAATGAAAAAGCAAGAAAAACACTTTAAAAATTGCAAAGTGGAAATTTATTTTTTGGTCGTATATAGTGAAAAACGTAAGCGCGCACACACACACCATGTATACATATACGAAGAACTCTTATGTAATAATAATAAATCCCATAGAAAAATGAATAAAAATTAATTAATTAATTAATTTAATAGAAAAATTAATTCATATGTAAAAAATAAGCTTAAAGCTTATGTTTTTCGGTGTGAATTTTTAATTTTTTGTATGTTGTGCAATATGTGTACTATATACATAATAATATGTATTATGTTTTATATATGTATGTATCGGAATGAATGGTGTAGTGGAATAAATTAGGAAAACGAATTCTTGTTCTTGTTGTGCTTTTGCTGCTATTTTGGAGAAGTTTTCTTCTTTTATTAAATTTTCAATATTTCTGTATTTTCCCAATTTTTAATTTTCACAGAAGATTAATTTTTCATTTTAAACTGATTGTTTATTTGTTGCTGAAAATTATATGCTTTCAAGTGTAATTCTTTCGTATTTAGAACTGGAAAATGTTATTCACGAAACAATTATAATTAATTTTGAATTATTTAGGTTAATTGTAAAGCACAATGTTAGCATTTAAGAACAAATATAAAATTTAGTTCATTCGACAAAAATTTGGGTTATCTGTAAATATTTTGTCTAAATATATATGTTCTGGCCTTTATAATGCATAGAATTAACCGGATGCCACATCTCAAATTTATTTTTAGGAATAGTGGAATCAATTTATAGTTGACTTTGAATATATCCAACAACTTAGCCAGAAGTTTTTTCAGCCCTTCAAGACTTTTAAATTTTGTATCTTAGCTAACAACAAATACAATAAAATGCATACGAACAAATATTAAATTGTAAAGTTATATATACACAGTTCTCACAATTTTCGTAAATATTTAAACAATTAAAAATAAAATCTTCTTTACAAAGAATAATTTTATAAAAAAATTTATTGTGCCGATTCCGTAAATGTTTGGACCAAATGGCTAGTGGTCTCACGATAACATGGGGAATACTAGTAGAAATAATTTACAGAACAAATTTACAGAAAGTGGTAGAATGGTTCAATAAATTATTTTTACCAGTGTTTCTCATAGTATCGTACAGAAGAAGCCTGAAAGCATTACCTACTTGATCCAGACAATTCCGAGATTGGTGTTGGGAAATTACAAATATACAGAAATTCATAATACCCAAGTGGTAGAACGTTCCAATAAAGTATTTCTACCAGTACTCCTTACGATATCATCGTAATAAGGTTTTACTATCTTATTACCTAATGATTTTGAAGCCCGAAACTTCTATTCATTTGGCTTAGACATTTCCGAGATTGGTGCTGGAAAATTTCAAATTTACAGAAATTCTTAATAACTCATAAGACCCAATTGGTAGAAGGATTCAATAAATTATTTCTTCCAGTATTCCTCATGGTATCATAATGAGGTTTTGCTATTTTTTCCCTTAAGATTCAGAAGCCTAAAACCATAACTCATTTTGTCCGGACATTTCCGAGATTAGTGTTGGAAAATTACAAACTTACAGAAATTCATAATAATTCATAATACCTAAGTGGTAGAACGGTTTAATTAATTATTTCTACCAATATTCCTCACGATATCATAATAAGTTTTTGTTATCTTATTAGCTAATGATTCAGAAGCCTGAAACCATCACCCATTTGGTCCGCTCATTTCCGAGATTGGTATTGAAAAATTACAAATTTACAGAAATTCATAAAACCCAAGTGGTAGAACGATTCAATAAATTATTTCTCCCAGTATTCCTCACGATATCATAATGAGGTTTTGCTATCTTATTACATAATGATTTTGAAGCCCGAAACTTGTATCCACTTGGTTCAGACATTTCCGAGATTGATGCTGGAAAATTTCAAATTTACAGAAATTCTTAATAATTCATAAGATCCAAGTGGTAGAATGATTCAATAAACTATTTCTACCAGATTTTCCCATGATAACGTAATGAGGTTTGGCTATCTTATTATCCAATGATTCAGAAGCTTGAAACCACCACTAAGTTGGTTCGGACATTTCCAAGATTGGTGTTGGAAAATTACAAATTTACCGAAATTCATAATACCCAAGTGGTAGAATGCTTCAATATATTTTTTCTACCAGTGTTACTCAAGATTTCATGAAGAAGTTTTACTATTTTAGTGTATAGTAATTCAGAAGCCTGAAACCACTACCCATTTTGTCCGGACATTTCTGAGATTGGTGCTGGAAAATTAAAAATTTACAATTTTTTCTTTTTTCATTTAAGATGAATTTTATAAAATAAAAGAAATAAAAAATGAATTTCATATCACGGCACTGTTGCTGCAGTCTTAATATTAATTGATTTGGAAAGTTTACTTGTGAAATTTCACAAAACAGTTTCATGCCTCATTTAAGCATAAGCTGACTTAACACTTCGAGTATTATAAAGTTTGCTCTTTACACGACGGTAACTTGCAGTGCGATCACTTGTTTCAAATTTCAAATTCTAATAACTTTAATAAGAACATTTTGGGCTGATCTTTTCGAGTCTTATCATTAATTTTTAGTTTAATCGACTTGATAAACTAGCTGTTGCTGGTTTTTCATAGGCGCCAACCAAACAAAGGCCTTTTGCCACATCGTCCCTAAATTAGAGTAAAGCAGTTGATTTTAAAGAATTCACGAGTTCACTACTGATACATCCAAAAAACGAAAAACCATCCGTATGCGTCGGATAAGGCTCTCATGTAAACAATCACCTTCCTTGTGCCGGTTATATTCTTTTACTATTTTCGGGAATTGAATATTTATCGATTTCTTTTTGAATTTGTCCCATCTCAACACTGTTGAAGTAGGAAGCGCCCGCAATAAGACGATATTAGGATAATACTTTTATTGTCTTTACAGTGGATGAGAGAACATCGTCATTCGAACCCCTAGCACTTATGATAATAAATAATTTAGTTTCGGGAAAACCTACTTTTATTTTATATTTACCAGAAGTGCCCCCTGCTAACGCAAATATCTTGAATACCTTCTTATGCGGCTTGGATAGGACATACCGCGTCTTATGACTTCGAAGTAGTTTCGGTGCTTTCAAACGAGGTTGTATTTTTTTTTAATGAATGCAGTCTGGTTTTAAATAACCTATTATGATTTGGGTGCTCTTTCGGCAGCATTACATGGTTGTAGGCGAAATGCAAATTGTTTTTTATTTTAACCCTTTAACGTTTTTGGCACATATATATGCCAGTCAGTTTAATTTATTTAATCTTATTGATAAATGTCCTAAAATATTTTGCAATGTCTTAAAAATTAGCTAAAACTGCGTTTTAATACATTCTACTCTCATTTTTAAGACTTTGTTCATAATTTTAAATTCTTTATTTATTTATTTCCAAATCTTTTTGGAATTATTTCGTCCCCCCCCCAAAAAAATAATCCCCCCAGCCTCAATACACTTGTGCCATCGTTTTTTCCAATCCGCAAAACACGCGAAGCACTTTGTTAAAGTCAATTTCCGGAACAGCCTCCAATGTGCGTAGCGATTCACGTTTAATGTCTTCAATTGACTCAAAACGGTTTCCCCGGAGCGGTCGTTTGAGTTTGGAATTATCTAAGATCCTAAATTCGTCTTTCGGATGGAAGAATTTCCATTTTAGGAGTAATTTTGTGACTGATGAAGTCAAGATTGCTTGTCCCAAACACACATTTTGCAGTGTTAATATTGCCATAATTTGATATTTTTTGGAAGAGTTGTTCCAAATGGAGTAAGTGTTGCTTCTCGTCTCTAGATGCTACGAAAATGTCATCAATATAAACAAAAACGAAATGGAGAACTCTCACAATTTCATTGATGAAATGCTGGAATGTTTGTGAAGCATTTTTGAGTCCAGGTGAGGTAGTTGCGCTTTTATGTACTCGTATGTCGTCAGAAGCACCTGGTATTAAATGATGCGGTCTGACGAGATAGATTTTTACAAAAATTGAGCACCCATGTAATTGCATGGACAAAATTTAGATGTGGGGAATAGAGTAACGGTCAAAATTTGTGACAGCCTTAAGCCTTTGCCCGTTTTATTTACCATGTGTAATGGACATGATATTGCTAAAGAAGACGGTTGGCAGATTCCTATAGTTCCACCTTGTGTTGGAATTCGAGGAATGCTGCTTTGTGCCGAATTGGATCAGGTCTACGTAGTCTCGCAAATGGTAAATGGCCTATAGTCACGATGTGGTGTACTACATTGTGCGTTACTAGAGAGTTGTAGTTCCGTAGAGCTGTTAGAGAATGAAATTTCTTTAACAATGCTCCAAAGCCATGGTTACTTAAGTAGAACAGTGGTATTGTTGTATCAACGAGTGCTGATGTTGCGTTGATAGTAAATTTGGTGAATGGATCAATCAATTTGCAATTTTTCAGATCCACTAATAAACCAAATGGGGTTGATGAGGTGGTTGACATTGGCCAGAATGAATGCATGTTTGAAGGAACGTCTTGAAGAATTTGGTACCATAATACTGTGGGTAAAAAATAGTAAGACTTTGTTCATAATTTTAAAATTCTTTATTTATTTCTCCAAATCTATTTCGCCCCCCCCCAACGTAATCTCCCCCCCCCCCCGGACTCAATACACTTGTGCCAACGTTTTTTCCAATCCTCAAAACAGTTGTTAAAGTGAATTTCCGGAATAGCCTCCAATGCACGTAGCGATTCATGTTTAATGTATTTAATTGAATCAAAACGGTTTCCCCGGAGCAGTCGTTTGAGTTTGCTGAATAGCCAGAAGTCACACGGAGCTAAATCAGGCGAATACAGTGGTTGCGGAACTATATGGGTGGAATTTTTGTCGAAAAAATCAAGTAAAACCAATGCAGGATGAAAAGATGCATTATCGTGGTGCAAAAACCAAGAATTGTCGACATATAATTCTGGCCTCTGTTTACGAATTGCTTCGCGCAAACGACGCATAACACTCAAATAGTATTCCTTGTTGACAGTTTGGCCGGTCGGCAGGAATTCGGAGTGCACCACACCTCGATAATCGAAGAAAACTGTCAACATCACCTTGATTTTTGACTTGCTTTGACGTGGTTTTTCGGCTTCGGCTCACCTTTGGCACGATATTCGGCCGATTGATCGTCTGTTTCCGGGTCGTAAGCATAGATCCAAAACTCACCGCCAGTTATAATACGTTTCATGGCATCCTGGTAGTCAGAAAGCATTGTTTCACAGACGTCAACGCGACGCTGTTTTTCCAAAAAACTGAGTGATTTTGGAACCAATCGTTCTTTTACATTTCTTTGGCCTAAATGATCTTTCAAAATGGTTTTCACTGATCTTTCCGATATATGAACGATGCCAGTAAGGTCTCTAACCTTGATTTTATTGACGTGTTGATCATCAGTTGTTGTTGATGTCCGTCCTAGACGTGGTTCGCCGTCAACACGCTCTCAACCCTCTTTGAACAATTTGTACCAATCAAAATTACTTTTTTGCAACATACAATTATCACCGAACTTCTTTATTGAATAATTTCACTCATTGTAAAAATCGCCGAATGCACTTTTTGTATTTCAGAAAGACAAGCGTATATTATTTTGATATGATATTTGGCACAAATGTCACTGACAGTCATACCAATATAGAAAAAAAAATATTTCGACGAATGGTTTTCCGTCCGAAATTTAAATTATGAAGTCTCACTACTTTTTTCCCACAGTAGTATATTGTATTCAAAAAGGAATTCAATTTAATATTGAGGATGAGGAAATGAAAGCCTTCTTATGATTAAATTTAGTAATGAGCTATCATGTTTTGCCAGCTGTAAGAGATTATTGGTCAACGCAACCCGATATGATAGTGCCATTTCTATCAAATGTCATGTCATATCGGAGATTCGAAGAAATAAGATCTGCTTTATATTTTTTTGATATTTCAAAAGCAGTTCCTACGACGGCCCCTCATTATGATCGTGTATATAAAGTTCGTCCGCTTATTTCATATTTTAATGCAGCATTTTTAACGGCTTATTCAAATGAAAAAACATAATCAATCAATGAGCACATGATACAATTTAAAGGACATAATATATTGAAACAATATGTGAAAGGTACTAAAATATAGGTTATCCAATTCGAGGTTGATAAAGCAGAAATCTGTATACCGACATCTGTCAAAGATAAACGTCAAGTACGCTGTCATTTATTTAGTTAAAATAATAAATAATATTCGTAAGGTAATGGCCGAGATACCGCCCGAAATGTGCCGAAAAGTCATTGAAAATTACCGCAAAAGAATCAAGGCCTGTAAGAAGTCCCGTGGAGGACATTTGAATGATATCTTGTTTAACTAAAAATGGCAAGGATCAATCTGTAAAATGAAATAAAAATTACAATACATTCCGAATATTTTGTGTGTTTTTTTTAAGTTTACTTTATCAAGCTTGAATTGGATAATCCTATATTAAAGAAAATTATTGATTTTTCTTAACATAGCAAACTGTATTTTCAGGGAAACCCATTAAATGGGGGTTTAAATTGTGGTGCAAATGTGCTTCGAAGAATGGATATTTATACCAGTTCGATATCTACACAGGAAAGAAAAGGAAAAATCACCTGATTTGTTAGATGGTCGTTAACGAACTGACAAAGGGCTTGTCGGGCATGGATATTGACTTTTATTTTGACAATTTTTTTACTTCACCGAACTTACAATATGCATTATTTCGTCGTAATATAAAGGCTTGTGGTACAGTTCGTAAAAACCGAAAATTGCCCATTTTTTCTTCAAACAAAATGAAAAGAGGTGATATCGAGTGTAGCAGCTCCGATGGTGTCTCCATTGTTAAGTGGATCGACAACAAAGACGTGTACATGTGTTCGAACTTCTTGTCTCCTATATTAAAATCTTCAGTCAAAAGAAGAATTCAGGGAAGCGACGAAAAACTAATTGCTCCTTGTCGAAATAAGATTTTACAGTATAACCAAAATATGGTTGGTGTAAACATTATGGTCCAAAAAAAAGTATCGTACGAGATTGATCGCCGTTCAAAAATAAAATTTGATTTGCGAATATTTTTCGATTTTATTGATAGAGGCTTCGAATGAACAAAATTTAAAAACAATGTTAAGCAGTTTGGAATTTTGCCAAAGTGTTGCGGTGTGAATTAATTGGAAATTTTACTTCGCGAAAAAGTCCTTATTTTTGGAGAGATGGAACCGAGACAAATATGCTTCAATTGCAAATCGAAAAATATTTATAATAGAACTCCGAATTTCTGCGTTTTATGTGATGTTTATTTATGTTACACAACGGAAAGAGATTACTTTGGGGAGCACCATAAATTTAATTGAAGTCTTCTTACGATAAAATTTAAATATGTTTTGTTATTTTTATTTTATAATTTCTTGTGATATACAATTTTGTGATACATTGGAAATAATTACAATTATATATTTTAATACTTGGATTAACCAATAAAACGGTTCTATGCGACTAAAATTAAAATTTTATTTTTATAAAACTTTCTACCAATTCTGGCCATATGCACATCTATGTCACTTGCCATATTTCCTAATGTAATTATTTTTTTTGTCAAAATGTTGCAAATTACATTAGATTTGGGCCTGGTCAGTGTTAAACTCTTGCAAAAACTATACCCACTAGCCCCATATTTTTATGACCGTTAATAAACGTCTGGATCTGGAATGCAGATGTCCTAAAAGTTCTTAAGTTCCAATTTAGTAAGTGTTTATGGAAAAGGCTTGCTTTCGATGTTAAAAATATCTTCGATATTTTTAACATCGAAAGAAAGTTTTTCTAATCCAATTCCTTTACAAAATCTTCCTCGTTTTCGACGCCTTCAATTCCACTGGGCTGCAATGTTTATTTTTTAGTGGCAGAGAAGTAAAAAAAAAATTATTCTTGGTCACATTGCGGCCACTATATTTATAGGTGCCTATAAATTTAGTTCCTCTTCGGCAACCTGTTCAAGTTAATTTTTTGTCTCGCATATTCCTGTATAAATTTGCCCATTTAACAAATAAGCTGTTTTCAAATCACAATCCGTCCATATTTGTATTCCTTACTCTGCGGGTTTGAAATGGGAATGTACTTGGTTCATTACTTCCTCAATAAAGTCTGATAAGATTTAAAATTATTTAGTTTAATTCTATTCAAAATATTAAAAATGGCGGTAATGGGTGCTGCCTTATCTGTTTCCATCCGCATCTGTCGAGTGCACATATTCGGACTCAATATCATTTTAGTCAATAACTCAATATCATCTTCCGAATGTGAAGATTAAACATATAAATATTTGATTATTTTCATCTCATTTTTTAATAAAACATCATAAACTAATTTACTAAAAAATTATTTGTTTTTCATTATCATTTTAGGTAAGTCAATAAAGATGATGTCGTGGTTTTTGCTGGATTAAAAGGTACATTTTTGTTAACAGATTTTTCAAATTTTGTAACGATCTCTTTCTAATGATATTCAGCTTACTCGCTCTTTAATATATAAATCATATTGGATTCCGATTTATATGATGAGTGTTTGATTATTCAATTAAATTTTTCTAAAACCATTTCATGGGCATATAAATAACAATTTGAATCAAACAAATAAATTTTCCATCGCCAGATTTATGTTTAAGTAAAACTCGATTATTAAAAAAAATAAGTGGCACACTCACAGTGCATCCATTCAGCCTGAGTGGAATAGATTTAAAGTCCAATAACAAGACATCGCAGAGTTTGTACTAAAGCTTAACCTTGCTTATAAAATGTTAAATTTCCAAACGGATTGGTCGCGATAGATTTTTTTGAGTAAAAATCGTTCATCGAATTCGTCGAGGGACAAAAGAAAAATGACCAATAACAGGACATCGTAGAGTTTGTACCAAAATTTCGTTATATACTGATTACACCTATGGACTTAATCTTTTAAATGATATCAGTGACATTCTAAAACGGATTGACGTTGGAGGATGTTTGAGTAGAACTTATTCAGTACACTCATGGAATCTACGTGTCATGCTTTTAACCGCCAATAACAAGACATCGCTGAGTTTGTTTTTAAATTTTGTTTGTCATCCGTACACCTATGGACTTTACTTTTCAAATTAGATTGCTAACTTTCCAAACTAATTGACAGCGCCGGATTTTTTAGAGTAAAACTCAGACATAGAAGTTGTTTAGTGGTAACATTTAATCGGCCAATAACAGAACATCGCAGGATTTTCACCAAAATGCTACTTTTATTAGATAAATCTTTTAAGCTAAACATTTTCTCTTCTTCTTAGAATCTAGAACTTGTTTTCTGTAGAATTGGTCTCGAGATTTTTTAAAAATCCTTCTCTTGGTTAAGCACTGGTCCGTGGTTGATCGGTTGTCTGTCAAGTACAAAAATAGCAAGCACTTTATAAGCAGTGTTCAATAGAGCTATGCCACAATGGCTCTCACATTGAAGATGGTTGTCTAATTATCCGGCAGCTCTTCTTGGTCAACTTAGACAATGAGATCGTACACAATTGAAACAAGATTATAATCTTGCGAATATAATCTTGTAGATTATTCGACAAACACCTCTTCTTATGATGAAACAATTGCTTTACCGCGGGTCATGTCGCCATTGCGATTTAGTAGATTTTGGAAGTAGGTTTGCCATACTGATAAAACAACAGCCAGGTTTGTTCTCAGCTTTCCATTCCCATATTTGAACGCTGTACTTCTTGAGTGGAAGTCATTAGCGAGATTCCTGGCATTAGTAAAACTCTCGAATTTCGTTGTTCCTTTTGAAAGCTGATTTTTTCGGTGCCTGATCTCATTATCTTTACGCTTCTTTTGCCGGAGATATATTGTCGTAGCTTTCTTGACACGTAGCTTTAGCAATGTCTGACTGGCTAGCTAGCCACTATTCCTAAATGTTAACAGGAGGTTATTCGCTTTTTACTCTGTCTAGATAGTCAGTTACAGCTGATTGGTATCTCTGGAGAGAAGCTTGATCTTTTAAAGCATCTACATTTTATCGAACGATTTTTTTTGTTCTATTGAATGTAAATGACAGTTTGCACTTGTAATTGAATATGACACGAAAATGATCACTTTCCTTGTGTTCACTACTGTACGATCTAACGTCGGATATGCTGGTGGAATGATGGTTGGACAGGGATGGTTTAAAACAACATCGATCTTTTGGATTGGCCGCCACAATCACCAGACCTCAATCCGATTGAACACATTTGGTCCATTTAAAAGAAAAACATCAAACAACAAATATAAATAATAAGCAATCGCTATTGGCCGCGTTAAAGCATGAGTGGAAACTGATATCCCAAGAAGAATGTTTTAAGCTGGTAGAGTCAATACCGAAAAGAGTAGCTGCTGTCATTAAATCGACAGGTGGAAACATATTCTGTTTTCTTTACATTTTTTATGCTAAATCACTCAGCTATATCTAGAAACATGTTCCAAATATCTCTAAAGGCTGCCAATTTGTCCTCTTTCAGTCGGTCTTTTCTTGTGTGATGATTATCAAACCGAAGAAACTGTAAACGTCGTTGCGTTCTCTACAGAGACATACCGGCTCTATAGAAAGGGTGATTATCAGTTTTCCAGAGTTCATCTAATCTTTCGTCTCAGTTTTTACGTAAACCGGCGTACATAATTAATCCAACCAACGCATATATTTCATCGAAGTCCGTATCGTACCAAATCCAAGGGCATTTTGCTTCAGCTGTAGATGTAATGATAATCTTTGCCTTAACTGTTTGTCTCATATACAATTATATTTACTATAATGTTTCTGGACCAACTCGTTTGAAACACATAGTGGTGTATTTAGATTTTCGGCCAATGAGGTCGATGATAATCCTTATCTTTTCTTTTAAAATGTGAAACTTTGGAACTTTCGAAAGAACTTTGGAAGGAATAACCCACAACTACATACCAATTCAACGATGCATAAACCAATAAATAATTAATTTTGTTACTCTCCACTAAAATTCAATAAAATAATCAACATAATATAAAAATTTGAAAGCCGACAGTTTTGTACAGATTTTTATATAGAAATGAATGGTAATTTTTAACCACCCCCCCCCCTCTCCTCTCGGTACATAGAAATGCGTGTAGTTTCATTCTAACGATAAAAAATGCAATAAAATCAATCGAATATAACTCGGTGAATTGCATTTACAATAACTTTTTGTAATTAGTTTTTTATTTACATTTTTGTAGGTCTGGGGTAGTTTTTACCCCCATGTACAGAGTGAAGGTTAATTAAATTTGATGTGCAATAATAAACATTACTGCTAGTTTCTTTATCTTAAATTTCCCCACAGGTCTGATTGCAACATTTTCTGTTTGAAGAACCGATAATCCAAGGTTTGGAGTGAATACATTTTCAAGGTGATCAGTAAAAGCTTTAGCATTTTCCTCGCCACGCTTAGCTCATTAATCGTTAGAAAGACGAACTGGCGGGTTTGGTTGCTAAAACCGTTTGAAATACCTTTAGTGGCCTTCCATAATAAATAGTTTCTGTCCGAATGGAGAGATAGTTCCTTAATATAGTTTTGCATATAATTCATCTTATTTTTTGTAGCAGGCTTTGTAGTTTTCTTTTTGCCTGACTTAAGTTATGTTTAGCATCTGGTGATATTACTTTAGATCTTTAATAATTCTGATTTGTTGGGGTGAAACCCAATCGACAGTCCCAAAATTAATTAAACCTATTTAAAATATAATTTTAATTTGGTATGTTTACTAGGTCAAGTGGCCTCGTTCGTTGAAGTCTTCTTCCAACGACAGGGTTATCTATCATATAGCTAATATAGGGGTTTCCATGTTCCTGGAGCATTATTTCGTGTTTGGCGGCATGCTTTTTTATTTCATCTTTGATGTATTCCATTTGTAAGTCCCTGAGAAGGTGTTCATTTCTTGTGTACCACGGAGCATTTACGATGGTACGGAGAACCTTGTTTTGACACTTCTGTATCATTTTGACGTTTGTTTGCTTAGCACATTCTCAGAGTTGGATACCGTAGGTCCATATCGGATTCAGTATTAGCCGATATAGCAGCAGCTTGTTATATATTGTAAGCTCAGAGCCTCTACCTATGAGCCAGTACATTTTTCTGAACTTAATATTAAGTTCTTATTTTTCTTTTTAACATGATCTGTCCACTTGAGCTTGGCATCGAGAGTCATGCCCAGATATTTAGCTTTGTTTGCATATGGCACCGGTCGTGAGTTAATTACGATGGGAAGCCTTTTGATATGTAAAGTTAATCTGCATGGATTTCGTCTCATTAAGCTTGATTCTCTAGCGCTTAGTCCAGTTACAAACCGCATTGGTAATATTCTAGAGTTTGCTCGTTGCATCAGCGACATTACTTCCAATTGCTATGATTGCTGTGTCATCTGCACAGGTGGCTATGGTTCCTTCACCTGTTTTGGAATATCCCTTGTATATAATAAATACAGGATTGGTCCTAAGACACTCCCCTGTGGGACACCGGCAGATATTTTCTTTAGTTCGGAGTATTCATCCTCATATTTCACACGAAAATATCTATTGGATAAATAAAATCTTAGTATGGCATAGAATTGCATCGGCAGATCTCTATGTATCGAATGCTTGGGCGACGTCCAGAAATATGCTGAAGCATATTTTTTTGCGTTCTAACGTTCTTTCAATAACGTTGGTGATTCTATGCACCTGTTCAATTGTGAAGTGCGTTTCCCTGAATACAAATTGATGTGGAGGAATTAGTTATCGGTCCTCCATTATTGGTTTAAGTCTTTTTAATAATAATTTTTCAAAGAGTTTTCACATAATTGGCAGCAATGAAATTGGCCTGTATGATTTTTTATCGTTCGGTGGTTTATCAGGTTTTGCTATCATTATTAATTCTGCTACTTTCCATTGCCACGGAACATATTTTAACCGAAAGCTTGCATTGATTATGTGTAATAGCTTACGAAATCCTTTATCTAGTAGTGCCTTGGTTATTTGGTAAGTAATCAAGTCATACCCTGGGGCTTTTTTAACATGCATGTTGCTTTTCACTTCTTCTATTAATTCTTTGAGAGTTACTAGGCGTATATCAAAATCATCCAGCTTGTGGATTGACATTATATTTTCATTGGCCGTTTGTCTTGGTAGTGGTTGGAAGGTATCCTCGAGATACTCCGCAAACAGATCAGCCTTCTCTTTAGGACCTCTTGCCCAGGTTACATCCTAGTTTTTAAGTGGAGGCACTTGAATTTGGGTCTTTTGAGTCCCTTCGTCGCCTTCCACAGAGAATAACGAGAATTTTTTTCATCGGTTAGGCTAACTAGATATCTGTTGATTGATGCATTTTTAACTTCTTTAAGAAGAGATTTGAGACTGTTATCTAAATTGTTAAGAACTGTTTTGTTCCCCGGTGTTCTAGTTATTTGCCAGGTTTTACGTGCCGTAAGTTTTTCTCTTACCAACTCTCTAACATCCATTGGGTAGGATATGTTAAGCTTCGTCTCATTTTGTATAATGTGGGTACTTGCCAAAGCAGCATAGTGAATTGCTTCATTGAGTTGTTCTAATTCATCTTCCAACTGGTGGGGATTTCTTATCGGCTTCTCAAGATTGATTTTTTCCTCCAATACCTCACGAAAGGGGTCCCAGTTTGTTTTTGAATTTGTAATCTGGGTGCACTCTCCGTTTGAATTGCCATATCACTGGCATGGTAATTCTGGGATATACCTCTTGCTACATAAAAGTCTATTAGGACAGGTATCCTCGTTTCGTCACTGAGCGAGTATGTTAGGGAACCACCAGAGTAAAATTCACATTTTGATGTCGTAAGTCTAGATCCCCAATAGGTGTTTTTCGCATTAAAGTCACCTCCAATAATAAAATCACGTCCAAGCGATTTAAATAGTTTAAGGTAGGAAGTCCTTCCTTTTCAAGTTATGTTGGGGAGGACAATATATTGCAGAGACAGTAAGCTGTCTGTGTTTAATTTGGATCGTTAGAGGAGTGACCAGCATTGTTTCTTCCTCGATATTTGATTCTAAATGGTGTTTTATATTTTCTTTTATTAGTAATGCCGAACCACCTTTTGCTCTTTCCGCTGGATGAATAGAGTGGTATAAGTTATAACCCCATATTTTAACAAACGAAGATTTAACTAGATGGCTTTCAGATATTAAGAAAATGTCGATTTTGTCTGAATTTAAAAATATTTCAGTTTCTGGAATATGTTGCATAATGTCATTCGCATTCCAGATAGCTATTTTGAAAGTTGTGTTCTTACTTAACATTTTTTGTTAGATTGCGTTGAGGGAGCTGCATTTTCTTCAGTTAATCAAGTATCATGTTGTTCAGATTACTTTGGTCATCTAGCCGCTTTGTAACAGCTGAACTGCTGTTCATAATGTTTTCCATAATTTGGTAACTTTCAGAGCCCACATATTTGGTTAAACCCAAATCTTTCACTACCTGCGCAAATGAACTTCTTTGCCCTGTATTACTTGGTTGTGGGTTTTGATTTATCTGATTTGATATTTGAACCCTTCGATTTTCGTGATTTTGCGGTTGATTTCTTATTTTATCTCTTAATTTTTGCAGTTGTTTAGCAACCTCACAGCCTCGATAATAAGCCGGATATTGGCCCTTATAATTTGTATACTTGGCTGGCACAACTATTGTAAAGGGTGGTTAAATTTAAAGGGCCGATGTTGATTTTGAATAAAACACAAATTATTTGAGAAATTATTGTCAATTCTTTTTATTATGATAATATGGTATGGTTCAATTATGTATGGAATAAAATATCGGGCAAATGGCCGCCGCGACCTCGGCGGCACACCTCCACCCGATGGTCCAAATTTTCGATGACGCTTAAGCATAATTGAGGTTATATGCCGTTAATGTGCCGAATTATCTCATCCTTTAGCTCTTAAATTGTTGCTGGCTTATCGACGTACACCTTTTCATTCAAATAACCCCAAAGAAAGAAGTCCAACGGTATAAAATTACATGATCTTGGCGGCCAATTGACATCGCCACCACGTGAGATAACACGGCCATTGAATTTGTCGCGCAAAAGAGCCATTGTTTCGTTAGCTGTGTGGCAAGTGGCACCGTCCTGTTGAAACCACATATCGTCTACATCTATATCTTCCAATTCGGGCCATACAAAGTTCGTTATCATCTCACGATAGCGAACACCATTCACAGAAACTGCCTGACCGGCCTCATTTTGGAAAAATATGGCCCGATGATGCCACCAGCCCATAAACAGCACCAAACAGTCACTCTTTGTGGGTGCATTGGTTTTTCGACAATCACTCTTGGATTATGATTCGCCCAAATGCGGCAACTCTGCTTATTGACGAATCCACTGAGGTGAAAATGTGCCTCATCACTGAAGATGATTTTCTTCGAAAATTGATTATCCACTGTTGCCATTTCTTGCCACCATTCTGACCATTGACGACGTTTGGAATGGTCAAGAGGCTTTAGTTCTTGAGTCAATTGCACCTTATAAGCGAGTAAAAGCGTGTAAAGTCTTTATGCATAATGTTCATCAACGACGAGCGTGAGAGGTGCAATTGTTGGGCACGACGACGAGTTGAGGTGGACGGCTCTTCAGCCAGACTATCGCGAACAGCAGTAAAATTTTCTGCTGTACGAGCTGTACGAGCATGCACTGGTACGCATATTTGGACGATTAAATTGACCGAAAAAATCACGAAGTGCACGATATGCATTTTGATTTGAACGCCCATTTTCATAATATGCCTGAATAATTTTAACGCGTTGTTCGATTGTGTATCTTTCCATGGTTGAAATTGAGTTAGTCTGAAATTGAGAAATGTTAAATTAAATGCAGAAAAAAACTTGACGTTTAGGTGTGGTTCACATTCAACGTCGGCCTTTAAAATTTAACCACTCTTTACATGCCTGGGTAAAATGATTATCTGAGCATTTTAAACATATTGGATCCCGGCCGCAATATCTTTGGGTGTGATTAAATGCCTGGCATTTCTGGCATTAGGGTATGCATGTTGTGGTTCTCCTCATTGGTTCAATTTTCACCTTCATGTGAAGAATTCCTTTTCTTCCATAAATGTTTTGAACATTCTCTCAATACTAACATAAAAAGTGAGAGTCCCTTTTTACTGATAATTTGGTTTCTTTCCTGAATTTCTGTTCTCTCTTTTTTAACACAATTCACAGAATCTAGTATTTTAAGACCTTTATTTTGTAAGTCTTTCTTTCTTTTCTTTCTTTCTTTCTTTGCTTGAGCAAGTGTGATGCAAACCTCTTGCCTTGACTTTTACAGGTCGGGCCTGTTTTTTTCGCAAGTGAACCACTGATACGTTTCAGCATTCAATTTCATAGATAAGGTTCTATAAGTATCTAAGACCAGAGTATTAATTTTCCAAACGTCATTATGTAACGCGGTTATCTTATAGTCTTTGTCAGTAACCGATTTCATCAGTGACTGAATTTCTGGGTAACTGGTTACACCCACAATATTTCTTGGTGGGGGTGATTTTTCTTTTGGTTGCACCAAATTTGGTGTAATGTTCTTGGTAGATTTACGACCTTTTGGCTTTGGGTAGAACATCGTTTGAATCTGGACTATTCTGTGACGATTCAGCTTTTCTTTTCTTACTCTTCCAGGACTGTTTTTTCTTCTTTAGGATCCAGTCCGTCTCTCTTTGTAATTCATCTTCATCAGTGGAATAGATGAGTTTGTCTGGTTCAATGCTTCCTATATCGCAATCTTTTTTTAAATCCCGATTCATTTTTAGGTTTTCAGTTTCTTGCTTTAGATACTCAATTTCTTCGCTTAGCTTGGTAAATAATTGCTCCATATGCTCTAGCCTCGCCAAGAGGAATCATATTCTCCTTTTCTAGGTCAATATTTGTTTTACTAGATTCGGCTTTTTGCAAAGTAAAATTTCCGGTGACTTATTTCGTGTAATGTTTGTCTAGGTATAGCGTTAGAAAATGTATCGGCTTGGTCAGCACCGAGTTTCTTTTATTTTTCTTTATCGGTGATCTTTGTAAATTTGGTCTTCTCTGGAACGGATTTGATGTTCCCTGGCCAGTCTCCACAGAGAGTGGATTTACCAAAATTGATATTGGTGTACCACCTGGGGTATTATTTCATTTTGTTTGCACCATTGCATAGTTTTGATTGACTATTTAGCTATTCTGCTTCACTTGGGCACCGAAACCGTTCGTTCCTTAAAACATTGCCCAGAGTACGCCCGTATCCATTTAAGAATATTTTGTGGAGGCTGTCAATCCCGTACTCCATTACTTTAGATGAGACAAATTGTATTCAAACGCTATGTATAATAAAATTATTAATTATTATTCTCATAACTTGTTTCAACAATCCATGACGTTTCGTGACATGTTAAGCCCAATTCAAAACAAATACTAATCCCGAACATTCATACAAAAATTAATGCGGTTCCTATTATAAAATCCTCGCATTTATACAATATGATTGATTAGTACAAATTGTCAGCTCTCTTCCAAAAATATTGAAAAATCAATACGATATCATTGAATATAAATTAAGCCCTAAACCAAAATTTTTATGTAATTATGTGATAATTTTACCAATCTAGATTTATGTTTGCATGTACGTCGTATGTACACATAATATAAAATAATCTGTACACCAAACAAACAACTCGTACACAAAATCCATTCGTTTATATTAAAATGTATCAATTAATCTTCAAATCGGCTGTCAACTAAATCAATACCCTAATTAATTTCTAATGTATTTATTTTTTTTTTAATGTTGGGGTATTACAACGTATGTACATTACATGGGTAAATCCAAATTATATACACAAAATCGATAAGTCAAAATATCAACCAAAAACTGAGTTCTATCTGCTCTCCATAATATACGTCGGTATCTGGTAAAACTTTTTATGTACAAATCAATAAATCTAAATGAAAATCATAATAAATTTTTGAGAATTTTCCGATACAATTGTTGTTATTGTTGCAGAAAAATCATATAACATATTTATGTGTTCGGCACACAAAAATGGTGTCATTATATCTGTTTTAATGGTTATTTATATTCGAAATATTATTGTCGAAAGAAAATTGTCAATAAATTTTCATAACCTGATCCTGATATTATACCAAATCATCATTATTATTATTATTGTCATTATAATCGTCACCGACGACGTATACGATGTTAAAATCCTGATTCCATATTATCAATACGCTCCTTCCTCTCGACATAATGGAACGTATCCCGTTGATTTGACAACAACGATCCAACCATCATACCAAAATAACTAAAAAAAAATAAATTTTTGGTTTTTCCGAGATATAAGTTAAAATTAAAAATCTACTGTACGAATCGAGTATTAGTATGGAGAAATTGTATTTTCTAATTAAAGTTTTCGTATAATATATTATATTTTTGGTTTCCTAACCCTCATTTTCCCCAAAGGTGTTATATCATGTATTTTATTTTAATTTCAATTGAAATTTGTATTCACTCGCACAAAACACAAAATGATACAATGCTCGTATAATACACACAGCTATACGAGTACATAAAGAATTATGATACAATTTTTTTTTTCTAATTTAAACCCTCTATGCATATTGATCTCATGAGATTTGCCTGAAGGAACAATAAAATCTATACAATTTTTTGTATTCCTGTGCTACATAAAGATACATACATATACAAAAGTAATTTCCTTTATGCTTTTTATTATCAAAGCACATAGAAAAAAGAAATCCATGAATATTCACGAGGTAGTTAGCAATAGTCAAAATTACTGAGCAACAAAAAAAAAGTCTATGAAACAATTTCTAAAGAAAATTAGTAGTAAGTTTAATAACATCGCCCTCCGCCCTCTTTTCACACAGTATTTATACTTCAACGTATTTTATAAATACTGTATACATGGATAGAAATTAGTTGAAGTGTGAAAATGCGAGAATATATTTTTTCTATTATTCGACAAGGGTGATTAGATTGCTAACAAAATGATGAACGGAATGGGACTTGATTTTTTTTTTTTTGTACACAGCATAGTGAGCGTGTGTGATACGGATCTAAAGCTAAACACTAACTATGTACGTAACTACACTAAAATATCAACATGCAATAAAATCTTGTTCATTTTTCAGGATTTTCACGAAAGTTAAAAAAATAAAAGTAAAAATTCGATGGAAATTATTGAGTTGGTTATGTTTTTATGTTCGTTTTCGTGAATATGTACATGCTCATGGTTTTTAATATTCGACAAGAGGGTAGTTTTATATAATATGGTGTTGTTGTGCATGGATTACACGTTATCCATATAAGGATGATTTTTCATGTTAAACAAGCTGTTTTGTGATTTAATTAAATCTCATGCAATATACATTGAATGTGAAGCGTTTAATTAAAGTAATTAAGTAGATTGGTTATACAATAAATACAAGAAAATTGTATTGGATTTTCCATGCTATTCTAGATGTACCATCGAGGACACAATAATTGATGAAAAAATTATTATTATTTATATTAAATAATCAAATGCACATATACTATCCACCTATATACCGAAGTATTGATCTTTTATAGAGATTTTGTTTAAATTTTTCTAGCAGCTGCCATCTAGAAATTTTTTGAATATACGAATGTAAAATTTTTAACAAAACAACAAAATTAACAAAAACCAAATTTGTTAAATTATCACAAACAAACACTCGGTAAAAGCAATGCTAATAATGGAAACCTGACAATTTTATTTCAAAGAGCACCTCCTATGCCATCATTTGATACTAATCACTACTTGGCCAATAATTAATACAATGATACCCCGAAATTAACAAAAAAAATTATTAGTATTAATAATGTGTTATACAGTAGGTAAATAATTTTATAATAAACAAATAGTACATAAACAGTTAACACTACAACAATTGCAATTTATAATAAAAAAATCAAACGTTTAATATTATCGATCGCGATTATCGTAATACGCAGAACTTTTAATACTGTACAAAACTTATAAAATATTTAAATACTCGTAAATGCATCAAAGTTTGAAATTCAGGTAACTGAAATTCGACTAAATCACAAAGAGGCCAATAATTCATATCAGATAATATAAGGCAAAAGCTATAAAAAAACCATGAGACATTTTAGTATGAAAACAAGTAAGCTTTAGTTATTTGCTATGAAAGACAAACAATTTGATGAATTTATACGTAATTTAGTGGTTTACTGTACTGGAAATTGGCCAAATCACAGAGATGTTCTGGTGCTCTTACCTCCACGGTTAGTTAGATAATGACGTGCACTTTTATTAAAAGTCAGTGGCATGTCAATGCGGATAAAAAAACTTTTGAGCTATGAATGACAAGCTTTTTTTCAAATTTATGCGTAATTTAGAGGTTAACTGTACTTGAGATTGGCCAAATCACAGAGATGTTCTGGGGGTCTCACCTAAACGGTTAGTTAAATAATGAAGCGCACCTTTATTAAAAGTTAGGTTAGGTTTCAGTGGTTGCTTACTGCACACTTAGGCTAATTTTTAGGCCCATTGTGATACCACTCATTCACTCCACATCATTAACCCACCTACTTCACCTACTCACACAACTACAGTATACCACCTGCACATTGCAAGCTCCATGTCAAACTGTACATTGACATGGAAGGTGTGTCGGCGCGTGACACGGAATTCTGCACTCCATCAGAGGGTCTTAGTTGTATTTATTAGCATCACCGATCGTAATCGAAGATGAAAATTCGATTTGCATCTAGCCTCTGATGGGATTTATTTATTAAAAGTTAGTGGCATGTCAATACGGACACGAAAAAGCTTTTGTTATTGGCTACGAATAACTAACATGTTTATGAATTTATACGTAATTTAGAGGTTTACTGTACTGGAGATTGGCCAAATCACAGAGATGTTCTGGTGCTCTTACCTCCACGGTTAGTTAGATAATGACGTGCACTTTTATTAAAAGTTAGTGGCATGTCAATGCGGACACAATAAAGCTTTTTAATGGATCACCATCGAAATGCGGAATATTCAGTACTGGTAATTTAATTAGTGGTTTATTACTTGTTGTTTCTTATGTCATCTGAATTAGGTGTTGATTCGAATCGATCCAAAATGGTTGACTTCAACTTCCAATACCTATCGTAAAATTCCTCAACATGACCCTCACAGTTTTGATTAAAGTCTTCCTCTGAAAGCTCGTCTAAAATTTCGTTTGTAATTAATTCAAAATCTCTATATACTATTTCAAGCGATTCTAATCTTGTCTTCAGTTCGTTTAAACTCAAAATTTCGTTTGTAATTAAAAAATGTTCAATGTTTGTTAGTCGTCTGAAATAATCCAATCGCTTGTTGAAAGTCGTTTAATTCTTGGCTAATTCCTGTTCACTCATTTTGCCAAAGCACACACAAAAATTTAAAGTAAATTAATTTTAACCCTAATACGTAATCTAGAAATTAATATCCACACTAAAGTTTGATGTTATCTCAAATGTCCGGCTGTCACTAACGAATATACGAAATAGTTCAGAAATTTAATAAATGAAAGTTTCGCTATTCACCACTAAAAGGGTGTGTAATAATAATGAAGATTAATTTTGAACTTATTGCTTCGCGTTTACAAATTTAAATTTCGATTACACAAATATTTTGATTTAACAGTTAATTACAAAATTATTCTAATATATAGGGTTTTCCAATAAGAGTGAAATGATTTCTTTAAAAAAAACTTTGAATTGTTGCACTTGCTGTGTGGCACGTAACCCCGTCTTGTTGGAACCAAATATTGTCAAGATCAACTTCTTCCAATTTCGATCATAAAAAGTTGGTTATCATCGATCTATAACGAGCTCCATTGACAGGAACGGTAGCTTCATTTCGAAAAAAATAAGGACCGATGATTCCACCAGACCAAAAACCACACCAAACTGTCAATTTAGATGAATGTAATTGGTTTTTCATGAATAATTTGTGGATTTTCTTCACACTAGAATCGACAGTTTTGTTTATTTACCGCACCACTCATCTATCGTTTTCAAGTTATTCCAAGGCAAATTGTTCTTGCGTATATCTCACCATGATGAAATTGTAAACATTACTGAATACAATGAAAGAAAAAATGACAGATCATGAAATATTCCAAATGGCCGAAACGTCACTTAAAAATCATATCATTTCTATTGGAAAACCCTATATAATAAATGACAATGTGATTTAGTTAGTTTTCTACTATTGTACACTTACGCACTGTTAACGTTTACATGTATTTTAACTCCGGACAGAAACACCGATGCATTAATTCCATAAACTAGAAATATCGTTGTGATGATGAAATGTGACTCACTCGAAATGTGAAATGTGTCAGACTCGTTCGCTTTTAATTTATTTCACTATGATGCTACATAAACTATGACCTGGTTTTTAGCACAGGTGTTCACTGTTAGTGCCACAACTCAAATTCATTGGCCCCTAACACGACAAATTATAATTGTGGGATCCAGCTAATTACGAGTCTGTCTAACTTCGCCCAGTTCATATGACCTTTAAACATTCGAACTATATGATATTGATTATTCAAATTTTTTTCGGCGGGAATTTACTGTTAACTTCAATAACATGTAATTTTCGGATAATATCACCAGAATTTTGTTCTACCACCTGATACGAAATATGTCGATAATGCAGGGGGTTTTCGGCTAAAATGGTCGGCTAGCTTCAATAGCAGATAGTTTCCAGCCAAAAGTTAAAAAAAATCGATAATGCAGATAGAGTCTTTGCTATCTCAGCTGAAAATACAATTTGTTATGTCAAATATTAATATGCATGGGCCGATATTTTTCAGCCGACATTTCTCAGCCGACAAATCTCAGCCGATATTCTTCAGCCAAAAGTGTTTTTATACCACAACTATTTGTTTTCTATAACAAAACGAAAAAAATTCAAACCATTAAAAATAAAACACTAATCAATATTTTTAATAGAATTTTTGGTTATTCGGAAAAATTCATTTTACTATTGGGGAATTGCAAATAAACATAAATATACAAAATTTTAATATTTCTAAATATTTACCGTTTAAAGTGTCCTGAATGGAAAAAGATTCAAATGAAATGTCTTAATGATGCTCGCACCTGGAAAAAATTGCAGGTCAATTTTCATGTGGGGAGTTCGGGAAAACTCGATTGAATATATCGCACACATAAAATTTGAAAATTTCTAAATATTTACCGTTTAAAGTGTCCTGGTTGGAAAAAGATTCAAATGAAATGTCTTAATGATGCTCGCACCTGGAAAAAATTGCAGGTCAATTTTCATGTGGGGAGTTCGGGAAAACTCGATTGAATATATCGCACACACAATATTTAAAAATTTCTAAATGTTGACCGGTTTAAGTGTCATGATTGGAAATAGATTCAAATGAAAGATCTTACTGATGTTCGTACCTGGAAAAAATTCAAGTCAATTTTCATGTGGAGAGTCCTATTTCTGACCATGACACTTTAAACGGTCAATATTTAGACATTTTCAAATTTTGTGTGTGCGATATATTCAATCGAGTTTTCCCGGACTGCTCACATGAAAATTGACCTAAAATTTTTTCCAGGTGCGAGCATCATTAAGATCTTTCATTTGAATCTATTTCCAGCCATGACACTTTAAACGGTCAATATTTAGAAATTTTTAATTTTTGTGTGTGCGATATATTCAATCGTGTTTTCCCGGACTCCCCATATGATAATTGACCTAATAGTTTTTCCAGGTGGGAGCATCATTAAGACCTTTCATTTGAATCTATTTCCAACCATGACCCTTTAAACCGTTAATATTTAAAAAATTTCAAATTTCGTATTTTTATGTTTATTTGCGATTTAATTTTTTAATGGTTTCAGCTGATTTTTTGTTGTTGTAGAAAACAAATATTTTTGGCATAAAAGACACTTTATTTATTTTTCACGGCTGAAAAATATCGGCTGAGAAATATCGGCGGAGAAATGTCGGCTGAGAAATGTCAGCTGAAAAATATCGGCTCATGCATATTAATATTTGACATAACATATTGTATTTTCGGCTGAGATAGCAAAGACACTATCTGCATTATCGATTTTTTTACTTTCGGCTGGAAAGTATCAGCTTAATTTATGGGGTCTACACTACTTTCAAGACTATGGTTATCATTTGATTGAAATCCAATTGGCAAAGGACTTAGTAAAAGATATGGTGTTTTCGGTAACACAGATTGCACAACTTCACGATTTTCAAGTATTTCTTTTAAAGATATTTCGCATTTTAAAATTTATAATGGTTATTTATAATGGTTATTACACCAACACTAAGTTAAATTTCATTACCTATAATTATATATACTTTTCACTAAAATATTCACAAACAAAATTAACCTGTCACGTTGAAACATATTTATACAACTAAAAGTTACACATTTACTTATTCGTTGCAACAAATTAGTAGCTTTGTTACTAATAATTTTGTGGAGTGATAATTCGCGGTTATTTTGCAACATAAAAGTTGAAAAAACACTAATTCGTTAACAATGTGAGTCTAACAGCTTATGTCTGTTGCTTTTCGGTCAGATTTGAACTTAGGATTTACAAAATTACTAATCCGTTGGCAACTAATTAATATTTTAATTACCTGGTATCCTGTGAGATTTTGTTTACTTAAATTTTTTAATTTCACCAATTTGATGATTCCATTAAGTTGCGTACCACTCGAAATGGGTGACAATTGATTTTAATTTTACCGGTAAGTTTAAAGTCAATGCTTCACTTCTCTGCAACTGGACTATTACAATAAATCTCAAGTTATTTTGCAACCAAGGTTTCAAATTGTTACTTGGGTATTTAGTCGTGCGATATGTTCTAGATAATAAAAATTTGAATAAGAGATGAATGATTTCACAATACTTCATGATACAAAAACCACTAACTGTTCCTCCTTATTATTATAATTTGTGTTCCAAAAAAATCCTAACCTTTATTACCTTTGAGAAGAATTTTAAAATTTACACTCCCAACAAAAAAGAAATCTACCCCTCTCTGTATTTATTTAAGTAGTTTCTCTGATTTTATACCATTAAGTTTATAAATGAAGCATGAATTTTAAAATATACATAATCTAAAATTCTAAAGTACATAACGATGATAATAAATTGCTCGTCGGCATCACATTGCATTAAATATTCAAGTACACGGGGAAATTATATAAACATTTTTTTTTTTGGGGTGTTCGGTTTACTTAATGAAAACGATTTATATTCCGGAAATTTTCCAGGTCATTACGTTATTTATTTATTTTTTTTTTGGTAATTTACAAGAAGATTATTAATGGGCTGCTGCTGTACATGATAATAAACTTACCATCTGTTGTATGTATGTGCTTAATTATTTAAAATATTTTTAGTTGGGCAAAGTTTTCTTTCAAGTCTGTGTGAAAATGCTACAATTATAGATTTTGAATTCAAATATTCCAAATTCCAAATATTATGGAAAATTTTCACATTATTATCGAATATATTGTGAAAATTGTCCATAATATTTGGTCACTTAATATAAAACTGAAGTAGGAAAAACAACATTAATAAATAATTTTTAAAACACCGCACAACAGGAAACCGAAATTAGAAGACCGTTCAAATCTTACTCGCACTCTCTCTCTCTTTCTCAATTTTTTTATAAAAAATTAAAATTTATATTTTTAATCTTGTTAAGTATCGTCTTTAGAGCTCAAGCCTGTGCTGTTGTTTGTTTACATAGGCCTATACAAAATGTTTCACCCCCACATGAACACACCCACACACCAAGTGTTTTGAGGTGAAAAAGTGTATTTTCTTATTTTGTGTTGTAAACATGCTTATGCTTTTTTATAAATTTCTTCATATTACACTTCTAATTCCATGTTAAGTCCAATGTACTAGTATACATATATATTCGACTTTTTCCATTTCTTTAGACTAGGCACATACAGAAATTCTAAGCCGCGTACGTGTTTGTATTTTGTGCCAAAAGTAAAAAACCAAAACCGTAAAACTTTCTTATTAATTTTTATTTATTTTAGGCGAAAACAAAATCTACTCTGTTGTTTTGTTCGTCGCAAAATTATTAAGTACTAAGGGGAGATTTTATTCACTTTGTTGTTATTTTACGAGGATACATTAGGATCCAAAAAAACACCAAAAATTATATTAATAATAATCATAATAAAATAAATAAACAAAATAAAATAAAAACCGGGAATAATTACGGAACTTAATGTTATCAAATTTGTGTTTTCCTTGTTACGTTGCGCGGGGGCTTTATACGAGATCTCGTTGATGGTCGTTTTAATTCATTTTTCTCCTCTCATCGTATGTACTTATATATTTGAATGTAGCTGCGGGGAGATAAACCTTAAAATTTGTAATCCTCATATTTGCTTATCTTAAGGTTTATCGTAGAGATTTTTTGTTTATTAATTAAGACTGCTGTTAGTTAAGTGTGATTTAATAAAGGTAAGCAAGAATGGGCAAGGATTATGAAATAAATTATTAGCTAAATATTATGTATTCGGCAATATTTATTTAATATTACAACTGATTCAGAGATCATTTAGTAATTAGTAGTAACCTATTGGGTGCTCATTTTACAACAACTTATTATTCTAATTATGACGGCCCAGCTCCAGCGGTTTCTGACTTTGGAGTCTTCTCACTCCTTTGGTGACGGTTATCTACATTTTCATGCCAAGACAATCGCTGTACATTAGAGTGGAACGAAAATAATAAAAAAAAATTATTTTGTATTTAATTTGTAATAGTGCCGAATAGTTGTGTATTGACCGCACTCCAGCAAAATAGCAAATTTTTAAAAATATTTCGTGAGGTACCGCCGAGGGGTTGAAAATTGATAAACACATAAGAATATCTTTTTTTGGAATTTTTTTATTGGAACTTTCCCTAAAAATTCAATTTTATTTCAATTTTTTTTTTTCAAACTTGGCATCAAATTTTGAGACTGAAGTTTGGCACGAATGAAACCATCTCGTGAATAAATAACGCAAACAGCGGCGGCAGCCTCTGTCACCAATTTTACACATCTCTCTACCACTTGAATGTGGCAAGGAAACCGATCGAAATCTATTCTAACGATTGGCTGGCCTTTTTGGATCATATTTTGTAATTCTCTATCGGTTATGTGGCTCATCAAACGTGGTTCTGTAATTTCAGCCCAGCTAATCATCTCATAATATTCAATGGCTCCAAAGTTTATTTTTGGTACTTGAAATTTACGGATGTTTCCTTCTGTCCGTTGAGATCTTGCTTTTATAATTATTCGAACTCCTAGTTCTCGGATATGCTCTCGATTATCCGATATTTTTGAATAACAATGTTTAGCTCCATCTTTACAAGTGGATTGTATTTTAGTTCAGAACCACATCGGCGCGTAAACTTTTACGATGTACGTTACTAATATTATTAATTATTTGACGATGCTTCATTTAAAACGATTAGTGGAATAATCCGATTAGCCGTGGTGAGTCATCAGTTAAAACTGGTTCAATCACCAGATTCAATTGCTTGACAAATTTGAAATAAATATTTTTGATCTGTGCTCAAGCCATTCGCATCCACTAAACGTAAATTACCATTTATCGGTTTATATTGAGATACTAAAATATTTGTGCAGCCTTCTAATTGTTTCCCATAGGCCCCGCAAAGCTTTTATAGATCTTGTAGTTGATCCATCGAGATAATGGAAAAGGTGTCGAAACGGTAGTTCGTTGGCGTGTAACTGGCATACAAACCACTGTAGTAGACGACTCCATTTAATTCCTAGTATTCTAATAAATCCTCCGTTTTGGTCTAAATTTATGACTGTTCCATCACAACCAATTGCACTTAAATAAGAAGATTGAATTTTCATCAAATGTTTCACTATCTGCAGCAGGTGACCCAGTCCGAGTAGAAATATGACTTATATAGTTAGATCCCATTTCTTGCACCAATACGGATAATGCTCTTCGATTACATTTATCTGGTAGTTCGTATTTCCAATAAATTTTTGTACAAGTGTTTTGCTTTTCCGGCCGTCAAAATATATAATCCTCCGATCTTTCTGGATTCATGGTTTGCTAGAATCTGAAGATTGGACCTTAACTTTATTCGTTGCCGTCTCACCTGCATTCGATCAATTACTTTGTTGTTATCATCTGTCGTAATTAGCCACACATCTTTAAGAACAGCATTTACAGCAGCAGCTCTCTGCTTCTATTTCTCCACTTGTTTCTGACTCTAAACTAACATCTGTTCGAGAAGTCGTGATAATTGGTAAATTTTCCTCAGCAACTTTGTTCTTCTAAGTTTCTCTTCGTTCTATTATTGATTTGTTTCAATTTTTTCCGCTCTGATCGCATGTGCAGAAGAAAGGCACGCTCTTCAATTGGAATTTCTCTTTCTTTTGAGCAAGAACGCAGTTCAAACAAACAGTTTGTTCGCACTTTCTTTAAATGTTTTTAATTTTGATTGATAGCATTCACTACTACCCTTAGTTTTATATAATTTAAGCGAATTTCTTACGATGGCAACTACAAATCATTTGTAAAATTCTGTTTTGTGACACAATAGGAATAGATCCATTGAGCCAAAAACAACACCACACTAGAGGCGTTCCAAATATAACACACTTAACTCTTTGCCTTGTCTTTAGTTTGCTTAATTTTTTCTCCATTTTGTTTAACTTATAATCACACAAATAATCGCTAAAATAATACACAGCGCAGAAATCATATCCTACCGATTATAACGAGCGCAAACTAAAAGAATTTCAATCAACTATAAATAATGAACTGAGTTGCATAATGCGCATGCGTTACTACTTGTGCTTGTTAATAACTATAACGGACATTACAATATCTATTTTAAGGCAGAAATTCATGGGCGGCATCACAAAACCTACAGTAGCACATTGAAAATAAAAAGTTTCTATAAATATTATAGTTCCTGATGGACCATGAGACTTTCTTGTTCCCCGGTGTACTTTATTTTGAAAACATTGTAGCATTTGTACACTGGTCCTCCTGCCAACACCCCAGAGTTGGATAACATAGGTCCATACTGATTTTAGCATTCGGCTGCAAAGGAGCAATTTGTTGTGTATTGAGAGCTCAGTATTAAGTATTTAATACCAGGGAGGCAAAGTAGATCGTAATAAAAAAGTCGTGGAAACGATCGAGACGGATTGTTGGAAACGTTTAAGTGCTGTGTCAAATGGGTGGGAGGTCAATGGTATGTAATCATGGCCACCAGATGAATCCAATATTAGTGGCATATGCAAAACTCCACGGTCAGTGCCGAACGATGACTGGCCCAAATGCAAGGGTACAGTCAAGTAAAAAAATCGAGAAAGAACCGTCGCTTTATTCTGATACGAGGGATGAACAAACAACAAATTCAAAAGAAGTAATTCAACGGATTACATCCTAGGCAAAGATTGAATAACTACAATGAAAATTGCGAGTATGAATCGATGGTGTTTAATTTAATCAGCGATACAAACACAACTACAGGCTCACCACAATCGGTTAAAATTTTGTCAAATGAGATAGATCTGTCAGCAGCATTAAATAATGTTATTCAGCATCAGAATACTTTTCCAAATGATGACATTCCAGTTCCAGTTATTGATATGAGTTTCGTGATTCCAAATAATATATTTGACGAACGGTGGGACCAAATTGAGAAAGTTATAGCACGAATTGAGAACAAAATTGACGATTTTGAGTCGCTAAATTGAGCAATCTTATTTAGCAATAGAACTCATTCTATGTGTCGTTTCAATCATTTCTGGGATTGGCACAACCAGTATCCGGTTCTGCATATGGCGAAGAAAAACAAAACTGTGTACGGGGTGATATGGAACTACTTTCGATTAAAGGTCAAAAATCCGTCGAAGAGCTGAGAATCGAATATCGGTAAATGAAGAATTTGGTGGATCATTAGTTAAAATATTGGCTAAAGTTGGTGGAACCCGTAATAACAAAGCGACGCCCATGAAAATATCTTATTTAACCCAACAATGTGACAGTGATCGATAATAATGTGATAATCAGTAATTAAGAACCTGTGATGCAATTAACTGATGATACTCAATTACCAATTATTGGTTCATCTGCTACTCATTCTACCAGCAACAACACTTGCGCCATCCATCATCAACTGCTACCATTTTACATTTAATGTGACACATAGCGAATAGACATGGATCATTTTTGCACATAATGAAGAATAAATATGTAAATGCAATGATTTGAATGGATTTTCAATTAAAACTCAATATTTTTTAAATTTGAACCATCAATGATTTCATTTTTTTTTTGGTAAGAAACCATTTGTTAGCCGTATCACATGACCGTCTGACATGACCCATTATATGAGAAAAAATTGTGTATATTGGTATTAGTCCGTATATCTCAATATGTTCTTGCACAAAGTCATGTAACAATTTTTCTGCCAAATCATAAAAACGTGATTATAAATTCGACGAGCAAATTGTGATAGCAAAACAATTTCTTAAAGTTATTATGAACATCAATTGGCAAATAATTTTTCAATACTACTGGTCCAATATAATGAAAAAATGTTCTGAATTCTAATAATTTCCAATGAAAGAGACAGTCTAATCCTTGGACTGCACGATGTATTTCAACCGGCATTTTGCAATTCAATAGGAACGTCGTTATTCTTTAATATCTTGGGCACACCAATTCATGTTAAAAATTTTATACGTTCCATCTTTCCATCCTAGAATAAATCTTTTCATTACATCAAGGTGAATTAAGTGTAATTCGTCTGCAATTATAAAACCTTTGACCTTGTTGATGGGCAGTTTTTCAAGTATTGTATAACATTTGTGATGATCTTCATCCGCTCTGTTGCGAAAATTTATGTCCGTTCCCAAAGGCACGTTGATACGAGGGAATACATTGCATCGGGAAATATATGAATATTCACCAACGCTTGGATACATTCGATAATACCTTTTAAAAACGCCCTAACTGGTGAATCACAAATAAAACATTGAATGCGTACACTAATTTTTTATCATTAATTAATATTCCGTTTTCCAAAATATTATTTAACTCCTCGACGAACTGACCTAAATATTCTGGCAGGGGTGATGGTTTTTCATTTCCACAAAATAGTCCAATTACCAACGGATTGAACTCAGGCATGTTATGAATATTAAATAATATTGGCCAAAATTCTAGTTTCGAACTTTTAGAAATGGGAAGCCCGTCTATATTAATGTTGATGAAAAATTTCAATACATACTGCAAGTTGATTAAAACACTTGCGCAGGCACATTTCTAAACCATAAAGCTAATTTTGATCATTTTCATTTGCAAGCGTTTGATACATTTTTTGAAGTTTCACGTCAATGGTTTTATTGAGAATAGCCAACAAATCATTGATTTCGGTATCTTTTATGTTAAGTAAATTTGATTGCACTTTCTTAAACCACTTCTAATTCTACTGGTTCTTGCACAAAATTTTTTTTTTTTTCTTGTTGAGAATAATCGCTGTCATCACTGGCATTGCAATAACCGTGAAAAATATGAACTTGAGTATTTGTGTCTTCTAGCATAGGATCAATAGAATTTGGATCAGAAGTAGCATTATCTTCAGTGACGATGAGTGCTTATGCTTCTGAATAACTGTGATTTACGTAAGAATCTTTTTCATGCAGCGAGGTGAAATTAGATTTTATATTGGCTTGACTTGTTGAAGTTGAATGAAAAGCTAAAAGATTTTTTTAAGACTTCTCGGATAACTCCTGCTATTTTTAAATCTTTTAAATTGCTCAATATCTTTTACATTTATTTCCATTACACTTTCTTTTAATTTATTCAAGCCTTGCATAATGTTTTCAATTCTAAATATTATGTCGAGTTAAATCATTAACCTGACCCTGTCAAAAGTACTTTAACAATAAGGTCATTATGCTTAAAATGTGTTTATGTGCAAAAAAAACTAACAAAATTTCGCTAAAATTTAAGAATACTATTAAGTGTTTTCATATATGCTGTAAAGATAGCAGAGTGGTTAATGTGCTGGTTTCATATACTGGAGATCCTAGGTTCGAATCTAATTAAGAGGAACACGTTATTCATTTGATTCTTTTCAGTACTATAAAATAAATAGTTAAAATAAATGTACCTAGTTTATTATACATTTTTAAGTTAAAAGTTGTAAATAAACTTAAAATCTCTGATTAACCAGAGACATCTATCTTCAAATATGGAATAGCAGAGAGAATTTTTGGCTTTTCTTATACCTGATAATTGTGATATTCAATTCCCAATTACGATATTACAGAACAATTGCCACTTCAAGTTTAGAGATCATGTTAAAAATCAAACTGTGCTTCAGTGCAAACTGAAATTAAAAATATGGGTGTGTGAGTTTGATGAAACATATCCAGATTCTTTGATAAATATCATGAGTTCTGTAAGGTCAGAATTATTCGATAAGTTCGCATTTAACCTCAATGTTACGGAAACATTTTCGATTATTTCTGTTAGTATTAAGATGTTTAACATTTGAAGAAGAAATTTATGGTGATACAAATACGAACGAACATTTTATTTGTCGTAAAAACTTTTGTACTCATTCCGTTCATCGAATGGTCATGGGCATCGAGATGGCCAAACATTTACAAGAACAAAAATTACTGGCAACACGGAAAAAAATAAATTAACGAGTATAAATTAGGTTCAGATTTTTTATTCAAATTAAGTCGCTAACATTATATTCTACAGGGTGGCTGACACGAAGTATTACCAAAACAAAACGCGACAGAATTTTTATTTTTTGAAGAATTTTATTGAATCAAAGTAAAAAATGTTCACAAATATTTAAATTTTCGAACTGCATTAGCAGTTTTCGATTTGGCCACCGAATTATACGTGGTTCCAAATAACGTAATTAGCTTTAAAAACAAATTTTTTATATTTGGATAATCTTTCTTAGTTAAATAACTTGCGAGGAAACTAGTGTATCGTCTAAAAATTATTGCTTAGCAAGTCTATCATTTTGTAGTTGCAATAATTCCAACTGAAATTTTGAATCAAATAAATTAGCGTCCATGAAAAATGGATACGAAAACATCTTAATTTCATTTTTTAAGCTAGAAAGTTTCGATAACCTATCGTTAAATTGTACTATAAAATTCTCAATATCGGAAGCAAATCGGTTTGTGTATTTGTCATTCATAGATACGAATTGGATTTTGAAATTGGCCCACTGGCCCACCTAGTATTGAGCTCATTTGTGGTGTCAACGAAGAATGCCAAATTAAGGGCTCTTCAACAAATTGCTTCGGCTAAGCCATCTCACATTCGTGTTGTAAATTACAACGAATCGTTCAGCTTCTTCTATCGTAGTAAAAAATTCTTTGAACTTTCTATGACGATTTTATTACAAAATTGATGATCGGTTCCATATTAAAAGTGTTCCCACATAAATCTTCAATATGCAATAAGCAGTGTATATCAACTACTTGGAAATTTGGGTTTAGTTCACAAATTTTTGAAAGAACCCTTGAAGAACCGGATTTTATACCGCGCTAGATGGTGTACTAGCCGTGGTTACTCCGACCAGATTTTGTAAGTCAGCTTTGAACAACTGCAATTGCGTAATAATGGCTTCAAAAATATTTTCCCCAGTAGTTTATTCTTTCATTGAAACCAAATTTAGTAGTTCTTCTGGATGAATATGGCTAACTGTGCATGCTGTGGCCAAAATATCGGTTGTTTCATCAAAACAAATGGAAAAATATTTTAACGGAACAATTTTGTTTTTCAAATTTTCTTCGATTTTAGAAGAAATATCTTCAACCCTATAACGGCAAGCTGTATTTCTGGATAAGTTGAGTTGTTTAAAAAGTTTCAGTTTGTCTGGACTAATACACCCGCAACTGCAACTAAGCACTCTTTTACGAATTCACCATCTGAATGTGGCTTTAATTTTTTGGCAATGTGTTGGGAAATCTAAATGCTGGCTAATTTTGTATTTTCACATTCGTCATTTATACGTTTAAAAAATCTTTGTTGATTTAGTTTTTCTTTTTGTAATTTATTGACCTCATGATGCTGTTGTTGAATTGACAACTGGTTATATATTTGCTTGTGCCTGTTCATTATTTGAATCTCTAATATTGTTGCGTTTAAGAAAGATAACTGCATCACATATCAAACATGTAACCCGCATTGGTTCAACAAAAAAGTCATTAGTACAGGATTCCTTGAACGAGCGATTTTCATCTTTCAATTTCAGTTTTTTTCATTGTTGTATTCCATTATGTTCCATCCATTTTTTATCTAAGGAACGGATAAAATCCCGTTTTCCTAATTTCTTCCATTTCACAACCATAGTCAAATATTTGTGTTTAATTTTTTATGCTATGAACACAATGAATCTAAAACCGCTGAATATCCGCTGAATAAAATCAATGGCCAAAACGCAATTACTAAGAACTAGGCAAACCCAATGTACACATATGTTTGAGTTACAATTTAGTACGTATAGCCACAGTTTGGACTGGCCGCAGTTTGAACACCGGTGCCATCGGGTCACAGTGAAATGAAATAGTGATATTTCAATTTGGCCATATTCGTCATAGGTATGCTTATTGATTCATTCATTTATTCATTTGTAAGCTACCAAACTGGATAGCCAAACTTAGGCACATCTTACTATGCAAATGTGCCTATACGCAATCGTCGAAAACAAAAGTAAAGAACAAATGGAGCAACTAGCAGACTTAATGACAATAAAATATTAGTTACTGCCGGTGCAGTGTGCATAGATTTTGTTTGCTTTACATGTGGTTTCGATAGTGTACGTTTTGCACTGTTAGTTTTCATGCCTTGCAACACACCCATTTCAAAACTGATAGAAGATTATCAAATGTTGGATAATTTATTTCAGAAGTTTCTATTTGTAACATTTTCCGTGTTTCAGAATCCATTTTCTGGGATGCAATATAAACAGGCTAAGGATCTCGACTCTCTGCTTCTTGACCCAATGCTTTAAGGCCTCGTTTAACTTCATTACATGTTACGTGTGTTATAGTTTGTTGATCAAAAAAAATTTGGAGAAATGAATCCACGATATACTTCTTCTTGTCGTATACCTCTTGCACAATTTATGATAGGCCTCGATGTAATTTGCGTCTTTCATTTGGAGATGTCGAACTAGAGCTAGGGCTTCTCCTATCAAATGTCCAATGAGTAACTGAAACTTCTGTCCTGACGAAAGATTTGCGTTTTCGCGTACAGCCGAACCAAATAAATCAAAAGATTGCCATTCCTTAAAGTTCCCCTCACAATGCGGTAATGCGAGGCAACCGGAAATCATTGGAATTCACATTTGTATTATTTAGACCGGAACTTAGGATTAAATATTAGGAAGTTAGGAAGTTAGGAGTGTTATGGACGCTAATATGTTTAGTAAATAATTTAGTAGAAAAAAATCGGTGTGAGGCACACTGTATCAGTTACTTGAAAATATTTTCTAGTAATAACAATTTGCATTAATTAAAATGTCCGGAAACATAATTTAAAAATAAATTTGATCACTACTGGCATGAATATCAAGTTGGGCTAGATCTAAGAAAATGCTGTGATGTGCACAGATACACATCTTATTTTTCACAAGTGCAACCTCAATCACATCGGAGTTTTGTTCAACTGTGCTGAAATGTGATAATACTAATATATTATAGGTTGTAGTCTCATGAGCAGCACTTTTTTAAGTACTTTTGATATGGTCGGCAGTAGTGATATCGGTCTATAATATTTTTTTAACGTTTGCTGGTTTATCTGGTTTAGGAATCATTATTATTTCTACCAAACCTTTATCGGGATTGGCATCCACAACTTGTCTAGTAATTTAGTCATAACTTAGACTTTTTCTGATATTTAAATATTGTTGATTTCAGTTTTAAGTTCCAATAAAGTCACTTGTCTTATGTTAAGATCAGCTACGTTGCTTACGGCCGTATTTTCATTTGCTGTTTTTCTCAGCAACGGTTGAAATGTCTCTTCCAAATGAGCAGTAAATAGAGATTTTCTGCTTGTCACTTTTATTACAAGATCCATCGCCATTATTCACAGGTGGCACGTATCACCATACGATTGAGTAACCGTCATTCATTAGTTTTGAAAGGTTTTGAGGTCGAGGTTCAATTTGTTAAACAGAAAATTAAGAATATTTTTATGTTGCAGAGCATGAGTCTGCTGCCAGATTTTACGAGCTTTTCATTATCTCTAATTAGTTATCAGGCCTCAAGAGCAAAATTATGTTTCTTTATGGAGTTGATTTGAGAAATATATGAACTTTCCGAAGCTGCTTGTTGCATATTATTATTGAATCTTCCAGTTATCTTGCATCTCTGATCTAATTAGTTTTTGTAGATTTGCTCACTCTTCCACCAGCTTTTTAAATAAATCCCAAGTGGTTTTATTGGTCACTAATATTTAGGCAAGTTATCTTTTTTTATTATTATTGTACCCAGAATCATGATCACTGGTGAGTTGTGAGATGACAACAAGCTCAGAGATACATGCGTCATGCTCTAGAAGTAGGCATCTTGAAACAATTCTCAAACAAATTAGAGACCGGCTAGCTAAGCTAGAGAACAATTCACACACTCAGCGCCGACATTCGCGTTCCCAGTCACTATGGAGACGAACTACTTCTCCGTCAAAAAAACTGCGAACCCAACCAAATCAGGGAAGCAGTTTTAAGCCAAATAATCAACAATCACCAAGATACCAATTTCCACATAACTGGTGTTGGTATCACGAAAAAATTGGAAACACAGCACCAAAATGCACTCAATCATGCACTTTTGTTACACAACAAAAGGCACCCGCAAATCGGTTGCATAAACCAATAAGTCTTAAGGTCGTAGCGGCATACCACAGACAATTGCAGTATAACCGCTTATTTATACGCGATTCGGTGAACCAAAGCACATATCTAAGCGTATCTAAGCGTAATCCCGTACCGAAAATATTACTTCTTTGGAACAAATCAAAATCCCGATTTAGTTCTGGCAGCAGCAAATGGTTCCACAATAAACATTGGACTAAGACGTTCATTCAAACACGCCGTCATTCTCACTAATGTCAACCGCTTCATCTTTGTGAATTTTCTAACGAAATCGGTTTTTTAGAGATAAGCAACATCAGCACGCGTTGATACACTATCACTATTGCATTACACAATTAACAATAGCTATGGAACACGCCTAAAGAAATTCCCTTCTTTAACAGCTTCACCAAATTACAGCGCTCCAGTAATGCATAATGTAGTACACCACATTGCGACTCCATTGCATTTATCATTCTCAAAGCCAAAAAGACTTGATCCAATTCGCCACAAAGCAAATTTCCTATAATTCCAACACATGGTGAAACTAGGAATCTGCAAACCTTCTTCATCAGCAATATTGTGTCCATTGCACATGGTAAAGAAGAAGGAGAACGACTGGATACCATGTGGGGACTACAGAAGGCCTAACGAAGTCACAATTCCTGACCGTTATCCTATCCCCCACATCCAAAATTTCTCCATGGAATAACATGGTTGCACGATTTTAACAAATATTGATCTTGTCAGAGCATATCATCTCATTCCAATTGCTCCTAACGACATACATAAAACTGCAATTACCACTCCATTTGAAACATTTCAGCATTTCATCAACGAAATAGTGAAAGGTCACGATTTCGTTTTTGTATATATCGACGACCTGATAAACCGGGAAACGACACTTACAACATTACAACTCTTCCAAAAGTTATCAAATTACGGTGTCAACATCAAGACCGCAAAATGTGTATTTAGGACGAACAGTCTTGATTTTCTCAGTCACAAGATTACATCTAATGGCATTCTGCCGTCCAAAGGACGAATTAGTGCAATTAGAAATTTCCCAGCACCACAAAACGTGAAACAAACCCAACAATTTGTCGGCATGGTAAACTACTACCACCGATTTATACCAAAACTTGGGGAAGTACTTGGCCCTATTCACACACATTTGGCAAGACGTCTCAAAAAGCATTCGTTCAGTTCAAGACCAGCTTGGAAAATATTGCTCTTTTAGCGCATCCACTAAATGCAACAAAATATATAGCATCACCACTGATGCATTCAATACAGCAATAGGTGTGGTCTTACAGCAACTCAATAATAAGACCTGGGAACCTTTTGAATTTTTCTTTAAGAAATTAGCAGTTGCCGAAAGAAAATATTCCGCATTTGATCAAGAATTTGCTTGCAATTTTCACCGACCACAAACCGAACTAGAGCAATTACATCTAAAGCGGAACTAAATCGAAGGCAAGCACGCCATTTAGTTTATATCTCTCAATTTACGACAGACATACAACACATTCAAGGCAAAGATAATATGGTTGTCGATATACTATCTCGGACTTACGACAACGAACTTGCCTCTGCAGCAACACGGTACGATATCATCACAATCGCAAAGGCACAAGTTTCTTATTGTTGTACCACTTCTATACCGTCTAATGGATTCACAAACATTTTAAATTGTGTAGATCGTTTCACGCGGTGGCCAGAAGCATACAGCATCAAAGATATTTCCGCAACAACAATCGCAAAAACGTTTATCGAAAACAATATTTCTAGATTCGGCGTCCCGGTCAACATTACGACCGATCAAGACACACAGTTTAAATCCAAACTATTTGCTGAGCTTATGCTACTATTAAGCTCACATCGAATACGGACCATTGCCTATCATCGACAAGCAAACGGTATGGTTGAGTGTTTCCACTGCCAACTAAAAGCAGCTCTCAAAGCTCGTGCAAATACCGTTAACTACAACACTCAAAGATGACCTAAAATATTATACAGCAGAACTGGTTACGGTCAAACGATCAAATTACATGGGAAACTCTTTGTGGAACATCCACTTACACCAACTACCAACTACACCAACTACACCAACTACCACTGATACAGTGGTACATCAATTGTGCTTCACGATGCATAAACTCATCCCAAAGTTCGTGCCGAGTGTGGAATTTAGTGTTCTCAACTTACCGTGGTGTCTAAAATTTGTACAAAAAATTTCAAGACAATTTGCATGTTGCAATTGGCGATATGGCGCTACACGTGGAAGCGTCTTTGGCCAAATTCCCGTTAGTAATAACTTCACACCGATGTAAGCAAATTATGAACAATTATATTTTGGTTATACAACAATTTCATTATAAACCCCTACAATCAAATCATTTTGAGATGTATAAACATCGTATTGATTTTGCATAATCAAAGTCATGTAAAACGCACTTAATACACCACCATGCCATCGCACAAGAGATGGCATGGCAAACGTCAATGTTTACTAACACTTATTTGTGTCTATGTTTACTAAATAATATATTTGGTGCATGTAAAATAAATTTCAAAAACCAGAAAGGATTTAGGCAAGAAGGCGAATCCAAAAATTATCGGCTCCCTATTCAATTTTGGACTTTGCCGGAGCAACATCGCTACCGCAGCATCATCACTCACCGGCAACATTAAATTTTTTTTTTTTATCAAAGTGCTCCGCAAACGTTCCTGTTCTGCTACGACCACGTTTCTACCTAGTATGATATCTTCCCTGCGGTTCGACAGAATGTAGTTGTGGTGGCACTATATTTGTAGTTGGAATTTTTTCTCTTGTAACGTTAGTATTTTGAGTTGGTTATCGGTTTAAATTGTTTAAAAGTCAATCATTCAATAAAATTTTAGCTAATTCTAAAATGCCGTGGCTTTGACACAGCAGTATTTGTCACCATATTCTGCAACCTAATAGATTGACATATCGATCAAATAAACAAACATTTCACAAAACACAACCCAACTAGGTATATAGAGTAAAGGTTTATTTCGAAATCCAAATTCTTGTTAACCATTAAAAGAAACATTTATTTCGTAAAAACAACCTGCCTGAAATTATTCCACCTTTTTAAAAATTTACGAGAAGCCATTATATACCTTGTATATTTTGTGATTAGTCACGATTCTTAATTTTATATTTGTGACTTTGAAATTTTTGACCTGTCATTCTTAATAAATATTATTTGGGAAAATTGTAGCAACATTTTCCGTTTTTTTTTTGCTATGTGTAGCTATATATAAATATGTACACAGGTACATTAGCACGACCCCACAACAACGAATGGCATAAGAAAGTGGAAATTATTTTTTTATGATTTAAATTAACACACAACCATCAAACCATATTTGAAATATGATCTTGCAATATAACAACAAGCGACCGAACAAAATTCAATTATTTTTAAATCAAAAAAATGTAACGTGTAGCCAAACAAAATTTAACAAGGTGGTTATAATATGATGGTATTGTTGGTGGTGACGGTGAGACTGAGTTTAATTTTCAGAGCCATTAATGGAAAATCAGCAGGTGTTTTTATGCTGGCTATTGATTTAAATTATAGTGCTGTTTTTAGTTGGATAGTTAAAACTTCGTTAGTGATTACATAAACGGCTGTACAGTTGTTGATATTTCGTTTCAGAAGTGCTGGTAGTGATGTTATTGTATATATACTTCCCAATTTACTGGGTTATTTTGTTTGCTGATAACAACACAATAATTAATGCCAACGTGTAGTGTTTACGTAACATGTTGAAAAAACACAAATAATGTTAATTAATTTGGAATATTCATAAAAACGGTATAAAACATTTAATTAGCTACTCGTATATTGTGTTTGTTGTTTTGTATAATTTGCAAACAATAATACATTACCAACCATTACGGCTGTAGCTGAAATTATTTAAAATATGCAAATAGTAATAATGGGAATTTAATAATCTTCCCGTAGTTCCGCTACGAATTTAAACATTTTTCCAACTTCTTTGAATTTTAAGGGGAAGAAAGGCGATTTATCGATTGTTTATGTCTCCTTACAGATTTGCTGGTACCTATAAATATTTTCAAGATATAATTTTACAAATCTAGCAGATCGATACAAAATATTATTGCCAGAGGAACGATAAAAATTGTACTAAGCAGTTACACATTCCTTTCCAGCATTTTAATTTTTGTAAAACGCTGAGTTTCCAAATTATTCGACTAGCATCTTAGGCGTTTATCGTTTAAATTTTGTGTTCGACTATGTTGCTCTCATTAAAACAGTTAAGTTTAAAATTTCAAAAAATCGCCTAAAAATATTCTATTTTTGAAAATAAATGTCATTTACGAGATAAACGATTATAAACTAAAAAAATTTTAAACTAAATTTGTAAGTTTTACTTTCTTTTATGTAGTAAGTAAGTATACATAGGCTACTGTAAAAGTTTTTAGAAAATGGTAATACTAGTGTTTTCCGATGCAAATCTCTAAGTCAGTCAAAAAGTGTAACATTTTTGGAGGTTATGTTTCTCAGAAGTCATCTGGCAGTTCGCATCGCAACATTGTGTTTTATTTACTTGAACAATTTAGTTCAGCGAGAAAATGGAGTTATCGCGTGAACATTTTCGTGTGATGCTTTTTACGATTTTCGACGGGTGACTCGAATCAGCAACAGTGCCACGAAACACGTCATTCGACTTTTACCGACGAAACACCATCCTTGGCTAACGACGTTCGTTTAAAGGCGAGCCTCGTGAAAGTCGTCCAAAACCAGCTGCTGCCTAAAACCATCGATGCTGTGAGAAAACTGAACGAAAAGGGTCCTCATATGACTTATTGCGGAATCGAGGTATACCTAGGCATTAGTAACACCAGCGTACCAGTAACACATACGATATTACATGAACATTTAAATGTGCGGAAGCTAAGTACACGTTGTTGACAGACGCACAAAAAAAAATTCGTGTCGTTTGCGTCTGAGCCGGAAAGAAAAGAGCAATCAACTGTTTGGTTCTTCCAATTCGAAGAAAAACCAACAAAAGTTGTGCGAGCTCGGAGCGTTGGGAAGCAAATGGTCACGTGTTTTCTTGAAACGAAAGCCAATCATGTGGCTACTGTGGCTCTTGAAAATCAAAAGGCAGTCAATTCAGGTTGGTACACGACTATTTGTTTGCCCGAGGTTTTCAAAAGATTAATTTAAAATAACCACCACCACATCACATCAAACAAGCGAGTATTTGAGAACTCAAACGATCAAATTGATGGGATCCGCCTTACAGCCCAGACTTGGCACCCAATGACTTCTTCCTGTTCCCAACAATCAAAGATAAAATACGTGGACAACAATTTTTATCGCCTGAAGAAGCGATGAAATCGATCAAACACCAAGTTTTGGAGTTATCATCTTTGAACTGGCAGAAGTGTTTTGATGAATGGTTTGAGCATGTGCAAAAGTGTATAGATCTTAAAGGCGAATATTTTGAAAAGCAATACAAATTTGTTCCTCTTGATGAATGTTTGAAAAATGTTTTCCTCTTGATTTTTGCAGATTTACTATTCGCTATATTGTCGAATTTGAAAAGGTCGGTTTAAAAAAATCACTGAATGTGTATGCATATGTGGCACCTTGCCCCGCAATTGTGTTTTGGTTATGTACATGTTTGATAAAATTTCATACTAAAGGTTTTTCATAAATTGTAAGATCCCAGTGTTTTTGGTGGAAATCGATTTACCGAATGTGGCACTCTCCATAGGAGTTCTTTCGTATATTGCTAGTATTTTGATTGTAAATTAAAAGATTCGGAACTAAATTTAGAACAATGGCGGTCCAAAATATTTTCCAAAAATTTAAGCAGAAATAGCGTATTTTGACAAAAAAATTATTTGGCCCCCAAAATTCGGCACAGATGGATTCATTGATTGGGATGAAATTTATTAATTTAACCGCAATTGGTCTACCGGAAGTGACAGTTTCCATAATAGCCTTTTAACTGTTTATAAATATTTTGAAAATATTGGCATTTTCGAGAAAATCGACTATAAATTAAAAGATGCTAAATGTATTTTAAAAGAATAGCGGCCCTAATCAGTTTTCCAAAGTTTTAGCGGGAACAACACGTTTTGACAAAAAACCGTTTTCCACAACATTTCGGTCCATGTATGGTACAGATGAACTGATTGGTAGAAATAAAACTTTATTCCAACGAGTTTTTCACAAATTGGGAGGTCGAAATTGGTCTATCGGAAGTGACAGTTTCTATATAAAATGGTTTAGTTCAATGTACAGTCCCTAAAAATTTATTGATTGGAATGAAACTTCATACTTAAGTTTGCTCCACAAATTAGGAGAAACCAGTGATTTTTTTCTGAAATCAGTTTATCGGAGGGTCGTCGGCCCAGCTCGATACTTTGCTATACTATTAATGAGAAAAACGATTATGAACTAAAAGATTTTAAATTAACTTTGCAAAAATACCGGCCCAGATCAGTTTTATAAATATGCGGATATGTCGGTTTTAGACATAAACATATTTTTTAGCAAAAAATCGGTACCTGTACATCGAAACTAATTGATTAATCGGATACCAGTGATTTTGACCGACATCGGACTACTGGAAGTGGAAGCTTTCATAGGAGCTTTTTCGATTTTGGTAAATATATTTTGAAGGGTTTTGTAGCATTCACAAAAAATGATTACAACAAATAGATTGTAAATTTATTTTCAAACAAAATTAGGTTATTTTTAAAATTCTGCCGGAAATGTCGTTTTTAAAAAAATCATTCGTCCAAGTTCCGCATCTCTACAGCGTAAAAATAATAACCATTGACTGTTCGGAACAAAATTTCTTACAAAAACTTATTCCATTCTGAACAGATTTAATAAAAATCTGTGTTCTGTGAGTGACAGGTTAATTGGGTGCTTTTTAAATCTTTGTTATGATGTTGAAAAAATTAGCCTTTACAAAATGGACAACGAATTAAACGATTTAAATAAATTTAAAAATTTAATTTTCAAGCAGCAACGATTGACGATGCTAGTTTTCTGAAATTTATGCGGGAAAATGGTTTTTGAATGTAATTTTAGCAAAATTCTGGTAAGCTATGATTTTTGCCTCAGTTACACATTCCTTTCCAGCATTGTAATTTTTGTAAAACGCTGAGTTTCTAAATTATTCGACGGATTCTTAGCCGAAACGGCGCGATTTCCGAAAAATAAGTCGAAACTAAACACATACAAGAGGTTTGATTAAAATAAATTTACCAAAAACGTGCTGTATACCCAACTCCCCAACTATCGGAATATTTTAACACAACATCGCTGACCAAATTTTTTATTCGACTATGTTGCCCTCATTAGAACGATTAAGTTTAAAATTTCAAAAAATCGCTTAAATATATTCAATTGAAAAGAATGTCATTTACGAGACAAACGATCATAAACTAAAAAAATTCTAAACTAAATATGCAAAAATACCGGCCCAATTCATTTTGGCAAAATTTAGTACATAGACTGCCGTAAAAGTTTTATGAAAATCGTAATACTGGTACATTTTTGGAGGTTATGTTTCTCTTTCGGTTAAGTCATCTTTCAGTTCGCATCACAACATTGTTTTTTATTTACTTGAAAAATTTAATACAGTGAAAAAATGGAATTACCGCGTGAACATTTTCTTGTGATGATTTTTTACGATTTTCGAAAAGGGCTAAATCAGCAACAGTGCTTCGAATCACTTCATTCGACTTTTGACAGCGAAGCACCATGATTGGTTAATGTTTATAATTGGTACAATGAATTTAAACGCGAACGACTTCCACTCAAAGACGAGCCTTGTAAAGGTTGTCCAAAAACAGCTGTTGTGCCAGAAAACTTCGATGCTGTGGATGACGGAAGATGGCTAGTGTGGCTCTTGACAATCAAAAGACAGTCAATTCAGGTTGGTATACGACTATTTGTTTACCCGAGGTTTTCTTTTAATTGAGAGAAAACAACCCAAAACGGCCAATCATTTTACATCACGATAATGCGAGCTCACACACATCTCATCTACCAAGCGAGTATTTGAGCACTCAAACGATGGAATTGATGAGTCATCCGCATTATTACCCCGACTTGGTACCCACTGAATTCTTCCTGTTCCCAACAGTCAAAGATTAGATGTGTGAGCAACAATTTTTATCACCTGAAGTTGGAGCTACGAGTATCATCATCGGACTGGCAAAAGTGTTTCGATAAATGGTTTGAGCGTATGCAAAAGTGTATAGATCTTAAAGACGAATATTTTGAAAAACAATAAAGCAATTTTTGATGAAAATGTTTAATGATTTTTACTTTTTCTAAAAACTTTTGCGGCATACCACTTAGTAATAATGAAAAATGTTTTCCTGTTGATTTTTACAGATTTACTATTAGCCTTATGGCGCCTTAAAGTCGGTTTAAAAAAATCACTGTAGGTGTGTGCATATGTGGTACCTTGCCCCCTAAATGTGTTTTGGATACGTGCAGCTCACACGGATTGACTGATTTTGGTAAAATTTCGCATTTAAGTTTTTTATTTAATTGGAAGGTCCCAATGATTTTTCACGGAAATCGATTTGCCGGATGTGGCAGTCTCCATAGAAGTTTTTTCGTACTCTGCAAATATTTTGAAAAGTGTATCATTTATGGGCAAAACGAATGTAAACTAAAAGATTCGGAACTAAATTTACAACAATGGCGGTCCAAATTATTTTTCAAAAATTTAAGCAGAAATTACGTATTTTGACAAAACAATTGTTTTTCAACCAAAATTCGGCCCAGATGGAATCGTTGATTGGGATCAAATTTCATAATTTGACCGAAATTGGTCCACCGAAAGAGACAGTTTTCATAATAGCCTTTTAATTTTTTTCAAATATTTCGAAAAGTTTGGCATTTTAGTATAAATCGACTACAAATTAAAGATGCTAAATGTATTTTGAAACAATATCGGTCTAAATAAGTTTTCTAAAGATTTAGCGGGAATGACGAGTTTTGACAAAAACCGTTTTTCTGCAACATTTCGACTTCTTTACGGTACAGATGGACTGTTTGATCGGAATAAAACTTTATTACAAAAACTTTTCACAAATTGGGAGATCGTAGTGAATTGTGGCCAAAATTGGTCGATCAATAGTGACAGCTTCTATATGAGATATTGAGTTTTTCAACCGGAAGAGACAGCTTCGATATAAAACTGTTTAGTTGAATGTGGAAAATTTTTAGCGAAAATGACGATTTGTGACCAGTAAAAATTTGGCCCCTGTACAGTCCCTACGAGTTTATTGATTAGAATGAATCTTCATACTTAAGTCTTCTTTTTTCCTAAAGTCGGTCCATCGGACAATGTTCGGTCCAGCTCAATACTTTGAATACTATATTATGAGAAAAACGACTATGAACTAAAACATTTTAAATTAATTTTGCAAAAATACCGGCCCACATCAGTTTTCTAAAATATGCGGGTATTACGATTTAGACAAAAAAATGTTTTCAGCATAAAATCGGTACCTGTACATCGAAATTAATTGATTAATCGGATACTATTGATTTTTACCGACATCGGACCACTGGAAGTGGAAGCTTTCATAGGAGCTTTTTCGATTTTGGTAAATATATTTTGAAGAGTTTGTACTATTCACAAAAAATGATTAAAACAAATAGATGGTAAATTTATTTTCAAACAAAATTAGGCCATTTTTAAAATTCTGCCGGAAATGTCAAGTTTAAAAAAAAATGATTCGCGAAAGTTCCGAATCTCTACAGTGTAAAAATAATAACCGTTGACTGTTCGGAACAAAACATCCTACACAAACTTATTCTATTAATTGGGTGATCATAAAGAAATTTAATGAAAATCTGTGTTCCTTGAGTGACAGGGTAATTGGGAGCTTTTAAAATGTTTGTTATAATGTTGAAAAAATTAGCATTTACAAAAACCGACAAATAATTAAACGATTTAAATAAATTTAAAAATTTAATTTTCGATTTTTACCAAAAGTCTGGAAAGCTGTTATTTTTGCCTTAGAAATCAAGTCTGGTGTATTCGAGTTACTTGTACGTTGGCCACAAGTAGTACATTGATTATAAATTGAATGTATCTTATGACATTTAATGGGACGATTTTTCAGAACATAATCATCGTAAATGAAATATTTCGATGTTTTAACGAGTCAACAACCAGTAGTCTAAACGTATTATTTTAGATTTTATTCATCGTCAGAAATCCAATAAAAATTTCACCTTAATTATTCAGCTTAATCACGTACGAGTTACTTATAAATGCTAATACCCCTTACTTCTAACTGTCTGCTGTAATTTTAAATTCATGTACGTTTCCGCAAGCTATATTTCATTTGAAGTGTAATGAATAACAATTTGAACCAAGTTTTACTTGATTCGAAACCTACTGGAATAGGTAACTCATGCCGTCTGCTATCGATTGGAGTGCAAAACAAAACTTTACTTCATATCAACCAAATAAGAGTTCAGGTTTAACTGGAGCTTACAACGTGCAGTTGCGGTATATTGTGTTTGAGTTATTTGAAACGTGAACAGGTGATTATGATATGGCTAACACCAGACTTGTTTTACCACGTATGTAAATAGTTCTCGAACACACCACACCTTATTTCTTAATTAAAAAATTAAATTTAAAAATTAATTTGTCATTTTTTGTAAATGCTATATACTTTTTCACATCATTGCAAAACTGTGAAAAGCTCCAATGGAAGCTGTGACTTCCCGAATTAAACTGTCTACCAAAATTCGCAATAATCTCCAAATTTATAGAGATATGTTACCTATGAAATTTCTTCTCGACCTGTTAACTGCCTGAACTGTAGAAGTGCCAAATTTTGGTAAATTAATGTTTCTTTTATTAAATCTTGTCACTTCCGGCGAAATTTCTTGAGTTCATTTTGTTTGATATTGAATTTACAATTTTTCTGATTTAAGCATTTGACTTTGTTTTACGAAGTAAAGAAATAAACAATTTTGACCGCTAAATTTTTGCAAATTTCAAAAAATAAGTTTTAAAAAATCTCAGTTTGTGCGTAAGTGCTACCGTGCAAACTAAATGTCTGTATTTTATCTATAGTCCAGATGAATTTCATAATAGAAATGAAACTTCATACAAAATAATCTCATAAATTGGGAGAATATTAACGTTCTTTGGATGAAATCGGTTCACTGAAAGTGGTAGCTTCATATGAGCTTTTTCGTTTTTAAAAATATTTTGTATAAGTTCATCATATTTTACAAGAAAAACGATTAAGAAATAAATGATTCTAAGTTAGTTTTGACGACGAAATGGCGTTTTTGGTCAAAAAAACTGTTTCAATCAAAAATTCGACATCTTTACTGTATAGACGAATTTAATGATGAGGATGAAACTTTATACTTAAGCTTTTATTACAAACTGGGAGGTCGTTTGGTCGAAATCGATCTATCGAAAGTGACAGCTTCCATTGGAGCTTTTTCAACTCTACAATTCAGGCATATTGACTATTCAAAATAAAACTTCATTTTTAAACTTTTTCTATTAACAAAGAGATTCTTGCGAAATTTAGTGAAAATATGTGTATCGGAACTGAGAGCTTTCATGGATGCTTTTTTAATTTTTGAAAAGATTGTGAAAAGTTAATCATTTAGAAAATCGGCAAAGATTTTAAAGATTTAAATAGTTTCAAAGAATAAATTTTGAACGAACAAGGCTTGACTTTGTGTTTGTTCTGAAATTTAAGTTTGGATAAAGTTATTAGATTATACAAGACCCAAAAGTGGTAAGCCGGATATCGAGTGTTGGCCAAAACATGTGCACCCCTCAATTTTCTCCATAAATGCTATATTCTTTTCAAAGTGTTTAGAAAAAAATTTAAAACTTTTATGGAAGTCGCCACTTCCGTACTGGTTTCGGCCAATAATCACTATGGAATCTCAAAATTTATGTAAAAACCTTAAGTATGAAGTTTTAGCTCGACCACAAACTTTCAGTTTACACAGATCAAATTTATGAACAAAACAACAACAAAAACACGAATCAAAAACCTAATTAAGATAACGCGCTCTTATTTAGTAAATGTTAAAACATCAAATATATCAAATGCAAAATAGTTGGATTGCAAATTGTGTCAGAGAAACGCGGATCAAACTTAAAACGTTAGTTTCATCTGACAAAGCCAACGCTAGTTAAAATGTACAGTAAAAATAAAATTTTAGTTTAACCACTTTTTAGCTTCTCTAGCAACACGATACAAATTAAATTCACTGGCAGGAACTATAGTTTGCGGTCAGTGCATTCCATCAAGCGATACTAATCTTTTAGCAGATTAGAAAAAAATTGTAATATCATAAAGCTTCACACAACTCATTTTTTGTGCTGTTTCATTTATATGAAGCTGCCTCCAAAAGCTATAAGTACAAATAGCACAACGAAAGAAAACCCAAACGGAAAAAACAGTAACCGGAAAAAGATTTTTATACTTCGTTTTGTACCAGAACAGAAAAATCATTTATTTTACAGTGCTTTTTGTTGGTTTGGCAGACAAAGTTACGTTATCCTATATTGTTGGGATGTATTCGTTATAGTTTGAGAAGCATGGCACAGAACTGTAAACCAAAATACAGAGAACAAAAAAAAAATTAAGTTTTGCTGTATCTGGGATGCTCTCGGTATATACGACTCGCCTCATTTTAAATTAGATTTTTATGGTAGAGTATTTTTGTGATTGACATTACTATAAATAAAAATAAACTTATCAAAATAATTACTTTTTCGGATTTATTTATAAATTTGTGTGGGAGATTAAGGACGGGGGCCCCTAAATAGTTTTTTAAATAGTTTATTGTTCGTTGTACGTATTAGATTGAAAACAACAACAACATGTACGACATCAGTAGCAACAAAAAAAGGGTTTATTGAAAATAATTAATCGAACTAATTTTGTCTATCCATAGGGTTACAGAATTTCATTTTCTACGAATACTTAATAGCCTCATATCCGAAACGAATCATTTTGATGTTTCTATCTGAAAGGATTTTAAATTAATACACACAAAATAAAATTGAAATTGATTAATTTATAGAAGTTTTTTTGTATATGGTACTAAATATCCCAGGAACGAACCAAACACCAAAAAAAAAAAAGTTTGCTTCAAGAATAAATACCGTTATGGTCAATTTAACCCATTGAATCTTAATGTAAATAATTTTAAAGCTTTTTGGTAAATTTATTTTTTGGGTTAAGAAATAGATTTGTCTCTAAGAGAATTCTTCTTTTTTTTGCTCGTCCATTCATTCGATCGTATTCTTACTGGCATTCTTTATGTTTATGGGTATCTGGTGTGTAAGGCTAGGTGGTATTATACAGTAGTACATAAGAAGACATTTTGTCTATTATGTAATGGAAAATTAAATGGAAACTGAAATAAAGTTTTTCCGTACTTTTTTTGGGGAATACAAATTTCGTTTAATTACATTTTAACTAATATCAGTTTGATTTAAATTAAGGTTGATTTAATCGCAGTCCAAAAAATAAAATGTACAAAGTTTATGGAGCACATACAATAAGTGGTACTTTAGGTTAACATAAACATTTAATTGTGGATTTTAATTGTGGATCGTACACCAATCAACTGGGAAGTAAAGTAAAAAACTTCGCTTTAGTACTGCGACTGGGGTTTAAAGAAATACCACAAAATATTATCTTAAAATATTTTCCAGTCTAAAACGACTGGACCGATTTTTCAGGGATGACTGTACTGGAATGTTTTAATTAGTTTATTATTTATGTTTGGAAGATTTTATCACAAATTTGGTGGACAGGGGTCAGGCCGACCATAATATTTTAATATATTTCCAAAAATTTGAAAAGTGTGTGTAGCAAGAAATTAACGGTAATAATTACTATTTTAAAATTTTTTAGTCACATATTTTGGTTGTCAAACAATTTAATTTTTTTAAGTAAATCAGAATTAATGCAATCTAGCCGCTTTTTACATTTGTAAAACAAATCATTTTTAAAGTGAATTAAATCGGCAAATTGTCGGTGGTACGAGTAGTTAAAATTTCAAGTTTTATACTAACAGCCCGTACATTTCCGATGACCTATTGCGCGATATTATAAATCTGTCAACCATTTGATAGATATTTTGAAACGGCTGAGAAAAATAAAATTGTAAATTAGTTGCCAAGGAAGAGCGAAAACTCACTATTCAAACTTTCCAATCTCGAAAATATGTTCTCACAATAAAAGAACAGCAGTTGGAATAACACTTAGATGTAGACAACACTAAGCTGCATGTTTTAAAAACTGAAATGGACATGCTTAACCAAGTACAAAATTTAAGCTACGTCACAATAAGTGAACTGCCAACGGAACAAGATGACATCCATGGAATGATTCATAAGACGTTAAGCAATGTGACAGCATTCATTTAACAGTTATGCGGCTAAAAGTTACCAGTTGGATATTTGTCGACATGCATGTGAACAATTGTGAAATATTTTTACGTCGAGTTTTCATGGTATGAGTTAATGACTAATTTATTTAACTCGTATTTTTACAAGTGACAATATATTGCCTCAAATGATCGGCGACAAGTGTCAGACATGTCATATACATTTCTTCTTGCATGAAACTACCTTACGAGTAAGTGATACATGTATCAAAATTCTTTAATGTTTTTGTCCTATCACATACTTTATGGTATGGCGTAATTTTTACGTGCTCGCGTAGACAATGTCAAGTCATCGTAGACAAGAAGATGATTATTTGCTATTAACGTCAGTAGCGATGGAAATATCTACATATTTTCAACTTCTGTCGGCGGAGTTTTTGGTTAATGCAAATTAATATTACTGTAAAATATACAGCAAAAACCTGTCTAAGTTGAGCAAATAAATAGTGTATTGGTCATAACTAAAGGTAAACTATGGAAAAACGCAGGTCTAGCTACAACCTGCTTATAGTTCCAGTTTGCATATTTTACTACGATATTCATGACATTAAAACTTCCATTGGCAAAATTATTTAACACTGTGCAAAAACAAAAAGAAAATATCAATTGTGTCCTGTGGTGATCGATATAAATCTTCCATTGTGATAAATAAGCCTATTTGATAAGAGATGGCGCGCAAAATAAATAATCTGTTAATAGTGACAATATTTGCAGGAAATCACAAAATACTGAATTTTTTAAGAACAGATTGATGAATTCAGCCCGAAAGTGCTTTCTGCACCTTCGCCAATGTTTCAGCAACTTTATAAGAGACAATTTAGTTAACTTTATAAATGCGAACATCGAACCCTCTGGCGCTGGCTCTATCTGAGTGGTTTAGCCTGGAGTGATTAATTAATGACAAATCATAAATCAATGTTGCAATGGAATGTCACCTCTTCTGAAACATTAATTTTCAAATTACCACTGTTAAAACTGCTGCACAAATTTTAGTTTTGTATTCACAGTTAACTAGTCATTTGGCTTATAGCCGGTTCCCTATATCTGAACATTCTCACTCAAGTTTAAATTACGGATTCGGATTGAAAAATCTGTAGTCTCGTAAAAATTGTTGCTGTTAAATATAGCTTAGTTAAATATGGTATAGTTGAATATATCGATCAAACCTTGATTATTCACAATTTGAACGTTATTTTGTTCGTTTAATTTATCCTGATTCTGGTGGAGATTGTGTTTTGCGTTACAGATTACTTCTAGATCAAATTGATCTAGATTTCCTGAATTGTCCTCCCAGTTTTAATTTTGTGAGGATTTCCATTATATTCTTGAAAGCGAAAGAATACCCTCTGTTAGTATTTTTGGATTTCCCTACTATATAGATAGACGTTGTCGTCAATAGTGCGAGAATTTTATTAATATTGTTAAATGTCGATTAGTGAATGATTCTTGTATAGGTAATGATTACTCGGGCTTTACCAAGCCTGATCGGTATTAATTCTTGTTGCTCCATATGTTAGTCACTTTGAATGTTTGACTCATGGTTAAAGGGCACTTGAAAAGGTTGTTTTACAGTTTTTATGGTATTTTCCATCTTTTGATACGACAGTAACGTTTGCCATGTTTTTTTTATTAGCGCCCGATAGATTGTATCCGGAGCACCCACTTTTCTATGGCAAAATTTATATTTAGCGCGCTATTTTTGGATATAATTATTTTATTTAATTCCGAACTAATTTTTTTCATTCTACTTTTTAGTGAAAAATCGATATAAAATTATTTGGCTCTACCTATTTATCTGGCACCGCTATCCGTTTCCCATCAATGGTAGTTTTGAAAATGTGTTTGTACAACCCTTAAGCAGTAACAAACATGTGCTGTGCTTTTTTATTCGCTGTTCGGAGCGGGCTATTGAGAGCTTAGTGGGAAATTATATATTCGACCTTCACTTGTTACACATATTGTCGCTTTACTAATGGGTTGATAAGCAACTGCATCTAGCTTCACTTGAAAATGTCACATTTCGTATTGTCAATTTAACTTTCGTGCCCGTCTACTTAATGTTCTGAAACGTCAACAAAGGTTTTTGTCAATAAGAGATAATTGTTTCATACGCAATATCTCGACGAAAAAATTGTATGCTATCCACACATTTTCTTCAGATTGGGGAAAGTTCGAAAAACTTCCCATTCAATCCCACTAAACGGGCTATTTATATGATCTGAAATATCTTACTTGATATTTAATTTACGTTTTCAATTTGCAAAATAAGAAAACAAATCATTTTTGAAATTTTCCAGCAAGTAGAAAAGAGCACCCGATAGCGGCTCTTTATAAACAGGAGTATGCAATGCTAAATAAATTTATACTTTTGCTTTACTTTATGTTGGGTTGCAGTTGGATTAAAAATAGCAGTTTATTGTTAAAAACACTGCCACTATATAGCAAGTTGTCAATTTTTTTCTGGAGCTAAACAAAACACAGCAATAGTTTAACAAAAATATTGCAACGCAGCAGGTCCTTAAAATTTGGCTTTATGGATGAACTTATTTTTAATTTGAATAATAATGACAATACGAGTTGTAGCGGAATTTCGGATAGATAATTTCCCAATCAGCGCTCAATAGTCCCGTGAATGTTCTCATAAATACGTTTGCATAACTCATGGTATATGATAACGTGTGGTTGAATATGTACTGCTTCTCATTTGAGACAGTGTTGATATATCGCCCTAAAATGGTATAATGATCCGTTAAAAGATCAAAACGTATGCATTTTGTTGCCGTGCATCAGATTTTTAATACTATCTTGAGACATTTCTATATGAAAAATTTTAATTAGTTCCTGCACTTAGAATGCAGTAGCTCTACATGAGAATTCTCTGATGGCGAAAATGACAAAGTGTGATGCAATTGAACGCCATATTATTGTAAAAAAAGCTCTAAATGTTGGTGTGTTTGTATGTCCGTCGTTATACGATAATATTTTTGAAGGTTTATCATGAACTCTAAATAATTGAACAAGTCTCCTTTGGACTTCTTTGCTGGTGCGAGTATTCATGTAAAA